>UESW01001529.1:0-19214 GCA_900491605.1 Calamus simplicifolius | reverse complement strand
TTTGTAATTAAGTTTCTAATTTCCTAATAAATTATGAGATGTCAATGGAAGGATTTTGAGTTTTGCAGAAAATAAATTCACCTAAGTCAATCTATAGCATAGAAAATAAAATAATTATTTTGTTTATATTTTATTTTATTTTTATAATTTTTTTTTTCCTTAAATTAATTATATTTTATGGAAGATGTCTTAGGGTTTTATTTTGGGTTTTTTTTAGTTAGTTAATTAAAAGAAAAATTTGATTAGGTTAAAATTAGATTTGTGGCAAAAAGGAGAGTAATAATTTTTTTAATGTTAAAAAGAAAATATGCAATTCTAACAATTAAGGAAATAAAATAAAGTAGCAATAACTATTCAAAAATTAAGAAAAAATTAATCTTTTTTTATTTTTTTTTTTTTTTTTTTTATTTTTTAATTTTTTTTTAAATACACACTTAAGTCCCGGCAACGGCGCTAAAAATCTGATGCGTGTCATAGCGCAACGATTTAAACACTTTAATTTCACTATTAAATAGCGAGTTGATTCCACAGGGACTTTAGCGATTATCTTGAAATAAACTTATAAATTTAATTAATTAAATAATTAGTAGTGCAAAATAATCAAGATATGGTCTATCTTGTAAGAGCACGGTCCGTACCCGTAGATCACGGCCCGTCCCTTTAAAAAATAAATCAGTCTAAAATTATTTCACTTAAATATAATTTAATAACAATTAATCAAATAAAAATTTTATTTCATATAAAGTAAAGAGTTATGACATTAAGAAAGCAACATATTATAATAAATTCTTAAACCAAACCGAGCCCTCTTCTGCATACGTCTCGAAGTAGAGCATCCAAGAACTCCACACCTATGGACGAACAGATGAATGGGAACTCCTGGAACAGGGGTCTTCAAACGTCTCGAAGTAGAGCATCCAAGAACTCCACACCTATGGATGAACAGATGAATGGGAACTCCTGGAACAGGGGTCTTCAAACGGCTGGAACAAGCACCTAAGACTCCAAACCATGGCACGAGCAGATAACTCCTCCAATCCACGGATGAACACCGCCCCAAAACTCTCCACCAATTGCTCTCCCTCCTCTGCTATTTATAGAATTCCATATGGAGCCTTGACGCGGAGAGGACGCGGAAAAGAATCCGTTTTAAAATAGAGAAAATGCAGCGGAAGCGGAAGCCACAAACAAAATCTGGATAAATCCTCCATAAAATTCAAATTCCTTCTAAAGGAATTTAATTCTCTTAATTTGATAACTTCCAATCTAATCTATTCTTTAATTGATGGAGGAAACGGTTAGAATTTGAATAGAGAAGAATCGGCTGAAAGAAAACAGAAAAACGATGAAGTCGGCAATGTATTTGCCGTTTTGCTTTGAAATCCATGCTAAATCCTTATAAAATCAATTCCGAACTCGTTTTAAGTCCGATTCGAGTGCCGTTTATGTCATTAAATCCCTAAAATCAAGCTATTTAAATTAATAAGGTTTTATTTATAATATTATATAAAATATTAAAATATTAACTAATAATAGATACGTTAAATTATTAATTAATTGGTTTAGTAATAATTATTTATGCGTTTATCAACTGCACCCAGCAACCTTCCGTCACCGGATTAGAAATCCAAGCGGTCTAGTGCTAAGTACAGTGAGTTGCTTATCAAGTCAACATGATAGTCTCATGTCAAAAGACACTTATACCCATTGCCTTCATGTGAGTTGCTCCAGGTAGTTGAGCACTCAACAGAGATGAGTCAATATTCAGTGAATGTACTCCTACACTCACCCGCATATCATACCAGTGTTATACACTCCTTGGTTTAAGAGAACAAACCAACCCATATGACATACAACGACCTACACTTGATTACGTCGTCGTCCTCGGTAACGACGTATCATTTGGCCATGAACTTATTTAAGAGTTACTCAACAATTCCTCCATTGTCGAATACATGTAACTCTAAGGACTACAACATATTGGAATTCTACTGGAAGATGTAAACTATATGCTGTATGGCCAAAATTCACTCTTATTTATTGAATAAATCATGTTCATATACATCAACTCATAACCGTCTACAAGCTAGACGATTGGTTGTAGGACACATTTTCTAACAACTCCCACTTGAACTATAGCCAATCGGAACAGTATCTAAAACCCATCTTCCACGTGTGTTCATTGAACTCCTTGATTCCGAGTGCTTTAGTCATTGGATCAGCTAGGTTTTCCTTTCCGTCGATATTCTGAAGGTATATGTCACCTCGTTCCACGATCTCTCATACAAGGTGATAGCGACGCAACACATGCTTGGTTCGGTGATGCGACTTTGGCTCCTTGGCTTGGGCAATTGCTCCCGTGCTGTCACAGTATACTAGGATGAGACTCTCCAGGGCAGGTACCACTCCCAGCTTGCCCAAGAACTTTGTAGCCATACAGCTTCCTTTGCTGCATCTGTTGCTGCAATGTACCACTGGCAGACCGATGTACCATCGGCTCTCAACAAAAAGCCCAATGTATCATTGGCAACGAAGACCTGATGTACCATCGGATTCAAAAAGCCCAATGTACCATTGGCAACGAAGACCCGATGTACCATCGGATTCAAAAAGCCCGAGGCCAGGCTCGGCATGAAAAGCCAGTGTATCACTAGCAAACGATGTACAATCGGCTCTCAACAAAAAAGCCCAATTTACCATTGGCATCGAAGATCCGATGTACCATCGGATTTAAGAAGCTCGAGTCATCCTCGGCAGTTCAAGACCGACGTTCCATCGGTACTCAGAAGTCCGAGTCATTCTCGGCGGCCCAAGATCGATGTTTCATTAATGCTCGATAGCCCGAGTCCCTAGGGGGGCGGACATGACCCGTCTCCCTTAGCTCTCCCAAAAGGGTCCTGCCCTATATGACTAAGTTGAAGTTGCATGAAAAATAAAAGCTACCCCTCGGTGCTGACGAAGCCCTCAAGGGTCCCACGTCAGCGACCCAGGGACTCAGAGAAGAGATCACAATTAGAACTTTCATTGATGAAAAAATTATACTTCATTAACATTAGTGTATACAAAATGCCGACCAAGTCGGACTTAGTACGAAAACAAAAATAAACTACAAAATCAAGGTCCGGCCTTGGGCTCGCCATCCAGGCCTCATCGGACTCTTGGTCCGGCTCGATGTCCATGACCTGGGGGAGGTTCAAAACTCGGGCAACTTTCTCCTTGGCATCGTCAAACCCCTGGACGTAGAAATCTGCATTAGCTTCAACCAGCTCGTGGGTGAAGTGCTCCGATGCCTTGAACTCCTCCACGGCTGTGACAACCCTGGCCTCGGCGGCTGCCTCCACCTTAGTGGCCCGGGCCTTCTTCTCCGCCGCTAGAGAGGCTGCCGCCGCCCTCTCGGCCTCCATGACCTTCACCTCTTCCTCAGCCCACTTCGCCGATCCTCGGCCTCCTGAATGGCCGAGTTCAAGTCGGCTATATGGAGGTTTCGGGCTTCAATCGCCCCCTCGGCCTCTGTGAGCTGGTTGAGCGCCGCCGCCGTCGGTCAGCCTCGGCCTCGGCTCTACTCTCAGCCTCCTTTACTTTGTCGACGCATTCGACCCTTACCAACTCCAAGGCCTTCTCCGCAGCCTCGGCCCGGCCTGGGCGTCCTCGGCATCCTGTTGGACTTGGCGGGTGACAGCTTCCCCCTCGCCGATGGCCTCCCGAGCAAGCACAAAGGAGTTGGTCACCTGCGCTCAAGGTGTCAGCTATGCAAATTATTTAAGAGCTCTAAATCAAGAGCAAAGGAAAAGCTACTTACTCGGACGAGGGCTGAGAAGACCTCCCGGAAGAACCTATTTGCTCCCAGATTCTGGAGCTCCTCCTGAATGTCGGGCTAAACAACGTGGGACATGAGTTGTTCAGCCGGCGCCTGTCGTTTATTAAAGAAAACCCGCGAGGGGTCGGCACAGCCCTGCTCCCCTCGACATTTCCGACGTGCTCCGACTCGGCACGTGGTGGGCTGCTCGTCGGTATCTGTTCGGGGGGTGGACTCGCCGCCCCTGACGGCCCTTCCCCCCAACTCCTGTCTACTTCGGATGAGGTTGGTTTGTGGGGAGCCTGGGGCTCCATCGCTGCCGGCTCCATCATCCCGGCTCCTCCGTCGATGCCCCTTCGGCCCTCGCCCCTTCTGGCGGGGTATCAGCCGTCAGATCCGCCTCCGGGACTGGTGGAGACTTACGCTACTCGGCCGATGGAGATACCCTCATAGTAAGATGCTTCGGGGCGGCGCCTGCTGCCCCTCTCTCGGGTCACCCCGGGCTCTCATCCTTTTGACTGCGGCCTTCCTAACCATGGCGGTCGGAGGCTTCATTGCTGCATAGCATCAGTTGGAGTCAGTAAAAAAAAAGGAGAAAGAGAGAAGAGAGAAGGGGGAGGAGGAAAGGGCAATTTGGTTAAGTGTCGGGGCGTCTATTACTCACCGCTCTGTGTGGTGAGGCCTACCAGCCAGAGGTTGTGCTCCGACAGAAGCAAGTTGTATCTGGGGATGTCGGTAGTCAATAGTTGCCCCAGTGCTTCTTGATCTCCTGGGAGGATGGTGGAGTTCATGTTTGGTCGGAGGTCGGGATCCCCCATCGGGACTTGATTTGATCAAGGTCAACAAAAAAGAAACGGGATTTCCATCCCTTGATCGAGGTAGGGAGAAGTAACTTGAGGACGCGACCGGGTCGAGGCTGGAATAGCCACCAACCCCTCTGCTGCCTGAGGGTATAAAAGCAATGAAAGAGAGAGAGTCGGGGGGTGATTTGGAGGTGGTGACAAAGGATAAGAAAGGCACAAATGGTCCGAAGGGAGTTCGGGACCAGCTGAGTAGGAGATAAGGAATAATAGTCTAAAAGGTTTATGAAAAAGGGGTGAAAGGGTAGACGAAGCCCTAACCTAAGGGATATTTCATAAATGGCCACTTGCCGGGCTGGGAGGAGACCACCCTGTCATCGGGGGTTGGAAGGAAGAGCCCGACATCTCGGGGTACCTGGTAACGGGCCCTAATCTTTGCTAAGTCTTGGCCCGTTATTGTGGAGGCGGTCTCCATCGGAGAGTCCGCCCCCGCCCTCGTGGAGATGCCGGCCATCGCCTAGTGCCTCCTCGCTGGGACCCGGCCGGTCGCCGTCGAGCATCCCCTTGCAGAGCCCTGGCAGCAACCGGTCGTTGGGACAAAGGAAGACGGTCCTCCGAATCGGAGGACCATGTAGAAGAAGGAGATGGAGAGGCATGAAGCCTCAAGGGAGAAATACGGTTGTTGGAAGGAGCAGAAGAAGTCCAAGATGGCGAGGAGGCCATAGCAAAAGTTTGGGAAAGAAGAAAGAAAGATCGGGAAGGACAGAGTGCTAACCTGGAGAAAGAAATGACAGGGGGCGATTCTCAGGTTGCAGAGGGAGCAGAGGACCAGAGGAAGAAGATAACTGAAGCTAAGTGACGAGTATTCAGCCTTCGCCCGGGTTTTGTCAAGTTTCAAATCGTCCCGCCTCCATTCGCTAGCCACGCGGACTCCCGCTATAGGCTGGGCCGCCTCGGCAGGCATCCGGTGCGTAGAACAAACCGCCTCCGGTCAATGATGGGACACCGCTGACGTCAATGCCATGATGGCAATGATGGCAGCCGCTTTTCACGAATTTCAAAAGGACGACCCCGTCTCGATGGCGATCGCAGCAGATCGGATAGAGAGTAGCGACTGCCCCTTCACATCCCCCAAGTCGCCTACGCTAAGTTATCGCAGCATCCAGAAACATATGTCCGAGAGCAGTTGGCAGTGGACGGGGATCAGCCACTGGGGAGGTGACACCCCTTTTGCTTCGCCAGGATGGACCCGCTCCGTCTCAGGGGCGAGGGGGCATCTGATATGGCTGATTCAGCACCGTCAGGGTTAATGGTAAAGGAGACTGATGGTGTCCCGCTTCGGCCTCTGAGGCACAATTCAACCTCCAAGGCCCGCTTCGGTCTCTAAGGCACCATTCAACCTCTGAGGCCCGCTTCGGCCTCCTTCAGCCCCGAGCTTCAGCCTCGGCCTTGGGCATCCGTCATGGTCTGGCCCTTGGGACCAGCAGCTTATAGCTACGAGCCACCTGGCATGCCCACATGGTCCACTACTCGCCTGCTACAGTGCAATGTCATGCCCCATTAAGACGTATGGCCCACCACGCACCCGTAACAGTGCATGGCCATACCCCGTTACGGCATGTGGTCCACCACTTGCCTGCAACCACGTATGGCCATGTCCCATTATGGAGTACGATCCACCGCTCGCCCGCGGCTGCATATGGCCATACCTCATAACGGCGCGCGCCTGGTGCAACCATAGCCACTCGACACGCATAATACCGTATTGGCAAGTAGCGAGGGAGGCAGAACACCTCTGACATGCCCACGATCCATCACTATCAACCTTGCCTTTTTTGTCTATTATCGGATAACAGTATCTCGGAATCATGAATCTTCTGGAGCATGAAGGAGAAGATCTTGGAACAGGTATAAAAGCTTACACTTACAACGAGAGAAGGATCCTGAACCCTAACTCTCTAGCTTTCTTCTGCTAGCTAACTCTTATTTGTTCACGAGTGACTAATTTAGCATCGAAGGATCCCCATCGAAACATTTATTTTTAAGAACTTTTCTTATATAAGCCCAACAAGAAAAATCTTCGTTTCCCTTATGTTCAAGAAAAATGACTAGGCGTCAACCCTTCCCATAACGTAGCCCACTAGCCTGAGGGTTAATGCACGATAAAGAGGGGCCGGGTAAAGGAATTGAAAATGGTAATGTAATGGTCCACACATTAATTAATTGGTCTTTTGTAGCCAATGACAAGAGTTGCGGAGGATGGAGTGCTTGAGAGAAATATTGAGTGTGTGTTGCCTTTAATTATTCATGCTTAGAGTGGCCAGATCACGCAAAGCAAATTCTAATTGTAAAGTGGATGGATGTTAGACCCCCAATAAATACAGTGTGATTAGGTATAAACTGATATGATCAAACGTGACGTCGATCCAGCAGAATTAAATTCTACAAGCATGCACGGCGCATTAATTCTTTAACAGCTAGCGCGCAGCTATCTAATCCTAGCTACCTGTATAGTGGCCTTGTTGTAGATTTGCACCACTAAATTACATCTCATTAAAAATTGCAGTGTGATGTCCGTAAGCAATAAACCTATTGCTTTTATTAGGTTCTGCACTTGATTAGATGGGCATCCTGGTAGATATCCATCATAGATATATAGATAAATTAAGAACAAATTCGTTTGAATATTTTTGGTTGCTGCGTCGACACCATGTCAACCAAGCCAGTAGTACTGTCGTGCAATCTTAATGTACACTTGGGGATTGGGTCTTTCAGAGTTATCTCAAGGTACGTACGTAATTTTCCTTAATTTTTTTTTTTTTTTTACAACCGACGATCACACCACTCTGACGCGAGTCAAACTGAAGCATCTGAGAATAAAATTTACTGAAATAAAACAGGACAAGATATCCAGATGCCAAATCCATCAACCAGGACTGCAAGCAACAGCAGAAGCAACATAATCGACCGCAGCATTGGCTTCCCGATAGCTGTGCTGAATCTGAAAATCAATATTTGCCTTGAATTCTTTGACCTAGCTAGATCATAGGTAAGATATGCCACTTGTCAAGGCTAGCTACCTCTACTAGTTCAGCATATATATATATATATATATATATATATATATATATATATATATCTCGAAACGGGTTAATTCTGAGAAAAACTTTGCAGAGAAATTCGTTAATCTTTATTTTTATTTTTTGGATAAAAAAAGGAACATTAATTCCTACAAGATTAATGTGGGGGTAAAACAATTAACTGACTGCTCACAAATTTTGTTGTTTGATGAGATTTTTCTTTCTTTCCTGAGTAAATTTCTTTGGCATGTTTTTATTTTATCATTATTCAAGTTTTTTTTTTTCAAAAAAAAAAAAAAAGTAAATAAACGGCTAATATTCACGCAGCACACTATCTTCCAGCCTCCGGGCCCAATTAATTAATCCTGGAGAAACTCCATTTTTCTCCCTGCTGCTTTTTTTTTTTTTTTTTCAATTTTATGTGAGGGAGGGGGTTAATTAATTAACGTTGGTGGTGGGGGGTGGGTTGTGTCATATCGCCAGAACAGATGGCATTATGTGGCCGTGATTTGTGGAAGAATGGGACTACCACCCAATCAGAGCAGGATAACACAAAAAAGCCTGCAGCTTATTTAAAATTCAGCACGGAAGAGAAAGGTGGCTAGAGAAGAGAACCCAGGCCAGTACCCCTCCCTCTCCAGTCTCGCGCGTATAAATGCGACCCTGGGAGCTACCATGATGCTTGTAACAAATATATATAGCAGTAGAACCTCTTAATTAATTAGTTTAAGTACTGTCCTGCTTCTAGCTAATTAAGACACAATTAGCTAGACCCGGCCATTCGAGATAGAGAATATGGCCATGAAAAGAGGTAGCTGCAGCTGCGCCATGGCAGCTGTGTTGTTACTCCTCATGTGCTCGCCTTTCCACACTCGCGCAGCCACCTATGTCGTCGGGGATTCGCAGGGGTGGGGCTTCACGACGTCTTACACCGACTGGGCCGATGGAAAGAGCTTCGCTGCGGGAGACACCCTTCGTAAGTCTCTCTCTCTCTCTCTAACTCTAAACTTAAGCTAGAGCTTGATCTCTTTTTCTTCTATATCATTTAATTTTTTCCAAGTTTAATTTAATTTCTTGATGGATATATATATATATATATTAATATTATTTTGAATATTTGTGGTGGCTAGCAGTTTTCAGCTACCAAGCCGGAGCACACAACGTGGTGCCGGTGAGCGCTGCGGGGTATAAAACTTGCAAGGCGTCCTCCAACTCCCAGGCAGTGGCGACGGGCAACGACAAGTTCACTCTGAAGAAGGGACCCAACTATTACATCTGTAGCCTCCCTGGCCACTGCGCTGCCGGGATGAGGCTCCAAGTCAATGCGGACTGAAACAAACTATATATTAGATCGATCGAGGACCCTTCTTTCACTTGGCTTGCTCGCTAGCTCGATCGAGCTTAATTAAAGTCTTCTCGATCCACGTACGTCTGTCTAGCTACTAGCTATATAGTGTCATGTAGTGTGGGGATATATATATATATATATATACAAAGGGGCGGTCTCTCTGCATGTCTTCTTATAGCTTAAATAATGACCGCAGTGTCGTTGTGAACTTGTAATATTGTAGCTGTCTCTAAGTGTGGTTTATGAATGCATCGATCAGTAAATGCAACGTAGAACAACGTTGCACAAAACCAGCTTGCATGTAATTAAGCATCTCTATCTCTCTCTCTCTGCTTCTGGATCTTGGAAAACTCATTATGGTATATCTGTAGTGCTCCTAGTAATTCAAAAAGCTTGGACGATCGAGTGAACTTGTGAGGTAGCATGATATCGAAATAATTATAATTAGAGGCAGTGGAATAAAGCGGATGATAGAAAAGTACGTGTCAACACTTAGAATACACCGTATTTTTTTTCTCTTTAGAATTGTTAACGTGAATTATTACAACGACGGATACAGCGGTCGGACCAACCTCGGCTTGCACGACTATTATTAGACCTAATTACACCGTAGTACAAAAGCATATGCATCGCGTGCACTGGTTGATTATCACAAATATGAAAGAATAAAATTATTTTTGATATGAGCATGGTCAATCAGCGCGGGATGCACACGCAATCTGCACCGATGCACAAAATCCTTTCCATCCGAAAAATTTCAAATCTGGTTTAAAAAATCCCACAAATGATATTTTCCTCATGATAATAATATTCTAACTTTTAGAATTATCCATGCAAAAAAAGAAAAGAAAAGGAAAAAAAAAAAAACAAGAACGCTTGCTTCTAAGAATCCCTAAAATTCCACGTGTCATCTTAACAATCACTAATCTATCTACCAAAAAAATAAAATATACGCCCCAGGTTGGGCTTATAGCAGTTTCCAAAGGGGGCTTCTGGGCCTAATGGACGGGAAAAGAATAACCCAAAGCTGGCCAGATCCCGATTTCGTTCAATATTCCGTCGGAAAACACTTTGTACACGGTCCCGGTGCAGCAACGCTGACGTGGGCTGCACCGCGTCTTCCTATTGGTCCACGTGGATCCGACGTGGATGACATGACAGGCGGCATGCCAGGGGTTTGACGTAACGTTCTGAACGTGACGGACATTTATTGCTGTTCGCTTTTTTTTTAAATTTTTCGTGCGGACGAAAATGCCCTTTCGCTCCTTCATGGCGCCATTTTACGTTTTATGGCATCTGTGCAAGAAGAAGAACTTTGTTTCTTCCAGCTTAGAGGCTGAAAATACTTCAGCTACTGGACTGGAAAACCTTGATACTGGAGTCTGTGTAAAAAACTTCTGGAGGAAATGTCATCCGCAGCAAGTAAGAACTCTTTATTCCCACGTCTTTATTAAAAACTACTTCTTCCCACTTCTTTATTACATCCGCCGCACAAAGGTTTTTTTCTGGTTATAGTTAGTTAATGCGTTTAATGCGGGTAACTACCTTAGAACGAAACAGTTATGACACTATGAGAGTCATAACTGTTTTGTAAATATTTCAGCTTTGAAAAACCTGGCTACTGGAGTCTACTGGAGGCTTCAAATACAAAAGTTAATCCAATGATATTTTCCTTGCCAAAACCTCACGCAGACGTTCGCTTCTCTCTCTGAACTCGGCCAGGTGTGTAAAACCTACTTCGAATTCTGCCGTTAATCCTTCGCGACACCCTAGTTGAAATCCCACGACACCCTAGATCTAACCAGACGACACCCGTTCTTTAACATGACCACATAGACAGAACCGGCGACACCCTAATTGAATTCGGCAGAAAATCAATCGCGACACCCCAGTTGAAATCCCACGACACCCTAGCTCAAACGAGACGACACCCGTTCTTTAACATGACCCCACATAGACAGAAACCGGCGACACCATACTTCGAATTCTGCCGTTAATCCTTCGCGACACCCTAGTTGAAATCCCACGACACCCTAGCTCTAACCAGACGACACCCGTTCTTTAACATGACCACATAGACAGAACTCGGCGACACCCTAATTGAATTCGGCAGAAAATCAATCGCGACACCCCAGTTGAAATCCCACGACACCCTAGCTCTAACGAGACGACACCCGTTCTTTAACATGACCCCACATAGACAGAAACCGGCGACACCCTACTTCGAATTCTGCCGTTAATCCTTCGCGACACCCTAGTTGAAATCCCACGACACCCTAGCTCTAACCAGACGACACCCGTTCTATAACATGACCACATAGACAGAACTCGGCGACACCCTAATTGAATTCGGCAGAAAATCAATCGCGACACCCCAGTTGAAATCCCACGACACCCTAGCTCTAACGAGACGACACCCGTTCTTTAACATGACCCCACATAGACAGAAACCGGCGACACCCTACTTGAATTCGCCGTTAATCCTTCGCGACACCCTAGTTGAAATCCCACGACACCCTAGCTCTAACCAGACGACACCCGTTCTTTAACATGACCACATAGACAGAACTCGGCGACACCCTAATTGAATTCGGCAGAAAATCAATCGCGACACCCCAGTTGAAATCCCACGACACCCTAGCTCAAACGAGACGACACCCGTTCTTTAACATGACCCCACATAGACAGAAACCGGCGACACCCTACTTGAATTCTGCCGTTAATCCTTCGCGACACCCTAGTTGAAATCCCACGACACCCTAGCTCTAACAGACGACACCCGTTCTTTAACATGACCACATAGACAGAACTCGGCGACACCCTAATTGAATTCGGCAGAAAATCAATCGCGACACCCCAGTTGAAATCCCACGACACCCTAGCTCAAACGAGACGACACCCGTTCTTTAACATGACCCCACATAGACAGAAACCGGCGACACCCTACTTCGAATTCTGCCGTTAATCCTTCGCGACACCCTAGTTGAAATCCCACGACACCCTAGCTCTAACCAGACGACACCCGTTCTATAACATGACCACATAGACAGAACTCGGCGACACCCTAATTGAATTCGGCAGAAAATCAATCGCGACACCCCAGTTGAAATCCCACGACACCCTAGCTCTAACGAGACGACACCCGTTCTTTAACATGACCCCACATAGACAGAAACCGGCGACACCCTACTTCGAATTCTGCCGTTAATCTTCGCGACACCCTAGTTGAAATCCCACGACACCCTAGCTCTAACAGACGACACCCGTTCTTTAACATGACCACATAGACAGAACTCGGCGACACCCTAATTGAATTCGGCAGAAAATCAATCGCGACACCCCAGTTGAAATCCCACGACACCCTAGCTCTAACGAGACGACACCCGTTCTTTAACATGACCCCACATAGACAGAAACCGGCGACACCCTAATTGAATTCTGCCGTTAATCAATCGCGACACCCTAGTTGAAATCCCACGACACCCTAGCTCTAACGAGACGACACCCGTTCTTTAACAAGACCCCACATAGAGAGAACTCGGCGACACCCTAATTGAATTCGGCAGAAAATCAATCGCGACACCCCAGTTGAAATCCCACGACACCCTAGCTCTAACGAGAAGACACCCGTGATTGAACAAGAGACCACGGAGATAATCCCCGCGACACCCTAGTTCGAAGTCGGCCGTTAGTCCTTCGCGACACCCCAGACGAAATCCCACGACACCCTAGCTTTAGGGCGACGACACCCCAGTTGAAAATTGACGACACCCAACTGATCACGGCGGCGAGAAGGCCCGCGACAACCAAGTTACTAAAATTTAATTTTATTTATAAAAAAAAAATACATTAGCCCTTACTGGGGCTTATCTCCTTCATTCGCTGCGCCGGCGATGTGATGCTGGAGGGACGCTACTTTCCTCTCCAGGTGGCTATTGGCCCGACGCAGGACCTCTATCTCTTTTGTTGTAACGGCCAGGTATTTCTCGGCCGTCTTGATGAGTCGCTCGCTGCTTGAGAGCGACTCAGCATAAACCACTGCGTCGATGGTGACGGTTGGGGGTCGCCTGCCAGTAGATCTTACCTCGCCTCTGGAAGCCATCTTGTGGTCAGTTCAAGATGGAAAGGTGAGTAACGATGGCATTCCCCCATCCTTATTTAAGGTTCCCCTGGCGGGTGTTTCGATTGCCATGCGCCACCATCTCAGTGGTTGTTCACAGGAATCGAATCGGTGCGCCACCACGCCCCGCCCTCCACGTTGAGTTTCGAGGGATCGGGAACAGAACAGTTTCGGGAAGCAAACAGTCTTAAGTTTAACGTCGTCCCAAGAGAAAATTCACGACACCCAAGGATGATTTGGATTTCGGCCGAAACTCCTTCGCGACACCCCACTTGAAAGCTCACGACACCCTCGCTTTAAGGCGACGACACCCGTGCGTCGAACTGATCACAGGGAGAACCCCCGAGACACCCCTTCTCGAATTCGGCCGAAACTCCCTCGTGACACCCCAGTTGTAAACTCACGACACCCTAGCTTTAAGGGGACGACACCCATGCATGAACAGTGAACCCACGGGTGTCGTCGCCATAAAGCTAGGGTGTCGTGAGTTTACAACTGTGGTGTCACGAGGGAGTTTCGGCCGAATTCGAGAAGGGGTGTCGCGGGGGTTCTCTCTGTGATCAGTTCGACGCACGGGTGTCGTCGCCTTGAAGCTAGGGTGTCGTGAGCTTTCAAGTGGGTGTCGCGAAGGAGTTTCGGCCGAAATCCAACTAATCCCTGGGATGTCTCGGGGGTTCTCCCTGTGATCAGTTCGACGCACGGGTGTCGTCGCCTTAAAGCGAGGGTGTCGTGAGCTTTCAATTGGGGTGTCGCGAAGGAGTTTGGCCGAAATCCAAATCATCCTTGGGTGTCGTAAATTTTCTCTTGGGACGACGTTAAACTTAAGACTGTTTGCTTCCCGAAACTGTTCTGTTCCCGATCCCTCGAAACTCAACGTGGAGGGCGGGGCGTGGTGGCGCACCGATTCGATTCCTGTGAACAACCACTGAGATGGTGGCGCATGGCAATCGAAACACCCGCCAGGGGAACCTTAAATAAGGATGGGGGAATGCCATCGTTACTCACCTTTCCATCTTGAACTGACCACAAGATGGCTTCCAGAGGCGAGGTAAGATCTACTGGCAGCCGACGCCCAACCGTCACCATCGACTCGATGGTTTATGCTGAGTCGCACGCTATCATCGAGGAACTCAGGCTGGCGCTCGAGGAATACCAGGAGGTTTCAACAAAAGAGATAGAGGTCCTGCGTCGGGCCAATAGCCACCTGGAGGGGAAAGTAGCGTCCCTCCATCGCCAGATCGAGGACGCAGCGACCGAAAGAGAGAAGCCCCAGTGAGGGCTAATGTAAAATTTTTTTTTATAAATAAAATTAAATTTTAGTAACTTGGTTGTCGCGGGCCTTCTCGCCGCCGTGATCATTTGGGTGTCGTCAATTTTCAACTGGGGTGTCGTCGCCCTAAAGCTAGGGTGTCGTGGGATTTCGTCTGGGGTGTCGTGAAGGACTAACGGCCGACTTCGAACTAGGGTGTCGCGGGGATTATCTCCGTGGTCTCTTGTTCAATCACGGGTGTCGTCTCGTTAGAGCTAGGGTGTCGTGAGATTTCAACAGGGGTGTCGCGATTGATTTCTGCCGAATTCAATTAGGGTGTCGCCGGGTTCTCTCTATGTGCACATTTATAAGACGGGTGTCGTCGCCCTAAAGCTAGGGTGTCGTGGGATTTCGTCTGGGGTGTCGCGAAGGACTAACGGCCGACTTCGAACTAGGGTGTCAGTAGATTTCAACTGGGGTGTCTCGTAGGAGTAGCTGTTCATGAATGCGTGCTTATATTGTCACAGTTGATGCTGAAAATGTAGATCGGAAAGAAGAAGATAACACTCCCGGCCGTGCAGCTTCAACCGTCGTTCCAAATGCAGTGGATGATATTGTAGTTCCTCAAACTGGGATGGAATTCAATTCAGCCGATGATGTATATACGTTCTACAATGGATACGCGAAACGAGTAGGCTTTGGAATCACAACAGTGTGTAGCAGGGCCAACAACAAAAAACAACTTTGCTTCAAGCACCTGGCGTGTTGGAGGCAAGGAAAATCCAGAAAATCAGAGAAGAGTATGAATCATAGGGATACTGGGAAAGTTGGTTGTATGGCATCCATAAAAGCAAGACTGAATGCTACAAGTGGTAAGTGGATTTTGGATGAGGTTTCTCTAGAACATAACCATGGGCTCTCCATAACATCAGCTGGTTATCTACGGTCGCATAGGAGGATCAGCACACCAGAGAAGGCAGAGATCAGCAATTTACATGCCGTGAATGTTCCGACGACTCAGATATACTCTGCCATAGCAAGGAGAAAAGGGGGAAGAGGACAATTGGATTTCACCGAGAAGGATGCTCGTAACTTCATTAGTCGCGAACGTCAGTCTAAGCTGAAAGAAGGAGATGCTCAGTCGATGGTAATTCATTTTGCCGAAATGCAACTCAAAAATCCCAATTTCTTCTACTCCTTAGACCTCAATGATAATGGTCATCTGAGGTCTGTCTTCTGGATTCATCCAAGGTCAAGATTGGCATGCACATACTTCGGTGATGTTCTAAGCTTTGACTCAACTTACTTGACAAACAGATATCAAATGCCTTTTTGTCCATTTGTTGGGGTGAACCATCATGGACAGTCAACCTTGCTTGGATGCGCATTGTTGTCTGATGAGAGTACTGAGACATATAAATGGGTTTTTAAGACTTGGCTGGATGCAAATGGTGGTCAAGCACCTATTGCCATGATTACTGATCAAGATAAGGCAATCGAGGCTGCTGTCAAAGAAGTTTTTCCTAATACCCGACATCGATATTGTCTTTGGCATATATTGAAGAAGATACCGGAAAAGATTGGCCACATTTGCACGGCAAATCCCAAGTTTATGGTTGATTTCGATGAGGCAATATATGATTCATTGACCATAAATTCATTCGAGGAAAGGTGGGCACATGTTATGGAGAAATATAAAGAATGCAAGTCTATAGATTGGTTCAATGTCCTATACGAATGTCGGGAAAAATGGGTTCCAGTTTACCTCAAGGATACATTCTTCGCAGGTTTGTATGTCAATGGTGGCTTTGGTTCATGATTCATTTAAACGTTTTTTTTTTTTAATTTTTGGTTGACAAAATGTTTAACAGGGATGTCATCTTCACAAAGGAGCGAGGGCATTAATCACTTCTTCGATGGGTTTATAAATTCGAAGACAACATTAACGGAGTTTATAAGTAAGTACGAAGATGCCTTGGAAAAACGATACGAGGCCGAAAATGAGGAAGATAATAGGACTTTGCAAACGATAGCTTTCCTAAAGACATCATCACCTTTTGAGAGACAAGCTGCAGGAAGGTATACACGGAGCATTTTCAAAAAATTCCAGAATGAGATCCTTGAAATGGCTGCATCAAATACAAAATTGATCAACGAAGCTGGCAACACGTGTATATATTCCGTCAAGTCGTATGAAAGGATTGAAGTCGATGGAATTGGCAAGGAGATGATCAAAGATTATATCGTGTCATACGATAGAAATATTGAGGATGTCCAATGCCAGTGCCGATCCTTTCAGTTCAAGGGGTACCAGTGTAGGCATGCCCTGTTGGTTCTTCATCAAAATGACGTATTTCGTTTACCAGATAAATACTTCTTGAAGAGATGGTGCAAGGACATGAAATACCAATTCGACGAATTCGACTGCAATACTGAGGGTTATGATAAAAGCACACGAAACTCACGGTACGCAGTGACAATTTTTTAATTGAAATGTCTTCATATTTGTGATCGTTAATATTCTGTTTATGATTGTAGATATAGTTTGCTGTCTCATCGGATGACGAAGCTCGCAGAGATAGCCTCCATTTCTGAAGATGCATTTAATGTAGTGATGGATGGTCTACCGCCTCTATTCAAAACTGCCGTGGATGCCAACTGCGCAGCTAAACCACGTTCAGAGCTGGTAATTCAAGATCCTGAAAAAATTAGGACGAAAGGTCGCCCGAGAGAGAACAGATTAAAGAGTGCAGTCGAGAAGAAGGCAAAAAGATCAAGGAAAAATCAGGCCAACGAAGAGCTGCTTCAAGTAGCAGACAAACTTGTTTGCAGTCTATTAATACTGAACAGGACCTGGAGATAATTGTTCCGCCGTCAGAAACTTTAATGGATGAATTTGATGCTTATGTATTGAGTCAACTTACACAAGATCATATATAAAACACGAGTGTCGTAACTTTTGAATTATGGTTGCTTGGTCGTAAATGAATTGCTCGCGAACGAGACATCCTAGTTCTGGAAACGACACCCAAGTCTTGCGCGGCGACACCCGAAGGACGGAAACATACGAGACATCCTAGTTCTGGCAAACGACACCCAAGTCTTGCGCGGCGACACCCGAAGACGGAAACATACGAGACATCCTAGTTCTGGCAAACGACACCCCTTGCGCGGCGACACCCGAAGGACGGAAACATACGAGACATCCTAGTTCTGGCAAACGACACCCTAGTCTTGCGCGGCGACACCCGAAGACGGAAACATACGAGACATCCTAGTTCTGGCAAACGACACCCAAGCCTTGCGCGGCGACACCCGAAGGACGGAAACATACGAGACATCCTAGTTCTGGCAAACGACACCCCTTGCGCGGCGACACCCGAAGACGGAAACATACGAGACATCCTAGTTCTTCTTGCGGCGACACCCGAAGACGGAAACATACGACATCCTAGTTCTTAGCTTGCGCGGCGACACCCGAAGGACGGAAACATACGAGACATCCTAGTTCTGCAAACGACACCCAAGCTTGCGCGGCGACACCCGAAGACGGAAACATACGAGACATCCTAGTTCTGGCAAACGACACCAAGCTTGCGCGGCGACACCCGAAGGACGGAAACATACGAGACATCCTAGTTCTGGCAAACGACACCCAAGCTTGCGCGGCGACACCCGAAGGACGGAAACATACGAGACATCCTAGTTCTGGCAAACGACACCCAAGCTTGCGCGGCGACACCCGAAGGACGGAAACATACGAGACATCCTAGTTCTGGCAAACGACACCCAAGCCTTGCGCGGCGACACCCGAAGGACGGAAACATACGAGACATCCTAGTTCTGGCAAACGACACCCAAGCTTGCGCGGCGACACCCGAAGGACGGAAACATACGAGACATCCTAGTTCTGGCAAACGACACCCAAGCTTGCGCGGCGACACCCGAAGACGGAAACATACGAGACATCCTAGTTCTGCAAACGACACCCCTTGCGCGGCGACCCGAAGGACGGAAATACGAGACATCCTAGTTCTGGCAAACGACACCCAAGCTTGCGCGGCGACACCCGAAGGACGGAAACATACGAGACATCCTAGTTCTGGCAAACGACACCCAAGCCTTGCGCGGCGACACCCGAAGGACGGAAACATACGAGACATCCTAGTTCTGGCAAACGACACCAAGCCTTGCGCGGCGACACCCGAAGGACGGAAACATACGAGACATCCTAGTTCTGGCAAACGACACCCAAGCCTTGCGCGGCGACACCCGAAGGACGGAAACATACGAGACATCCTAGTTCTGGCAAACGACACCCAAGCCTTGCGCGGCGACACCCGAAGGACGGAAACATACGAGACATCCTAGTTCTGGCAAACGACACCCAAGCCTTGCGCGGCGACACCCGAAGACGGAAACATACGAGACATCCTAGTTCTGGCAAACGACACCCAAGCCTTGCGCGGCGACACCCGAAGGACGGAAACATACGAGACATCCTAGTTCTGGCAAACGACACCCAAGCTTGCGCGGCGACACCCGAAGGACGGAAACATACGAGACATCCTAGTTCTGGCAAACGACACCCAAGCTTGCGCGGCGACACCCGAAGGACGGAAACATACGAGACATCCTAGTTCTGGCAAACGACACCCAAGCCTTGCGCGGCGACACCCGAAGGACGGAAACATACGAGACATCCTAGTTCTGGCAAACGACACCCAAGCTTGCGCGGCGACACCCGAAGACGGAAACATACGAGACATCCTAGTTCTGGCAAACGACACCCAAGTCTTGCGCGGCGACACCCGAAGGACG
>UESW01001528.1:405975-433771 GCA_900491605.1 Calamus simplicifolius | reverse complement strand
AAGTATTTAATTATTTCTTAAATTTTTGAAAAACGCAAGCTTCTAAGTAGTGCTAATTAAAGAAAAAAAACATATTCTTTTCACTTTAAGGACGTTTGATAGTTTCCATTTTCTAATATTCTTAGGCATCAATGTCCCCAGTATTGAATCGAGATGCTCCAACTCCTATAGCCTGGATGCCCATCATAAAATTTGACGTTGGCTCTCATCGAAGCTGTGATAAAACTGAAGCCAGGATTGTTCACAATGTCCTAGTTATAGGGAATTTCATATATTTTATATGAATCAAATTCATATATCATGCAGC
Organism: Calamus simplicifolius; assembly: GCA_900491605.1. Taxonomy (NCBI): domain Eukaryota; kingdom Viridiplantae; phylum Streptophyta; class Magnoliopsida; order Arecales; family Arecaceae; genus Calamus; species Calamus simplicifolius. Next base: position 433,464 of record UESW01001528.1, on the reverse strand, counting down.
AGCGGAAGATAAAAATATATACAAATTTAATTTCTAAAGCCCAAGATCCTCATGGAATAGATTCAGTTAACAAGAAATAACACATGATTAAATAATATATCATACTTGTGTTCTTTATTAGGGATGAAGCCTGATGAAGCTTATAAATAATTTACCACTAGCCATCCACGCATCCGGCCTCTAATGGTGATCCACGCAAAGATCTTTGGATGATGTCCTTTCAGGATTGGATGATAACCTTCTTGCGAAGGGTGCTAGCGCCTCTTTTCTTTTTAACTGATTTTTCAAATTAAAAAAAATTTCTTGATCAAGATCAAATCTTGATCAATCAAGAGAGCGAAGGACGTTCTAGAAAGAGAAAAAATATTTTAGAGAAAGAAAGTGGGTGTTAGGCATCCAAGAGAGAGAAGAGAGGAGTTAGGCATGTATGTCTCTCTCCTATTTTTTATGTGAAAAGAGATTGTGTGGTTCCATAAAAAGGGGGATTTTGTTTCAACCACCTAACCATTTAACCATATTAAGTTGATAACAAATTATCCTAACAAATTTAGGATATTATTATGACAAATTATCCTAACAAATTAAGGATATTTGCTATCATAATAATGTTAGTATTACAACCACCAAACCACATCCCTAAAAAATAAGAAATTAGTTATCCCATGAAACCAAAATCTTGACTTTGGCTTCATGATGATGCCCCAAATCATGGGTGTTCCCTCTACCATGACGTGGAGATGGGTCATGTCCATCACATGGGCATGGATCCATCCTCTATGTGGCTCGATCTCAGCCCTCGGTTCAATTGGGTTTTCACGAATGAAATCATGCCAAATGGATCCAATTAAATACATTATTAATCTCAATAAATCTAAGCCATCCATCATATGGATCAAGCCTAATTGAGTATCCAATTAATGAATTTCATATGTACAAATCAAATCATGCCATATGGATCCAATTAAATACCACATTATTAATCTCAATAAATCTAAGCCATCCATCACATGAATCAAGCCTAATTGAGTATCTAATTAATGAATTTCATATGTACATCACATGTACAAAAAGTTTCTCCCTTGAACACAAAATTCTTTCCTCTACAATGAATCCTTTTCATCAATTTCATGTTCTCTCATTAAGATTAAGTCAAACCCAATCCTAATTAATTAGCGTTGACTCTACATTGATTTTGATGTTTAAAAACAATTAAGCAATGGTTAATTCTATTTATCAAGCTTGTTGCAGGGAAGTTCAGATGCTCTACAAGTAAGTATCTTCATGCACAATTTTATGTGAGTATATATTCATTTTATCTTGCCACTTGTTTGCTATCAAATTCTTTGCTATCAAATTCACTATGGCCGTTCTTTTTTGGGAGTTAGCTATTTAGCTAGCTTACTCTTCCTGTTAGCTAGCTGGCACATCAAATAGCTAACTACCATTGTCTCTCAGTGCTTGGCCGGTCTTGTCCTTTTTAAGCTAGCTGGCTAGCTAGCTTGCTTCTTCATTAGCTAGCTAGAATTCCTTGTTAGCTAGCTTGGCCTCTTTGTGAGTTAGCAAGATTTCATTTTAGTTAACTATGGATTTGAACGCCTCTGTGCCAGCCGATTGCTTTGGGTATCAGTTAGCTGATTAGCTAACTTGACTTTCCTGTTAGCTAGCTGGCTTACCTTTTAGTTAACTATCTTTCCCTGAACCATGTCTTGGCTGAATGCCCTTCCTTTTTTAGATAACTGGTGAGCTAGCTGATGCTTCTCTTAGCTAGCTAGCATCCCCTGTTAGTTGACTGTTTTGTTTTGGAGCTAACCGGTTTCCTTCTTAGCTAACTATTATTTTTTTCACAAGGAATCCAAGACGAGCGCCATTCAATTTTAGTTAGCTGGAGAGTTAGCTAACTTTTGGTTTAGTTAACTGGAAAGCTAGCTCCTCTCTGGGCGTATGGCTGCCTTTTTTTCATTAGTTAGCTGATGAGCTAACTCTCATGGATGGATGCTTTATTGCTTTTTGAGTTTAGTTAGCTGGGAAGCTAACTACCAGTTACTTAGTTACTAAATAGCTAACTCTTCATTCTCTGATGTTTTTGTTTCTCCTGCAGACCGAGAGCCATTCAATTTTAGTTAGCTGGGGAGCTAACTATCATTTCAAAGGATTTTTCTCCTGAGCCGTGTGATTGCTTGTTAGTTAGCTAGAGAGCTAACTATTTGTTGGCTTAGTTAGCTAAGTAGCTAACTGATGGGACTTGACTTTTTCTCCTAAGCCGCATGGATTGCTTGTTAGTTAGCTGGGAAGCTGACTAATCGTTGCTTTAGCTAGCCAAGGAGCTAGCTCCTCCTCTCCTAAGCCTTTTTACTTTTGGCGTGTGATCTCTTGGAAGCTAGCTTATGAGCTAGCTAAGGACTTCTTCTTCTCTTGACCGATTGTCTTCAACACTCTCAGCTGCCTCGAATTAATTCCAGTTAGCTACCTTTCTGGCCATTTTGGGCGTGCTCCTCTCTCTCTATACTTTATTTTGATTGCTATTTTAGCTAGACTAACTTTTGATTTTTGAATTATGACAGAGTTCTTCCTACCTCAAATGGATTCATCCATTCAATGCTTAAGGGAAATAATCTCAACGGTTATCTTTTCTTCCTATTTTTATTTCCATTTGTTTCAATTGTCTCTAACAGATCTTTTTGCTGTTGGATTGTTATATATAGCTGAGATTAGAAGCAAAACATGATGGATTTTGAAAAAGAGAAATACAAGAGAGATATCCAAGAAAGAAAGCTTTTATTGCATATTTTCGGAGTGGTTGAAAGCTAGTTGCAGTGCATTGAAGATCATTCATTGCTGAAAAGTCATCCATATATTTTAAAGCCTTCAAGCAAATCAAGATTCAAGTGACCTCGACATTGTTCATTTATTGCTGATGATTTGCTACAAATTTGTAAAGTACTCTCTGAATATTTGCTCATTATAGGAGCTACTTGTTATCATTTACTTTAAATCTTTTGTAAAAGGGTTAGTGTTAACCCTTTGGTTGTTGTTGGCCTCCTTGTGCCGTTAAAAAAGCACTAGCTTGGTAAGGCTAGGGGTTGGCTTTCTTGTGCTGTTAAACAAGAGGACTAGCTAAGGAAGGCTAGGGGTTTTGGCTGCCTTGTGCCTTGTAAAATAAGAGGGCTAGCTGGAAAAGGCTAGAGGTTGTAATCGTTGTGATACGATTAGTAAAATTTCCAAAGGTTTTGGGAGTGGACGTAGGTGTTGAGTTTGGCACCGAACCACTATAAAATCTCTTATGTTTGTAGTTGTTTGATTCTCTGTTACTATCTTGTGCACTACATTACACCGCTGCAAATCAATTTAAATTAGGGTTAAAGCACAGACTTGCATAGTAATAAATTTTTAATACCCAATTTACCCCTCCTCTTGGGTTGCTACATCTGGGCAACAAGTGGTATCAGAGCAAGTTGCTCTTGATTTCTAGCTTTGATTAGTTTGAGCCAAATATCAATAGTAATCCAAATGGGATCTTTGTTGATTGGAGGACAGTCAACTAATAGACCATCTTTGTTCAGTGGAACAAATTACACATATTGGAAAGCACGAATGAAAATCTTCATTCAAGCACTAGATTATGATTTATGGGGAGTCATAATTAATGGACCACACACACCCACTGTTAAGATTAATAATATTGATATTGCAAAACCTAAATCTGAATGAGATGAGCAAGATAAGAAACTAGCTCAATTAAATGCTAAAGCTATGAATGTTCTTTATTGCTCTCTTGATGCAAATGAGTTTAATCGCATATCTACTTGCATTTTCTAAAGAAATTTGGGATAGACTTGAAGTCACCCATGAGGGTACAAATCAAGTCAAAGAATCCAAAATAAATATGCTTGTTCATAAGTATGAATTATTTAAGATGGATTCTGCTGAGAATATCACTGATATGTTTACAAGATTTATTAATATTATTAATGGACTGAACAGTCTTAGAAAATCTTATGCTAACAGTGATCTTGTTAGAAAAATCTTAAGATCTTTACCTAGGTCATGGGAAGCCAAAGTCACTGCAATACAAGAAGCAAAGGATTTCAACACTTTATCACTTGAAGAGTTAGTCGGTTCTTTGATGACTCATGAGCTTCAGCAACGACAACATATTGATGAAGATAAATCAAAGAAGAAAAGAACTATGGCATTAAAGAGTGCAACTCAAGATGATGAAAGTGAGGAAACTACAAGTGACAGTTAGAAAGATGATGAAATGGCACTTATCTCAAGGAAATTCAAAAAGTTCATGAAAAGAAAGAAGTTTGGAAAAAGAAAACATTTTGTCAAAGGAGACCATAGCAAAGATAAGGAAAAGAGTGAACCTCCAATATGCTATGAGTGCAAAAAGCCTAGACATATCAGACCAGAATGTCCACTATTAAAGAAAGGATCTAAAAGAGTAAAGAAGAAAGCAATGATGGCTACATTGAGCGACAGCGAAGCTACAAGTTCAGAAGATGAAGAGAAAACTGAAATTGCAAATGTTTGTTTCATGGCTGATAATGATGAGATAAGTCCTAGCTTTCTAGATTACTTTACTTTTGATGAATTACATGGTGCATTTTATAAACTTGTTTATGATTTTGCAAACTTAAGTTCAAAGAATAAAGATTTGAAAAATGAAATCAAAAATCTTAATCTTGAAAAGGAAAGAATTTCAAAAGATAATGAATCATTGTTAAAGAAAACCAAGATTTAAAAAATGAAGTAAATAAATTAAAACCAATTGTTGATAGATTTATTTTAAGCTCAAAAAATTAGAAATAATCTTGAATAGTCAAAGAGCTGTTTACAATAGAGCTGGTCTTGGATACAATCCTTTTGAAAGACAAAAATTTTTGAAAAATATTTATGTGCATGGTAATGACTCAACCAAAATTACATGTTTTAAATGTAAAAAATTAAGAAATAAAGCTTATACTTGTCACATACACAAGGTGAGAAAAATATGGGTTCCAAAAGGAACTATCTTGACTAACCCCAAAGGACCCAAGAAAGCTTGGGTACCTAAGAACAAAATTTAAAATTGTGTATACAGGTATGTCTTGCAACCCGAGCAATTAAAAGACAATGGTACTTGGATAGCGGGTGCTCAAGACACATGACCAGTGATGAATCGCAATTCATCACTTTAGAGGCAAAAGATGAAGGTGTTGTTACTTTCAGTGTTAATGGCCAGGGAAAAATAATTGGCATTAAAAATAGGTATCACACCTCATGTTTATATTGATAATGTCTTACTTATGAAAGGACTAAAACACAATTTACTTAGTATTAGTCAATTATGTGACAAAGGATTTAATGTTACATTTGAATCATCCTTATGCATTGTTAAAAATCCTGCAAATGAAAATATGAAATTTATTTGTCAAAGGCATGGTAATGTATACATTGTTAATTTAAATGATTTGCATGATAAAAATATTGATTGCCTAGTTGCTACAAATAATAAAATTGATAATAGTTGGTTATGGCATCGTAGGCTAGCTCATGCAAGCATGAATTTATTATCTATATTAATTAAGAAGAATTTAGTACATGGTTTGTCAAAACTTATTTTTGAAAAAGATAAGATTTGTAATGCTTATCAATTTGAAAAACATACCTGAGTATCTTTTAAATCAAAGAATTTTGTTTCAACCACTAGACCTTTAGAACTCTTGCATATGGATTTATTTGGTCCCACAAGAACAACTAGTTTAGGAGGAAAAAGATATGGTTTTGTTATTATTGATGATTTTTTTTGTTTTACATGGGCTTTATTTTTGACTAGTAAAGATGAAGCATTTCCAGCATTTCAAAAATTATTTAAAAGAATTACAAATGAAAAGAATTCTTCTATTTTATCAATTCGAAGTGATCATGGAAAAGAATTTAAAAATAATTTTTTTGAAGATTTTTGTAATAAAAATGGAATTGAACACAATTTTTCTGCACCAAGAACACCACAACAAAATGGAGTAGTAGAAAGAAAGAATAGAACTTTAGAAGAAATCCGTACCATGTTGTGTGAAAGCAATCTTTCAAAATATTTTTGGGCAGAAGCTATCAACACTGCATGCTATGTTTTAAATCGTGCATTGATTAGACCTATTTTGAAAAAGACTCCATATGAGCTTTGGAAAGGAAGAAAACCTAATATAAGTTACTTTCATATTTTTGGATGTCGATGCTTTGTTTTAAATAATAGAAAAACAAACCTTGATAAATTTGATGCTAAATCTGATGAAGGAATTTTTTTGGTTATTCTTTGCATAGTAGAGCTTTTAGAGTATTTAACAAAAAGACTCTAGTAGTTGAATCAATTTATGTTATCTTTGATGATCTAATGATCTTCCATTAAGGAAGAGAAAAAGTATAAATGATGTAGATGAAATTGAAGATCAACTCAAGGACATTACCCTGAAGGACAAAAATAACTCAGATACACAAGAGGTAAATGAAGAAGAAAATGTTGACCTACCTGAAGCCTCACAAGATAATTATGAATTAAAAAGAGGATGGAGGTACGTTCTCAGTCACCTAAAGATAAAATTATAGGTGATCCATCTTATGGAGTTAGAACTAGATCATCATTTAGAGATACTTATAATAACCTAGCATTTGTATCTAAAATTGAACCTAAATGTTATGATGTTGCTAAAAATGATGTTGATTGGATTAATGCCATGCATGAGAAACTTCACCAGTTTGAAAGAAATAATGTATGGACTCTTACTGAAAGACCTCATGATCATCAAATCATTGAAACTAAATGGGTTTTTAGAAACAAATTGGATGAACATGGTAATATAATTAGAAATAAAGCAAGATTAGTAGCTAAGGGTTATAATTAAGAAGAGGGAATTGATTTTGATGAGACTTATGCCCCTGTTGCTAGATTAGAAGCTATTAGATTACTTCTTGCTTATGCTTGAATTTTAACTATATCAAATGGATGTTAAAAGTGCTTTCTTGAATGGATACATTGCTAAACAAGTTTTTGTGGAACACCACCCAGATTTAAAAATTATTTGTTCCAAACCACGTTTATAAATTAAGCAAAGCTTTATATGGTTTAAAACAAGCACCCAGCTTGGTACGAAAGATTAAGCAAATTCTTGATTAGTAATGACTTTATTCGAGGAAATGTGGATACAACTTTATTTATTAAAAGACAAGATAAAGAAATCTTAATTATTCAAATCTATATTGATGATATCATATTTAGTGCCACTAATGATTCTTTGTGCAAGGACTTTGCTAAGCTTATGCAGGGAGAGTTCGAGATGAGTATGATGGGAGAGCTGAACTACTTCCTTGGACTACAAATCAAACAAAGCAAAGATAGGATCTTCATAAGCCAATCTAAATATATCAAAGATATGATCAAGAAGTTTGGCATGGAGACATCCAAAACGATCGGTACCCCTATGAGCTCATCATGTAGACTTGAATCTTATATACTGAAAAGACTGTTGATTTGAAATTATATAGAGGCATGATAGGATCATTGTTATATTTAACTGCTAGTAGACCAGATATTTTATTCAATATTTGCATGTATGCTAGATATCAAGCCAATCCTAAAGAGTCACACTTGCTTGTTGTTAAAAGAATATTTAAATATTTAAATGGAACAATAAATTTAGGTTTATGTATGACAAACAATCTAGCATTAACTTAATAGGATACACTGTTTCAGATTTTGCTGAATGTAAACTAGATAGGAAATCAACCTGTGGTACTTGCCAGTTTCTAGGTATTAACTTAATTTCATGGTTTAGCAAAAGCAAACTTCAGTAGCACTGTCTACGGCTGAAACAGAATACGTTGTAGCTGAAAGTTGATGTGCTTAAATCTTATGGATTAAGCAACAGCTAGAAGATTATGGTATTAAACAAAAAGCCATATATAAAATGTGATAATACAAGTGCAATTAGCTTAACTAAAAATCCTATTCAACATTCCAGAACCAAACATATAGAAATTAAACATCATTTCATTAGAGATCATGTTAACAATGGAAATGTTGTTATTGAATTTTTGAATACTGAAAACCAAATTGCTGATATTTTCACTAAGCCTCTAGATGAAACAAAATTCTATGAAATTAGAAGAGAATTAGGAATGTTTGATCCTACTGCTTAATGAATCAATTAATAAAATACTTTCATGCTTTTTACCTAAAAACTAAAGTTGCATGACATCTTTCAATCAAATCTCTTTATGGAACTAAATGCATTGAGTGTGCTAGAAGTTAACTAGACTTTAAAGTTGATTTAATGGAAAATCCTCCAACTGGTCAAATCCTCTTTTGAGATATAAAATGCTTTACATTCAATCCACCAACCAGCCAATTCATTCCTCATTTATTCCTTTCATGGTAGCTAACCAACCAGGCAACCAAACAGTCACCTGGCCAGTTAGCCTAAAGCTTTCTCTATATATAACTTTTTCATCTCAAGAAACCATCCGTCTTCCTCATACCATCTCCTTACTCATCCGGTTCTTCATCATCCGTCTTCTCCTCTTCCAAACAATCCTTCTCCAAACCGTCTTCTATCTTCTTGCATCTAACTTCATTCCACCATACTTTCTAGCTCTTTTCTCTATTTATCTTTCAAGAAGATCGTGGATGGCTCCCAAACAGAAAGCAATTCAAGGGATGATGATTGTTCGATCTTCAAAGGAAGTCTTCGTCATCTTCTTCTCATATCAATACTCTAATAGCCACCAAATTATTTGCTCACGGCAGGTTAGTTGATTTTAACTTCCTAGATCAAGAAGGTTTTAAAATTGAAAAACTTTTTACAAATCAAGGTTGGGCAAAATTGTTATCTACAAAAAACCTATATATCCTGAACTAATTAGAGAATTTTATGAAAAATATAACCTTTGGTAGTGGAACTATTTTTCCTGTGTCAAAAAGACTAGGATTGACCTTGACAGTAAAGCGTTAGGTTTTGCCTTAAACATTCCTTCTGATGGTATCTTAGAAATTCTTCCTAGTGAACGGGGTTATAAACTTGGTATGATCCTTAATATTGATGATAATGAAGCTAGCAACATAGATACTCTTGATGCAAACATGTTGTCAGTAGAAAATAGACTGTTTCATAGTATCATTGCCAAGATTCTTGCCCCTAGAGCTGGTTCATTTAATGTAGTAACTGATAGAGATATAAGCTTAATGTACGATATTTTAATTGAAGACCCTGTAGATCTACCTTACCTTATGATGACTATAATGAAAGAATCCCTGAGTAGGTCAAAGGCTGCATTGCCTTACGGTATGTTTCTTACTTATGTATTTGAGTTTTTCAATATAAAGCTTAAAGGAAACTGCGGTAGAATTACGTCATACTGACGTGTTTAATGCTCACTCGCTGCACCGTATGGACTATGCCAAAAAGATGGTGTTTGGATTAAGGTTAGATCCAGAACTAGATAATCTAGTAATATGCTGCCACCGAGTATGCTTGCTCCTGCTTGTTCACCTCAAAACTTCTTTAACTTTGATTTTCATCAACCAAATCTGTACATTGCAGCCATGACAGCTGATCAAAATCCATTTTTATCTAAACCTCCTGATGTCACTGCTGCTGGACCCTCCTTTCGAAATGACAACTTTGCTCTGTTCCTCCTACCGTCTGTATCTGTGAAGAACAACTCCAATAAATTATCCATGAATTGTCCCTTGCAAATTCCAGTCGAAGCTCTGGAGATAGTGCTTCTTCAGTTAATGATCAAACTCTTGTACCTCATATTTCATCTATTTTTAAGACTCTTTCTCAGTTCAAGATTATTCTAAGCCAACTTGTCCATGACGTTAACATTCTTAATGGTTGAGTTTTCCATCATAATGAGTCTGTCTTGGACCAAATCTTGAAGGAGATTAATTTCTTAAAAACTAAAAATAAAAACTTTGAGACCAAGGCTGAATGGGTAGAATATCATATGAGAGCCAATGCAAGCCAGATTAGGGATGCCACAAATGCAGTTGATCACTGGACCGCATCTCTCTCTAGGTTAGCCGGCTTGTGGAAACCTACATTACTCTTTCTGCCACTTCAGCTCCTGATGCTTTATATTCACATCCACACCTCTGGTCTCCTCCAACTCAACCTTCACAAGACAAGCCCAGAACCTCCAAAAAGCAAGATGAATCCTTAATACAAATTTCTTCTTCTGATGATGAGAAGTGAATGTATTTCTTTTAGTGATGAATGTTTATGACTCTACTTTTTGTTGTATGACTTCAAACTATGGCATGTAATATCTGTATTGACTTTACTTAATTTTGTAATACTCTGTATGACTGTTATAAATATGTATGAATGATCCAATTATCTTGATGTTTTATGCTTAAATTTATTGCAAGACTCTTCAATCTTCTTTTTGATCAATGACAAAAAGGGGAGAAGAATGTTGCATACATTAAGGAATGGAGAAAAGTAATAACTCCATATATTTAGGGAGAGTTTACCTATTCAAATTGTCAGGGGGAGAAAGTGGTGTTTTTCTGTTTCCACTCCTGTTTGTTCATAATACTTCCCATATTTTCTCTTTGCATGCTTAAGGGTTTTGTCATCATCAAAAAGGGGAGATTGTTGACCCTACATTGATTTTGATTTACAAAATAATTAAGCAATGGTTAATTCTATTTATCAAGCTTGTTGCAGGGAAGTTCAAATGCTCTACAAGTAAGTATCTTCATGCACAATTTTATGTGAGTATATATTCATTTTATCTTGCCACTTGTTTGCTATCAAATTCTTTGCTATCAAATTCGCTATGGCCATTCTATTTTTGGGAGTTAACTATTTAGCTAGCTTACTCTTCCTGTTAGCTAGCTGGCACGTTAAATAGCTAACTACCATTGTCTCTCAGTGCCTGGCCGAGCCTTGTCCTTTTTAAGCTAGCTGGCTAGCTAGCTTGCTCCTTCATTAGCTAGCTAGAATTCCTTGTTAGCTAGCTTGGCCTCTTTGTGAGTTAGCTGGATTTCATTTTAGTTAACTATGGATTTGAATGCCTCTGCCAGCCAATTGTTTTGGGTATCAGTTAGCTGATTAGCTAACTTGACTTCCCTGTTAGCTAGCTGGCTTGCCTTTTAGTTAACTATCATTCCCTGAACCATGTCTGGCCGAACACCCCTCCTTTTTTAGCTAACTGGTGAGCTAGCTGATGCTTCTCTTAGCTAGCTAGCATCCCTTGTTAGTTGACTGCTTTGTTTGGAGCTAACTGGTTTCCTTCTTAGCTAACTATTATTTTTTTCACAAGGAATCCAAGCCGAGCGCCATTCAATTTCAGTTAGCTAGAGAGTTAGCTAACTTTTAGTTTAGTTAACTGGAAAGCTAGCTCCTCTCTGGGCATATGACTGCCTTTTTTTCATTAGTTAGCTGATAAGCTAACTCTCCTGGATGGATGCTTTATTGCTTTTTGAGTTTAGTTAGCTGGGAAGCTAACTACCAGTTGCTTAGTTAGCTGAATAGCTAACTCTTCATTCTCTGATGTTTTTGTTTCTCCTGCAGACCGAGAGCCATTCAATTTCAGTTAGCTGCGGAGCTAACTATCATTTCAAAGGATTTTTCTCTGAGCCGTGTGATTGCTTGTTAGTTAGCTGGAGAGCTAACTATCTGTTGGCTTAGTTAGCTAAGTAGCTAATTGATGGGACTTGACTTTTTTCTTCTGACTTGTTAGTTAGCTGGAAGCTAACTAATCGTTGCTTTAGCTAGCCAAGGAGCTAGCTCCTCCTCTCCTGAGCCTTTTTACTTTTGGCGTGTGATCTCTTGGAAGCTAGCTTATGAGCTAGCTGAGGACTCCTTCTCCTCTCTGGCCGATTGTCTTCAACACTCTCAGCTGCCTAGAATTAATTCCAGTTAGCTACTTTTCTGGCCATTTTGGGCGTGCTCTTCTCTCTCTCTCTTTACTTTATTTTGATTGCTATTTTCAGCTAGACTAACTTTTAATTTTTGAATTATGATAGAGTTCTTCATACCTCAAATGGATTCATGCATTCAATGCTTAAGGGAAATAATCTCAACGATTTTCTTTTCTTTCCATTTTTATTTCCATTTGTTTCAATTGTCTCTAACGGATCTTTTTGCTGTTGGATTGTTATATATAGCTGAGATTAGAACCAAAACATGATGGATTTTGAGAAAGAGAAATACAAGAGAGATATCCAAGAAAGAAAGCTTTTATTGCATATTTTCGAAGTGGTTGAAAGCTAGTTGCAGTGCATTGAAGATCATTCATTGTTGAAAAGTCGTCCATATCTTTTAAAGCCTTCAAGCAAATCAAGATTCCAGCCACCTCGACATTGTTCATTTATTGCTGAGGATTTGCTATAAATTTGTAAAGTATTCTCTGAATATTTGCTCATTATAGGAGCTACTTGTTATCATTTACTTTGAATCTTTTGTAAAAGGGTTAGTGTTAACCCTTTGGTTGTTGTTGGCCTCCTTGTGCCGTTAAATAAGAGGACTAATATGGTAAGGCTAGGGGTTGGCTTCCTTGTGCCGTTAAACAAGAGGACTAGCCAGGGAAGGCTAGGGGTTTTGGCTGCCTTGTGCCTTGTAAAACAAGAGGGCTAGCCGGGGAAGGCTAGAGATTGTAATCGTTGTGATACGATTAGTGGAATTCCCAAAGGTTTTGGGGAGTGAACGTAGGTGCTGAGTTTGGCACGAACCACTATAAAATCTCTTGTGTTTGTGGTTGTTTGACTCTCTGTTACTATCTTGTACACTACATTACACCGCTGCAAATCAATTTAAATTAGGGTTAAAGCACAGACTTGCATAGTAATAAATATTTAATACCCAATTCACCCCCCTCTTGGGTTGCTACATCTGGGCAACAATTAGTCATCTAATTTGAATTAAATCCAACTTAATTCACATTTTAACTTCATCCAAAATCTCCTTAATGTGTGTGACCTATCAGGTCCCTTGACATGTTGGTAATAATCATGTCCCTAATATTGACCCTAAGAATGATTTGATCAACACCTTGTCCAAGTCAATTCTTTAACCAAATCAACTTCTTGATTAAGTCAAAGAATCCATGAATATAAATCATGAGCGGCCTCTAGCAAAGCATCATGACCATCCAAATGTTAAGGGTTTTGTTGATGCGGTCATCAATACCTATCCATGAAACCATACGATTCAATCTCTACGTCACATATTCCAGATCAATCAGTGGTATGGAATGTGTCAACCATGTAATTGATCTTTATTTACTTGATCTCAAAAAATTGACTCATATGAATTAGAATTTTAAAACCATTTCGAATTTCAACTCAACCTTGCAAGGATTTAACAGTCAATTTAATCCATCAAGTGATCATGGGATATAACCCTTTCTATCAAGGGAGACGAATCATGTCTTGATCAAACACCATCTTTATGTGTTTCATATCATATCCAATCGACATCATATTTATCACCCGTGGCTAGAGCAACATTTACATTCATCAAAGCATGACATTCCACACATGAAATGCAATAAAGATCTCAAGTCAAAGGATCACTTGCACCACCGTCATCAGAGATCAACCATCGATACTATATAGAATATCCATATGGGATTGTTGGGGAAATTATTGATGAATTATTTACCCAATTATTGATTTTGATGATTAACAAAAGCCATGAGTATATTCATTATATTTCTGATAAATTTGATAAGTGTTTTAGGGATTAAGAATGTTTAATCAGTCATAAGGTATAAGGAAATAAGTTTTGAATCGAATTTTAATGGAAATTATTTAAGTTCAAAACTTAGAGTCGATACCTCAACAGTCTGGAGCCAACCCCAGGCGTATCAGAACTTTTATAGAATTTCGGCACGATCTAGAGTCGACACCTATAGTTTCGAAGCCGACTCCAACCTGAGATACAGTGAAGTGCCTTCTGCGTCATTTTTGGAGCCGACACCTGGAGTTCGGGAGCCGACACCTGAAAGTTACAGAGCCGACATATGAGTGTCTGGAGCCGACTCTAACCTGAGTGCAGAGAGCATGTTATTTGAACATTGTTAGAGTCAACACCTTTAGATTCTGAAGCCGACTCCCGAATGCGTCGAGCCGACACTTAACTTTTTCGGAGCCAACTCCTCAACGAACTTTTATTACTATTTTGGACACCCCGACTTGGAGCCGACACATGAAAAGTTGGAGCCGACTCCAACCTGTCAGGGACGTTTTTCAAAAGTGACAGATCAGCTCCAACGGTAATATTTTCTTTACCTAACTTCTAACAGCTATTTTTTTTGTGTGGATGAACTATCCAGGTACATTCCAACAGCTATATTTTACCTATGGATCTATAAAAAGAGGGATTCATTCGTTTGAAAAGTAGAACAAAAAGAAGAACAAAAAATAGAAAAAATAGAGAGAAAATATCAGAAAAATCGAGAGATATATCCAGTGAAAAAGAAAGAGAGAAATCTCTGAGTCCACGCCCATCCACTGAAAAGAGATTCAAGAGAAATCTGAAGCATCCAAAGTTTAAAATTGGAGGATTTCCAAAGAGAAAAGGAGTTCAAAAAGCCCCAACTTTCTTCAACTTCTCAACTACGATTTTCAGTAAAGAATCAGAGCTGAGGCATGATTCAATCTTTCAAAGGAGAAGAAGAAAAGAAGAAAAGCTCAAATCAAAATCGCTTCAAACAGGCTTTTCTTACCTTTGTTTATTTAATTGAATATTTGCTCATTTGAGGAGTAGTTTTATATTTCAAACTCTATTTTCTATTGTTGCTTGCTAATTCAAGCAGGGATTGAATTAGTGGAGGTAGTATACCTCGGGACAAGCTAAGAATAGTTTGTGGGTTAGGTTTTGTGCTGGTGAGCCTGTGAAAACCAGCTGGGTTCGTTGTGATCCCGGGAAAAAATAACAAGTTTGAGTTATGAGCTTGTAAAACAACTCGACTGTAATCAAGTGGATTATAGTGTGGACCCAAGTGCTGCTTGAGAGTGGACATAGGTGTTGGATACACCAAACCACTATAAAATCTGTGTGTTTGCTGTGCTTTTGCCTCTCTCTCTACTCACTTCATTTGTGCTTAGCTTTCATCATTTACATTTGCAAATCTTCATATTAAGCAAATAGTTGTCAAAAGAGTTAAAGTTTTTAAAAGAACACAATTCACCCTCCCTGTTGGGTTGCTATCTGGGCCAACAGGGATCTCTGTGCGGATCATCCAATGCATCGTTACAATAATGAGCATCCATACACCTATCCAAGTATCTACATACTTTAACTTGCGAGATCAGCTGCTCACCACAAGGGGTGAAGATATGCAATGTATGCTAATCTCATTGGCATTTGATAGTGTCCAATCCTGTCTACGCGTCGGCTAGAAAAGTTTAAAGAATCGAACCATAATGTGCAATTTTGGATCTCACAATTTGTAATCTCTATTACAAATTCTATATGCACAGTTCATATTCTTTTGGACATTATCTCAGAGGTAAAATATATCTATATATATATATGAAAAAATATCTTGATAGATAAAGAAACCAATAATATTTGATTTGCATTCTAAAGAAATGTATATAAACTAGCATCTAATTCAATTGGATTTAGAGCATATACTAACACCAGTGACACTATATAGTTTAGTTGCACATACTATATATATATACACACACACACATGAAGAAAGAGAGGAAAAAGGATAGCCTTGGTTACATTAAAGTTCAAGGTTCGATAATCTTTTTCATCCTTTGATTTACATGAATTCCAAAGCCACTTTATCTTTTCACTTTTTTCATTTTTAAGATACATGATGAACTTGTAAATATAAGAATGAAAAAAATGACCGAATTTAGATTTAGCTATATTCAAGTCTACCTCATATATGTATCTTTTTTAGACACAAAAATAAAATAGGAACCTAACTAAAAGCAAACAATTATCCATTAAACTCTGGTTATTTTAATAGTTTTAGTTTTTTAACATAGTGATAGCCGGTAAATATTTGTCAATTCCAGTGACATCTGAGTTTGTAATTATTAATAGTTCGGTAATATTAGATTGACTTAATAAATAGTAATTCAATTTTTATTACTTGAGTTAAATGTTAATATGTTGTGATAAATGCCTTGAAAGCCTCGGGGGTTATGTGGCGAATTGTTATATTCTAAGTCTATTTTGAGTTTGGGGCATAATAATTATAATAGTCTATATATATATATATATATATATATATATATATATATATATATATATTATATTTGAATATAATCAAGCTTAAATCTAATCATCTATTCCATTCTTGAATTTATATTATTCATGAATCCCAAAGATAGAACAAGTATAAAAGGTAGGATGGCACTGAAATCTGTATGGATTCAATGTAGAGAAGATGATCAAATCCTAAACTTAGTTACATTTGAATATAACCATATATATATATATATATATATATATATATATATATATATATATATATATATATATATAAAGCATATCGCTATCTATAAAATGGTTATTCTCTAAGGTAGTGTTTGGATGCCCTATTCCTGGCTGGAATAAGGTCTTATTTCATGCTATTCCCCCAAACAAATGAAAAAAAGATGGTGGGGCCCCGGGAATCAGTATTCTAATCAAACGTCCATATGCTAGAATTCGTATTCTATGTTCCCCCATGGAATAGCCATATTCCCACTTACCGTATTTCAAGGACTGCATTAATTATATTAGAATAAGGTGGAAAACCAAATTTCAAACCAAACTGAAATCTGGAATAACAAAGGAAATAAGCTATTCTTAGGGAATTCATATTCTTATTTCTGTAATAATTTTTTGACATCCAAACACTACCCAAGAGTTCTTGTTCTTGGAAGCATTCCAAGGGAGGGGGTGCTACATTATCTTTTATATATATATATATATATATATATATATATATATATACCATATTTCATCTCAACTTCTTCAACCGATGGAGTCTGTAGCTAGAAAATAAAGGCAGCATGAAAATGATGTTATCTTCCTTTAAGATTTTATGTTAAACAATTATTTAGTTAATAATAATTCATCTCGATAATCAAAGATTATCATATTTCATAATCTAATATAACAATATAAATAAATAATATTTAGTTTTTAATAATATAAAATATCATAAATAAGAATTATCTGATTTCTATCTTCAAAAAAAATATGTATATAACTTTTAACACTGATAAAGCGATACAACTGACATTTTCTGCTATTAATGTGATTATAATTTTTTTCAAAACATACTTTAATATGTATATCCAAACAAACTAATATTAGTCTATAAATATATAAGGGATTGTCCTTGTCTGTAATTACTCACTCCAAATCTTTTTTCAGTCACTTCTTAATTCTTGGATTGAAAAATAGGTAAATAAAATAATGGGCATAATAGCTAAGTCGGAAATTTTCTTTTTTAATATAATTGGATCAAGTAGTATTCAATAATTTAACTCGATAAATACATGTAAAGAAACATGTAAATTAAATATGTATAATAAGAAACATAAGTATTAAATTTTTTTTTTTCATCTCTCCATAGAAAGTCTATGACTACGCTTAACCTCTTAGGAGTAGGTATCTAACGATACTTAATCCTATGGAGTAGGTATCATGATCGTACTTAATCCTATGGAGTAGGTATTGTGGTCGACTTAATCTTGTGGAGTACAGTGTAGCTCCTTTTTGTATCATACTGCAAGGGCAACATCATACCCTACATAGCCAAGTTGAGAGTCTATATATGTGTATAAATATCAATCTTTTCAATATTAAAATTTCATGATTATTTTCAACATTTAAAAATTAAATAATTTCAAATATTCATAATTTATCATGGCCCAATATGTTAGGGTTTAGACCTTGATGAATAGCAATGGGATTCCCCGTTGAACAAGAACTAGAACTAAGGATTTCTAATCCTGTTAGGTTTAGACCTTGATGAATAGCAATGGGATTCCCCGTTCAACAAGAACTAGAACTAAGGATTTCTAATCCTGTTAGGTTTAGATCTTGATGAATAGCAATGGGATTCCCCGTTCAACAAGAACTAGAATTAAGGATTTCTAATCCTGTTAGGTTTACTTCTTGAAAAGGAGGAAGATGGGGAGGAGAAAGAAAGGGCTGCCGCCCTATGATGAGAGAAGGGAATTTTTGGGAGAAAAGAATCTGTTCTCTATTCCATCCAAACCCTAGAGACTAGAGTTTAAATACATCCACGAAGTGGGCCAGGCCCAGACTCAACAAAAAACTCCCATGGACTAATTCAATGAGATTAAACTAATCCCCAAGCCCGTGTACACCCGTGACTTGATTTAATCTCAACCCTTGGACTCAAACCCAGCCCAATACAAGTTAGCCCACCTGGGCCTTGATAGCACCACACCAGGCCCAACAATCTCCACCTTGGTGCTTTCAAGGCCTCAGCACGTCCACTGTGTCCATCAGCTTTAACAACGAAATACACTTTTGAAAACTGTCCCGTGGAAGAACCTTAGTCAGTGCATCTGCTGGATTTTCTTTGGTGTATACCTTCACCAGCTCCACCTCACCATCTTCCACCAGCTCTCTGATCCTGTGGTATCTGAGGTCAATGTGCTTCGTCCTGGCATGATAGACTGCATTCTGCGCAAGCATCAGAGCACTCTGGCTGTCACTATGCACCTGGACAACCTTCTGATCAAGTCCCATCTCCAGCATCAAGCCCTTCAGCCAAAGAGCTTCCTTTGCTGCCTCTGTGATACCTATGTATTCTGCCTCCGTGGTAGATAAGGCTGTGATGGGCTGCAGACATGATCTCCACGATACTGGACCACCAAACAGGCTGAACACAAAGCCTGTGTGGATCTCCTAGTGTCCACATCTCCACCAAAGTCTGCATCCACATACCCATATAACTGCCCACGAGCCTCCTTGGATAAGTTGGATCTCTCAGCATCTTCTTGCTGTCCATAGCAAATACCAACCCCAACTGTACCTACCAAGTACCTGAAGATTCCCTTCAGTGCTCGCCAGTGCTCCCTACCAGGCTGCGCCATGAACCTGCTCACCTGGCTCACTGCATGGGCTATGTCTGGCCTACAACATACCATGGCATACATAAGGCTCCCAACACCAGAAGCATATGGTACCTTCTCCATCTCCTGAGCCTCCACCTCAGTCTGTGGTGACATGGTCTTCGATAAGGAAAAATGTGCTGCCAAAGGTAGTGCTGTCGGTTTGGCATCCTTCATCCCATATCGCTCCAGAATCCTTTTAATGTAGCCACCCTGACTCAGATGCAGCACACCCTTGGATCTATCTCTGATGATTTCCATCCCTAGGATCTTCCTGGCTGGCCCCAGATTCTTCATCTCAAACTCCCGAGACAAAGCTATCTTCAGTTCCTGTACAGCCTTCTCACTCTTGCATGCTATCAGCATGTCATCTACATACAAGAGTAAGTACATCCTAGACCCATCATCCAGAGATTTAACATACACACAAGAATCATACTCACACCTGGAAAGTCCAATGCTCCTAACATAAGTGTCAAATCTCTTGTACCACTGCCTCGGCGACTGCTTCAGCCCATACAGAGATTTCTTCAGCAAACAGACTTTCCCATCTGATCTTGGTTCTCTAAACCCTGGTGGCTGCTCCATGTAGATGCTCTCCTCCAAATGACCATGGAGGAATGCTGTCTTCACATCCATCTGCTCCAGCTCCAAGTCCTGAGCTGCTACAATACTCAATAATAGTCTGATGGAAGTGTGCCTGACAACTGGAGAAAATATCTCACCATAATCGATGCCTTCTTTCTGAGAGTATCCTTTGGCCACTAGTCTTGCCTTATACCTGATACCCTCTTGTTCTGAAGCTCCTTCCTTGCGCTGATAAACCCATTTACAACCAATGGGTTTCTTTCCTTGTGGCAGCTGGACCACCTGCCACGTATTATTGCTGTGAAGAGACTGCATTTCCTCTGCCATAGCATGGATCCACCTATCTCTATCCTGACTTTCCATAGCCTCCTCATAGGTGAAAGGGTCTCCATTCGCTGTCACCAGGGCATATGACAACGAATCCTCAAAGCCGTATCGAACTGGTGGTCGCACGTTCCTCCTGGGCCTTTGCTGTGCGATCCCAGTATCAGTCCCCTGTCCAGCTGCATCCTGCTGAACTCCCTGGCTTCTACCCCCTCTGTCAGTCCTCTCCACCTGAATCTCAAATCCTCCTGGTCCACTAGCAAATGGCACAACTGTATAGGAGGTTGTCTGACTAGTGTTACCGTGTTCTACCTCCTGTAGTCCCTGCTGTGCATCCATGCCACTTCTGTTCTGGAGGATTGAGCTCTCATCAAAGGTTACATCTCTGCTGATGACAACCTTCTTCTCCAAGGGGTCCCATAGCCGATACCCCTTGACTCCTCGCGGGTAGCCTAGGAACACCATCTTCTTAGACCTGGCATCCAACTTACTCCGCTCCCCAGCTCCAACATGCACATATGCTGTGCATCCAAACACCCTTAGATGGTTTAGGCTTGTCTTCCTTCCAGACCATATCTCCTCTGGAATGTCTCCATCTAACCTGGTGTGCGGTGACCGATTGACCAAGTAGCTAGCTGCATCTACTGCGTCAACCCAGAACATCTTTGGAAGCCCTGCCTGCAGCCTTAAGCATCTTGCCTTTTCCAATAGTGTTCTGTTCATCCTCTCAGCCACCCCATTCTGTTGAGGAGTTCCCATCACCGAGAAGTGCCTTCTGATGCCCCACTCCTCACAAAAAATCTGGAACTCCCTGCTGGTGTATTCCCCGCCATTATCAGACCTCAGACACTTCACACTTTTACCCTGCTCCTTCTCCACCTCAGCCTTCCAGATTTTGAACTTGGTGAAGACCTCTGATTTCTCCTTCATAAAGTAGATCCACAGCTTCCTTGAGAAATCATCTATCAGGGTCATAAAGTATCTGGCCCCATTCCTTGCAGAAACTGGGGCTGGTCCCCAGACATCTGTGTGTACTAACTCCAGGGGTTCAGCACTCCTAGCTATGCTGACTGAGAACTGTACTCTCCTCTGCTTTCCCATCTGACAAGGCTCACAGATCTCCATATCTCCGCTACTCAAGTCTGGAAGCAGACCTCTCTTGCTCAGTTCTTTCATCCCCTTGTCTCCCATGTGGCCCAGGCGGTAATGCCACATCCTGTACACATCCCGGGGATCTTGCTCCACAGCTGCCACCTCAGATTTCACAGTCATCACAGAGCCCTCCATCTTGTATAGATTATTTTCCAGCCTCCTCCCTCTCATCACCACCATGGCTCCATTGGAGATGTTCAGAACTTCACTCCTGGCACGACTGCTGAAGCTGTATCCAGTCCGCTCCAAGTACCCCAGATTCTTCTTGAGTTCTGGAACATGCTTCACACTGGTAAGAGTGCGCACCATACCATCAAACATCCTCACCCTCACTGTGCCAATACCTGCCACCTTGCAAGGGTGATTATCTCCAAGAGTCACATTCCCCTCCTCAACCTCTGTGTAAGTACTGAACCACGACCGGTTGGGAGTGTAATGATGAGAACAGGCTGAATCCAAGGTCCACATCTCTGTGCTGTGCCTGTGATCATCTGATACAACCAAGAGATCATCCTCCACCTCCTGATCTGCAACTGTACTCACTGACTCAGATCCTCCTTTTTCTCCCTTCTGATTTTTCCACTTAGGACAATTCTTCTTAAAATATCCTACCTCTTCACACTTATAGCACTTCAGCTCTCTCTTGCCTTTCCTGGACTTTGATCGTCCTCCAGACTTACTTCTGTCCCTGCCCCTACCTCTGCCTGTCCTTTCCCCAACTGATAGACCCTCCTGGGGAACAGCTTCCTTGGTCATCTTCTCCCTCTGCTCATTCGTCCGAAGCACCGAGACAATATCTTCATAAATTAATGTCTCCTTCCCATAGAGCAGTGTTGTGACCAATGAGTCATAAGACGTGGGCATTGAACATAAAAGCAGAAGTGCTTTATCTTCTTCCTCCATCTTGACCCCGACATTCAGAAGTTCATTGCTCATCTGGTCGAATATCTGGATGTGACCCAGCACATCTCCACCTTCTGACATCCGAAGGCTGTAGAGGCGCTTCTTCAACATCAACTTGTTGCACATATTCTTCCCCATATAGAGGGTGTGCAACTTCGTCCAGAGTCCCTTCGGGGTCTTCTCCTCCAGCACTGAATAGAGGACTGAATCCGCCAGACAGCCCCTGATCATTGAACATGTCTTCTTCTCCAATGAAATCCACTGCTTGTCTGTCATCCCATCTGGCCTTTCCTCCAAAGCCAAATCTAAACCCTGCTGCACAAGGAGGTCCTCTACCGGACTTTCCACATGGAGAAACTTCCCTTCCCATCAAACTTCTCAACCTCTATTTTTATGCTACTCCCCATGGCCAATTTCAAAAATAGCACAAAAATAAATTTTATAAAATAGAGAAGTACCTTGACGAGATTCTGTTGAAATTATTTCAACTCCTTGAAGGCCTCCAGATTACTCCTTGAACCTGGCTCTGATACCACTTGTTAGGGTTTAGACCTTGATGAATAGCAATGGGATTCCCCATTGAACAAGAACTAGAACTAAGGATTTCTAATCCTGTTAGGTTTAGACCTTGATGAATAGCAATGGGATTCTCCGTTCAACAAGAACTAGAACTAAGGATTTCTAATCCTGTTAGGTTTAGATCTTGATGAATAGCAATGGGATTCCCCGTTGAACAAGAACTAGAATTAAGGATTTCTAATCCTGTTAGGTTTACTTCTTGAAAAGGAGGAAGATGGGGAGGAGAAAGAAAGGGCTGCCGCCCTATGATGAGAGAAGAGAATTTTTGGGAGAAAAGAATCTGTTCTCTATTCCATCCAAACCCTAGAGACTAGAGTTTAAATACATCCACGAAGTGGGCCAGGCCCAGACTCAACAAAAACTCCCATGGACTAATTCAATGAGATTAAACTAATCCCCAAGCCCGTGTACACCCGTGACTTGATTTAATCTCAACCCTTGGACTCAAACCCAGCCCAATACAAGTTAGCCCACCTGGGCCTTAATAGCACCACACCAGGCCCAACACAATAGTCTTAAATTAAAGGTGGCATAACTTGGTGAATGAAATTGAATAGTCAAATTCTCGAATATGATTCATCATGATTTAATTTGTGAATTATGAAATATAATACAATGTAGAAAATTCATAAATCCAAAAGATTTATAAATTCATTAATAAGTAATGACTCGCATGCCAAATAATATACCCGTCATTGTCTTTAATAGTCATTTTAATTACATCCAAGGATCTGAGATTCACGACAATTCATAATGATTCATTCCTCTTCAAAATAGTTTTAATAATATATTATCAATAGAGAGTATTATTTACCTCATAATAATTTAAACTAAACACTTCGCGAGAATCCGTCAAGAGATCAAATCAGTACCATACTAAAGAATTTGTTTATTTCTTAAATTTTTGAAAAACGCAAGCTTCTATGTTGTGCTAATTAAAAAAAAAAAAGAAAAAACATATTCTTTTCACTTTAAGAACGTTTGATAGTTTCCATTATCTAGTAATATTCTTAGGCATCAATGTCCCCAGTATTGGATCGAGATGCTCCAACTCCTATAGACTGGATACCCATCATACAATTTGACGTTGGCTCTCATCCACTACAAAAAAAATGACTTATTATGACGAATTAATTCATCGCAATAGGTACAAAAGTCATCGTAATAAAGTATTACGATGATAAAAAATTCGTCGTAATACATTACAAATCGTCATAGTAATATATTGTCGTAATAACCTATTACGGCGACTTATTTTTGCCGTAATATTGATCTATTACGGCGAAACTAAGTCGCTGTAATAGGTTTTTAATTACATTTTAAAATATTAAATTTTTATTACGGCGACTTATTTTTGCCGTAATATCAACCTATTACGGTGAAAATAAGTCACCGTAATAATATTTTAATATTTTTAAAATTTAATTAAAAACCTATTACAGTAACTTATTTTCGCCGTAATAGGTTGATATTACGGTGAAAATAAGTCGCCGTAATAAAATTTTAATTAAATTTTAAAAATATTAAAATTTTATTTTAATATTTTTTTGTATTGCACCTGTTACAATAATATAATATTAAAGCAACGATACTAGAAATAATTTTTTAATATAAAAGTTTCACGAAAAAATTTAATAAAAGTTTTCATTCATTTCAATAAAATCATCATATACAATGTTTCAAAAAATACATAATTTAAAAAAAAATACATGTACTATGGAGGTGAAGTCTGCTAGGATCCACTAGGATGATATCCAGGCACTAACTGTCGCATGAAAGCAGTGAGCTCAGCAGTCGTCGCCTTTAGATCCTGGATAGTCTTCTCTTGCTGAGTGAGTTTGTCCTCTTGCTGAGTGAGTTTATCCTCTTGCTGAGCGAGCTTATCTTCTTGTTGAGCAAGCTTATTCTCTTGCTGAGCGATGAGCTCTCGGCACTCATGTAATTCACCCTTTAATTGTGAGTTTTCAGAAGATGAAGAACTACCTCTAATTCTCGATGTACCCTTCGGTAATGTACCCCATTCTCTTTTATAACCAGATCTAGAGCCTAAAACCTCCTCCAAAATGACATCCTCATTGATTGGTTCTACTGTAGAGTCCTGTGAGGAAAGTCGCTCTATTAACTGTGCCTGCAATGAAAAGAAAACAAATTCAATATGTTTAGTATAAAACATTACATTCAATAATATTATATTTTTAATTGATAAAACTTACATGGGTTTCTTCAGCTTTTTCATTTATCCATTGATTCTTCTTTTTATCAAAATGAAGAGTATTCCACAGATGAAGTCTTGATGGCTCCTCTCCAGTAACAGGATCTCTCTGAAAAGAAACAATAATAATTTAAAACAATAATTTAAGACAATAATCTAATACAATTATCAATGTATCAATGGAATAATCTAATACAATTATCAATTGTTAATAAATAATCATTAAATTAAAGGTTTATATCCAAGTTTTTATTCAATCATAAGCTACATTTTTACAGTCCTTTAATCAACATGAGCACTTAAATATTCAAAGGCTCTTAATTTGGGTAAGTGGATTATTGTCTAAATTTGCACAGTGAAACTATGCATTTCTGATTGGGGTTTAGTCCTGATTTTAACATCATAATTGCACTTGCAACAACAGAAATAACCTAATGGAAAATTGTGCTGTTGCTCTAGCTGTTGGTTTGATGAGTAAATCCCCTTACATATATGTTGCCACTTTTTAATTCCTAGATTTCTGGCGTTCAAATGAATGCAAGGATTTTGAACTTATAGCAAGGAATAATAAACTTTCCAAGGTACCAGTTCAGAGTTATAAAGTCCGGTATAATAACTTGACTGCAGAATTCTATACTCCAGCACATGGCAACATGTGAAAACCCTTGTCTTATAGGGAAAAAAAATCAAAGCATTCTTTGTTAATCAGAGGTTAAAGCAATTGAATAGTAGGCTGTTAAGGATGATATCGCCACACAAAACTCACACTAAAGAACCTATAGCACAATCTTATTTAGAAACATGAGCTGATGCATCACGGTGGCTTGGTCTGATCACTTCTATAACAATCCATTTGACCTGTAGCCACCTCATATCTTCAGCTGTATATCTTGAGGCATATAGACGTTTCAAACGAGGTGTAAGTGGAAAATACCGCATAACTTTATAAGGTATCTTCTTACCTTTGTCTTTAACCACTTGGTACCTAGGCTCGTTGCATACCGGACATTTTTCTAAATAGGCATTCTCCTTCCAAAAGATAGCACAATCATGCTTGCATACATGTATGTTCTCGTAGCCTAAACCCAACTCATTCATCTTCTTTTTGGCCTCATAGTGCGAAGATGGTATTCTAGTACCATTCGGAAATGCCTCTTTTAATAGTTCAAGCAACATATTGAAAGACTTATTTGTCCACCGATTGAGGACCTTAATGTGCATTAACTTCACTAAGAATGTCAAAGAAGAAAACTTTTCACATCCAGGATAAAGCTCGGATTCCACCTCATTGAAAAGATCATCCAATTTCTTACTGTGATCGGTCCTTTCATGGTCAGACATTATCGGATTGTCATCATCATTGCCAACCTCAGTGTGAGCACCACTTGGGCCAGCGATGTCCTGCAATGCTTCGACCATCTCATCTTGTTCCCTTTCTGGGTCATCATCTTCATTCTCATTTTCATCTGAGACATTGCTTCCAAACTGTTCTCCATGAAAATACCACGTCTGATACGTCTTCGAGAAACCCTTTAACATACAGTGTAATTTAACTAAATCAGGCTTATGCCATTTGCCATTATAACATCGCACACAAGGACAACGTATCTTCCCTTCTTCATTAACATGAAGCCTTGCCTTTTCTATGAACTTCTTAATACCGGCATCATATTCTGGATAATTTCGTTTCTTATGTATCCAACTCTTATCAATCGGCATCGTTGGTGACGTACAACAGCTGTTTATTGCAAGGATATGTTAGTGATAAAATTTTCCTTTTTTATTCAGTGAATTGTCCTACTATAACATGTCAAAATTAAGGAAAAGATTGATAATAAAAGGACATTTTCAACATATGAATCCAAAAACTGGTAAAATAATGATTTAACAAGTTAAAAGAAACTCCATCACAATCAGTAACAATTTAGAAAATATAATCTTAAATAGTACTTACATCCATTTCTCTTTGCATCATAAGAGCACACAAACATTTATAACTTTTCAACCAGGCAACCCTTTCTTATGCCCCCCCCCCCCCACATCAGCATGAAGTGCCATCACAAGCACAGACTCAGCTTATGGATGGCTGGAACCAATTCCACGATGCTGGCAACCATGTGACACTGGACCTCATGCAGATGCCCAGCTCTTCTTTCGAGATCCTCTCAGGAAGGAGCAAGTCAAAGGAGGAGGAATAGTGCTGTGAAATTTGGAAGTCCTTGGAAGGAAACCATGTAGTATGAATCTCCAGTTATCTGGAGTGAAGCTGCTAATTTTCAATTGAAATTTTTTTTTCTCTGGGAAAAAGTTGTGTTGTTCTTGTCAGCCAATTAAACTATCATGTGGCAACTTCAATGTGGCGCATTTTGTAGTGTTGTGGTTGCTATTTTTTATTAATTTGCCAAGTAAACTTAAAGAGTGGTCATTTTCGTTTGATTAAATTTTGTCAGAGACTGTTTTTCCTCAGGTCATCTCTGGTTTAGATAATGTTAGGGTTACAGTGGACATCTCCAACCTATTAGTCTAATATCTTCTAAATTTGCACAAGATCTAAATATTAATAACTCTCAATTTAACAGTAATATTGATGTCTGTTAAATTTAAACATTTTTATCTCTATCTCTATCTCTATCTCTAT
>UESW01001528.1:363475-400975 GCA_900491605.1 Calamus simplicifolius | reverse complement strand
AAAGGACAAACTAACCTATCTCATCACTGAAACCAATGTATAACGGAAAGCCATAAATGGGGTGTTAGGCCATGACTTTGCGTCAAGGTTATTACTGATCTGAATAGGAATGCATGGGAGAGAAAAATGCTCAATATCTGAGAAAATATAATATATGTTTACAAAATTTTATACCTTTGATTTAGTAGCTGATGGTAACAGATTATTAATAGTTTCAGTTTTTTACCATAGTGATAGCAGGTAAATATTTGTCAATTCCAGTGACATTTGAGTATGTAATTATTAATAGTTTGTTAATATTAGATTGACTTAATAAATAGTAATTCAATTTTTATTACTTGAGTTAAATGTTAATATGTTGTGATAAATGCCTTGAAAGCCTGGGGGGTTATGTGACAAATTGTTATTGATGACGCCCAATCACTGATCCTGCACGTCGGGAACGAATGGATTCTCCAGGCTCCGCTTCACCAGGTTACCTGCAAGGAAGTCCCAGGACCGGAGAGGATTCTCCGATGGGACCCTCCGATGCCCAAGTTAGCAATTGAGGTCACAACCGAAGAGGAGCTCGATGAGCCCCTTTTAGGTGAAAGGGTGCTCCAGAGAAGAAGGGATTTTCTCTGGGTTTCAAGATAGCGATTTTCCATGGATTATTGCGCATACCTGTTTACTGAGTGGATTCACCTTTTCATAGGGGTTGATCCTGGCATGGTCACGGAGATCCCGTGAGGAGGGAGTGTCTGTGGAGTTCTTGGGAGTTGCATAAATCTGCGCTGGCTGATGGGTCCTGTCTCATCGGAAAGGAGAAAGCGGCGGTTGGTGGGCTAAGTCCCATCAGCCAGCGGGGCTGTTGGGTAGTTGGATCCAGTCCCATCAGCAGCGTGGCCTGTGGGTAGTTGGATCTGGCGTTCTCAGGTGGCACGGGTCAGAGAGGTAGCGTCCCGAGCTACCAGGGCCGTGTTGGGGCAGATTTAGAGGAAACCGAGAGTCTCAACTCCCCCGGGGGAGCTGAAGCTTATCTGGGTCGGCCAAAGGTGGCCGGGGCCGGCCTTGCCGACTAGGACGTGCCGGGGCGGGGCCGACTCAGCGATCTTGGAGGCGCCGGGGCCGAGAGGGGCCGACCAGGAAGGGTCGGGGCCGACTCGGCGGGCTTGGAGGCGCCGGGGCCGAGAGGGGCCGACCGGGAAGGGTTGGGGCCGACTCGGCGGGCTTGGAGGTGCCGGGGCCGTGAGGGGCCGACCGGGAAGGGTCGGGGCCGACTCGGCGGGCTTGGAGGCGCCGAGGTCGAGAGGGGCCGACCAGGAAGGGTCGGGACCGACTCGGCGGGCTTGGAGGTGTTGGGGCTGGGGCCGAGAGGGGCCGACCAGGAAGGGTCGGGGCCGACTCGGCGGGCTTGGAGGCGCCGGGGCCGAGAGGGGCCGACCAGGAAGGGTCGGGGCCAACTCGGTGGGCTTGAAGGTGTCGGGGCTGAGAAGGGTCGACCAGGAAGGGTCGGGGCCGACTCGGCGGGCTCGGAGGTGCCGGGGCCAACCAGGAAGGTCGGGGCCGACTCGGCGGGCTTGGAGGTGCCGGGGCCGAGAGGGGCCGACCAAGAAGGGTCGGGGCCGACTTGACGGGCTTGGAGGTGTCGGGGCCGAGAGGGGCCGACCCAGAAGGGTCGGGGCCGACTCAGCGGGCTTGGAGGCACCGGGGCCGAGAGGGCCGACCGGAAAGGGTCGGGGCCGACTTGGCGGGCTTGGAGGTGCCGAGGTCGAGAGGGCCGACCAAGAAGGGTCGGGGCCGACTCGGCGGGCTTGGAGGTGCCGGGGCGCACCATGCTTTGATTTTGCTGAAACTACCCTTGGGGCTACATTAGCCACATCAGATGCCCCCCACCCTTGAGCGCTAAGGGCCACGCGTCTGCAATCCTTTGGGCGAAAGGGGCGCGAAAATTCAAAGAGAATGATTGCCTCCTTTAGTGCGCTTAAATGGGCTGAAGTGCTGGCGCTTGGTTTCGAGGTAGTGTCACTTCGAAGATCTCCCGTAATCATGGGTTAGGACGTGATGACGTTGGCGCCTGACGCTCCGGAGAAGGAGCCCATTGGGTGATGGGGAAAAAGGGCGAAGGCATCATTACCGCTCCATTTTCTATGGCCCGCGATTGGCCGGGGATTGCGTCTTCTGGAATGGATCGAGGCGGCATGCCTCGGGCGCAGGCAAAATTTTTTGGCCGGCAGTCTGCGACGCAATGGGTGCGTGCAGATGGCGGGATCTGGGATGACGTTTGCTGGATACGGGGGCTATAAAACCCTCCCAAGGACCTGTAGAAGCCTTTATGCTGCCATTGCTTTCTTATTCTACTTTCTTCTTCTTTGAGTTCTCCTGCAACCTGAGTCTTTCCAACTCCTAGGTTAGTTTCATCCCTTTTTTTTGCCTATGGACCGTCGTGCCATTAGGGAGGGCAAGAGACCCGTAGAAGAGTCTTCCCAGTCTAGCAGTGAGGACCAGGCCCCTGTAGCTAGAAGTCGAATGCCTCCGTTGGTGGGCGGTGTAGTCATCCGTGGTGAATCGGGGGCAGCAGGACCCCCGATGACCTCCGGTCCTCCTATTAGGGCAGTTCTCCTGTCATCTCGTCGTCCGGTGCTTCCTCCGACGGTGAGTTCCGATCCAGCGGGGCCAGCTAGGGTGGCTTCCACCATGACCTCTAAGGATATAGAGGCCCTTAGAGATAAATACTATGTCCCTGACTTTATTGACTGTCCGCGCTGGGCTCGAGGACAGGGTGACCTCCGATCATCCGGGCCAGGTCACTCTGTATGAGGAGTTCTTTCGGTGTGGGCTGCGCCTTCCTTTCATCCTTTTTTCTTAATCTTTTAGATAGATATAGGTTAGTGCCGGCGCAGTTGACTCCGAACTCGATTCGGATCATTTGCGCCTTTGTAATCCTCTGCCACTTCGAGGGGGCCCGCCCAGGGCTGTCCTGTTCCGAGCTTTCTATAAGCTCCGCTGCCAAGGTGAGGGTGCCTGGTGGGCATTTACTGCCAGGCCGGGTAGAGCCTTCTCATTGGGTCTCCATCAAAATTAGGGGGTGGAAACCTAGATTTCTCTTTGCCCACGTCGAGGGGGTTAGGGCTAACTGGAGGGAGCCCGATACCAGCTCCAATGAAGATTCCTCCGTAGGGGATAGGGATAGGGAGCTATTCACCCGACTGTCCAACTGTCAAATCCCCAATTACAAGGAACTCCTGTTCGAGGAGAACCTGGTAGAAGCGAGTTAGCCCCATCGACCAGTGAGCTTGGCGCCTGAATCTTTCTGTCCGTCCTTCGATTTATTGCATGCCGCTACTGATGCTCGTTACTCTTTTGTGCAGCAATGAGGGTTTCTGCCAGCGACTTTGAGGCTGTTTTGAGGCAGAAGAGGCAGGCGACTGGAGAGTTGTCTAGGCCAGCGAAGAAATCCTGAGGAAGGGAGCCGGCGAGGCCGGCCGCATCCCCCACAGCCTTGACACCCGCGGGGGAACCGGCCGAGAAGAAACCGGTTGTAAGGGCGGCCCAGAAGTCTGCGAGGGCCGAGATCGAAGAAGGGGAGATCCCGGCCACCACCGAGGCAATGGTGGTGGTTTTGGACGGAGAGGAGGAGGCTCCCGCCGCCGCCGATGTGCCCGAGGCGGGGCGGGTCACTATTGCTGTTGGCCCTCCAGCCGCTGTCGAGCCGGAGAGAGAAAGTGCTCCCCCAACCGCCAGTGAGGGGGAGCGGGTCGCCAGGGAGGCCCGGAATGGGGCGGAGGCGACCGAGGAGCAAAGGGGGGAGTTGGGGGGCTCATCCCACCAACCGGCCAGACGCCTGGCCCGTCCCCAAGCCGAAGGCCCACAGGTGGGGCAGACGAGGCTGGTTCCCTCGATCAGTTCAATGGCGGATGGCGCGCAGGCCTTCCGCCTCCTGTCAGGGGTCCAGACCGCCGAGCTCGAAGAGGAGACGCGGGGAATGATTCACTCCGCGCTCCTGGACATGGTAATGGTTTCTGTTGTCCAAGTAAATTTTGAGCACTTGTAATTTTCCCATATTTCTTCTTCTTCTCGTAGTTGACATGTTTCCTCTGCTATAGTTGGTCACTAGAGCACTGGGCCTTCGCAAGGCGCTGGCCCAGTCTTCTACCACAATCTCCAAGGCTCTGGCACGGGCCGACAAGTATAGGAAGGAGAGCATGGCGCAGGCTGAAAACCTTGCTCGCCTGCACAGGAAACCTCGGCCTACGAGGAGAATTGGGCCAGTCGCCTGAGGGAGATGGAGAGCTGGGTCAAAGTCGAAAGAGGCCGGCCTCCGCGGCCAAGGCCAAGATGGAGCTGGCCTCAAAGAGATCGAGGGCCGCTGCAGCGCAGAATGAAGAGTTGACTCAGCGGCTCCAACACGCTGAGGAGGAAACTCGGATCGCGGTGGAGAGAGCGGCCGCCGCAGAGAAGGCAGCGGCAGAGGCTGCAGAGAGAGTGGCCGCTGCGGAGAAGGCGGCGATGGAGGCGGGCTTGGAGAAGGCCTGGGCGGTGGCCTGTGCTGACGAGGCCAGCGCCCGTGCCGCAGAGGCCGAGAGCAAGGCCTGGGAGGCTGAGGCCAGGGCACAGCAGGCCGAAGCCGAGGCGGGGCAGGCCGTCCCCAACTACAAGGCCTCGCTGGAGTTCAAGCAAGAAGTTGTCGAGGCCAGCCTCGATGCCTATGTTCAAGGCTTTGAAATGTGCAAAGTCAGAGTATCTGTGGCCCTCAAGATCGACATTGCTGAACTCGAAGATATCCAGCCTGGGGATTCTGATGAGGAGCCTGCGGAGAAAAAGGACGAAGGGAAGCTCGGCCCCGGCGAGCCTTAGGCTATTTTTTCCTTTACTTTATTGTATGTAATCGGCCTCAGGCCCAATTTTGTATCCTTCTTCAATAGTCAATGAAAAAAAGACTTTTTCCTCAAACTTCTTTGTGTTTCGATCCATCCCGTCTTCCTTCTTCTTTTAAGGTGCTCCACGACTCCGAACTTGGCCAATATTCGAATGCGTCTCTAGGATGTAGGCCAGCCATATGAACAGTCACTTAAGTTGTTTCGTGTTGTCGCAGGCTGTTCACAAGAAGGCTCGCTTACGCATGAATCCCTGAAGGCCTGGAAAGATTTTCGGGCGGCTTGATGCCAAGCCTAACTTTGGAGGCATCTGGATTGACCAGAGACGGTTAAGGTTGATTCTGCCATCGTGAGTGGTTTGCGTGCTGCTTGAGGGGTAGCTTGACCGGGTACGAAGCTACTAGGGTCTTGACCGACTCGGGGGTACCGCCGTGCCAGGGCCGAGTGGTGTCCCATTAGCCGCGATGCCGGTGAGCTCCTTTTGAATAGCTTCAGGGGTTTGTGTGCCACCTGAAGGGCAACTTGACTGGGTACGGAGATGCTAGGGTCTTAACCGACTCGGAGGCACTGCCGTGCGGGACCGAGTGGTGTCCCGTTAGCCGCGATGCCGCCGAGCTCCTTTTGAACCGCTTCAGGGGTTTGTGTGCCGCCTGAAGGGCGACTCGATCGGGTACAGAACTCTAGGGTCTTAACCGACTCGGGGGCACCGCCGTGCCGGGGCCAAGTGGTGTCCCATTAGCCACGATGTCGGCGAGCTCCTTTTGAACCGCTTCAGGGGTTTGTGTGCTGCCTGAAGGGTGACTCGATCGGGTACGGAGCTGCTAGGGTCTTAACCGACTCGGAGGCACCGCCGTGCCGGGATCGAGTGGTGTCCCGTTAGCCACGATGCCGGCGAGCTCCTTTTGAACTGCTTCAGGGGTTTGTGTGCCACCTGAAGGGCGACTCGACCGGGTACGGAGCTGCTAGGGTCTTAACCGGCTCAGGGGCACCGCCGTACCGGAGCCGAGTGGTTTCGTTAGCCGCGATACTGGCAAGCTCCTTTTGAACCGCTTCAGGGATTTATGTGCCGTCTGAAGGGTGACTCGACCGGGTACAGATCTGCCAGGGTCTTAACCAACTCGGGGGCACCGCCGTGCCGGGGCCGAGTGGTGTCCCGTAGCCGTGATGCCGACGAGCTCCTTTTGAACCGCTTCAGGGGTTTGTGTGCTGCCTGAAGGGCGACTCGACCGGGTACGGAGCTGCTAGGGTCTTAACTGACTCAGGGGCACTGCCGTCGGGGCCAAGTGGTGTCCCGTTAGCCGTGATGCCGGCGAGCTCCTTTTGAACCGCTTCAGGGGTTTGTGTGCCACCTGAAGGATGACTCAACCGGGTACGGAGCTGCTAGAGTCTTAACCGACTCAGGGGCACCGCCGTGCCGGGGCCGAGTGGTGTCCCGTTAGCCGCGATGCTGGCGAGCTCCTTTTGAGAGATTTGGTCCTTGAAGAGTAGTCCGTAACGTAGAAGGGACCTCCCTTTATTGCTCACGCCCTAGGGGAATACATTATTGATAATATTGATGGAGGTTATCCGCATTCCAGGTGCGTGGAACGGGTTGTCCATCAAGCTGCTCTAATTTGTACGCCCCCCGGTGGAGTGCCTCGGTGATGCGATAGGGGCCCTCCCAGTTGGGGGATAGTTTGCCCCCCTCATTAGGCTTTGAAACCTCAGCTTTTCTCAAAACCAAATCTCCGCGGCGGAAAACCTTAGGGCAAACTCGAGCGTTGTAGTACCTGGCTGCTCGCTGACGGAAAGTCGCCATGCGCAGTCTTGCCCGATCACACGCCTCGTCGATGAAGTCCAAATTAGCCCGAATCAGGGCGGAGTTATTTTCTTCACTGAAGGACTCCACGCGTGGACTGGGTAGTCCAATCTCGGCAGGAATGACCCCTCGGATCCGAAGGCGAGACTGAAAGGAGTCTCACCCATCGGGGCTCTGGGGGTCGTGTGATAGACCCATATCACGCTGGGAAGCTCCTCCACCCAATGACCTTTGGACCCGTCCAACCTGGTTCTGAGTCCTCTAAGGATGGTGCAGTTCATAACCTCCGCCTCCCCGTTGGTTTGGGTGTGGCCAACGGAAGTGAATTGGTGATGAATGCCTAGCTCATCACAGAAGGCTTTGAATGCTTCGTTGTTGAATTGGCAGACGTTGTCCATGACAAGGGTGTGAGGTAGACCAAAGCGGCATATGATTGACTTCCAAAAGAAAGTTTTGACTTTGCCTTCAGTGATCTTGGCTAACGCTTCGACCTCGACCCATTTGGTGAAGTAATCAATGGCGACTAGCAAGAACTTCCGTTGCCCATAAGCTAGGGGGAATGGCATAAGAATGTCCATTCCCCACTGAGCGAAGGGCCATGGCGCCGAGAGCGGGTTCATCGGGGTAGATGGTTGATGCTGGATGTGTGCATGGCGCTGGCAACCGTCGCATTTCTGAACTAATTTAGCCGCATCATCCCTCATAGTGAGCCAAAAATATCCCTGACGGAGGGCCTTTTGGGCTAAGGATCTGCCCTCCATATAGTTTCCACAGATGCCCTCATGAATTTCTCTGAGGATGTAGTTGGCATCGGTGGGTCCCACGCACTTGAGCAAGGGATAGGAGAATGATCTTCTTTATAGACGCCCATCGAGAAGGATGAATTTGGAGGCTTTCCATTTGAGCAACCTGGCTTCGTTGCGGTCATCAGGGAGTGTGCCGTTAGTGAGATAACAAACGTAGACGTCCATCCATGTGGGCTCTTGGGTAAGCGGAAGGATTTCCTCGCTACCCTCTATACTGGGTCTTTCCAAATATTCAATGTAAGCATCCCTTGCCATACCGCCAGCAGAGGTGGCCAGACGAGAGAGGATGTCTGCCTTGGTGTTTTCACTTTGTGGAATGTAACTGATATTGAAGTAAGCCAGCGAGGAGGTCAGGAGCTGAACCTTGCCTAAGTACTGAGTCATAGCGGGGTCATGCACCTCGTATTCCCCATTGATTTGTCCAGAGACGAGTTGTGAGTCCGTGAAAGCTCTGAGGTGCTTTATTCTGAACTCTAGGGCTAGCCTTAACCCGGCCAGCAGGGCCTCGTACTCAGCTTGATTGTTGGTATCTTCGAATAGAAACCGCAGGGCGCATTCTGTTCTCTCTCCGCTTGGTCCGGCAAGAATGAGGCCGATGCCACTTCTCTGAGAGTTTAATGCGCCATCCACATGAAGGATCCAAGTTTCCCCATCTTCGCCTGGCTCTGGCTCGCACTACTCCTTGGCAACCTCTTCAGCCATCTCCTCTGCCCAGATGCATTCAACTAGGAAGTCGGCCAGAACTTGAGACTTCAGAGCTGGTCGAGCCTAGAAAGAGAGGTCGAATTCTCCCAGCTTGATGGCCCACTTGGCAAGTCAGCCTGAGGTATCCGGACGAGCCAGGATGTCTCGCAGGGGTTGATCCATGAGCACCACAATAGGATGGGCTTGAAAATACGGGCAGAGACGCCGAGCGGAGACTATCAGGGCGAAGATGACCTTTTCCACCTTGGAGTATCTGACTTCTGCATCATAGAGGACCTTACTCACATAGTAGACAACCTTTGGATTCCATCTGTGTCGAGACGCACCAAAACTGAACTAACGGCTTCCGTAGAAGCAGCTAAGTAGAGAAAGAGACTTTCTCCGTCTCTTGGCTTAGATAGGAGCGGAGGGGAGGACAGAAACACCTTCAACCCATCGAAGGCCCTCTAGCAATCATCAGTCCACTCGAAGCTATTCATCTTCCACAAGGCCTTGAAGAAGGGCAAGCATTTCTCGGCTCATTTAGAGAGGAAACGACTTAGAGCTGCTATCCTCCCAGTTAATCGCTGCACTTCTTCTTGCTGGACGGTGGCCTCATGTCAAGTATGGCGCTGATCTTCTTTGGGTTTACCTCGATCCCCTGGGTCACCATAAAGCCCAGAAACTTGCCTGCCGTGACCCCAAAAGCACATTTCTTGGGGTTCAGCTTAACTTGGAAGCGACGGAGGTTGTTGAAGGTCTCCTCTAAATCAGAGACGTGATCATAAGCGCGGGTGTTCTTTGTCAGCATGTCGTCTACGTAGACTTTCATGTTCTGGCCTAGCTTGTCCTGGAACACTCTGTTCATCAACCTTTGGTAAGTTGCCCCCACGTTCTTGAGGCCAAAAGGCATCACTTTGTAGCAATAAATGCCCTTTTCCATCATGAAAGAGGTGTGCTCTTCGTGCTGGGGTCCATCCTTATCTGATTGTATCCTGAGAAGGTGTCCATGAAGCTGAGGAGTTCATGCCCGGAGGTGGAATCCATTAGCTGATCAATCCTTGGTAGGGGAAAGCTATCTTTTGGGCACGCCTTGTTGAGGTCGGTAAAGTCTATGCAAATCCTCCAGCTCCCATTTGCCTTACACACCATGACCACATTGGCCAACCAACTGGGGTAGTGAGCCTCCCGGATGTGGTCGGCACTGAGTAGCTTGTTGACTTCCTCGTCAGTAGCCTTTTGTCGATCGGGAGCAAAGCTTCTCTTCTTCTGGCGAATTGGACGATGTCGCGGGTCAATGTTGAGCTTGTGGGTGATCACTTCCAGAGGGATGTTGGGCATATCAGATGCTGACCAGGCGAAGACATCTGAATTAGCCCGCAAAAAGGCTAAGAGATGCTCTCGGTCCTTTGGAGGGAGGAGTCCGCCGACATGGACGGTTCTTGTCGGGTCATCTCCAAGAGGGAAGGTCAAAAGATGTTTAGCTGGCTCTCCTCCCTTGTTAGAGTCTCTAGGGTTGGATGCTTCAAAGGTTGGTTCAGCTTCCAGAGGACTTGATGCCGTATGATAACAGGGCAGGACTGGGCTGACCTCACCGCGCATTTCCCTGACTCCTCCGCCTATGGGGAATTGCACTAACAGACGCCGGGTGGAAATAACTGCGTCCAAAAGGTTCAAACCTGGATGCCCCAGAATGGCGTTATACGCCAAGGGAACCCTTACAACCAGGAATTTCATTATTACTGTACTTTGGCATGGTGGCGTTCTGGCTGTCACGGGCAAAGGTATTTTGCCTTCAACCCTCATGGAGTCCCCAGTAAAACCGACCAAAAGGGTCGCCACAGGCTGAAGGGAGTCCAAAGATAATCCCATCCGAACAAAAGCGTCGTAGGTAAGGATGTCAGCTGAGCTGCCACTATCAACTAATATCCTCTTTACAGGTGCTTGGCGATCGTCATAGAGACGACGACGCTTCATTGTTTACATTATTTATGACAGCAGATCTTCCCCCATGGATTACATTACTTGGTGCCTCCTCCACCCTCGGCCGCTTAGATGCAGAGGTTGATCCCCAGGACACCATTCCGACCGCCGCTCCATGGGGGCATTGTCAACCGGGGCCTGAACAGGCGGAGGCCCCATGAGTGTTGGCAGCGGCTGCTGCGCCTTCTGCACATATTTGCCGAGGTATCCCGCTAAATGAGCTCCTCGATGGCCCGCTTCAAGCTGTAGCAACTGTCAGTGTCATGGCCATAGTCCCGGTGGAATCGGCAGTAGCGGCTTTTGTCACGGGGAGGACCTTTCTTCATGGGAGGAGGGCGTTGGAGGTAAGGCTCGCCCTCAATCTCCATCAGAATGTGAGATCGAGGGGCAAGGAGGGGTGTAGCTTGCTCTCGTCGGGGATAGGGCTTCTACG
Source organism: Calamus simplicifolius (assembly GCA_900491605.1). NCBI lineage: Eukaryota > Viridiplantae > Streptophyta > Magnoliopsida > Arecales > Arecaceae > Calamus > Calamus simplicifolius. The sequence goes on along the minus strand of UESW01001528.1, from coordinate 390,415 downwards.
CATGTTGTCGGGTCGGTTCGTCGGTGTTGAGGAGGTCCGCTTGGTTCAGGGCAAGCAGGCTTGTGGCTAGAGCTCCTTGAAGATTCTCAGCAGGTGAAGTCGGCTTCATCCGCACGGATATACTTTTGAGCCCGGAGGAGGAGGTCGGAATAAGAGCCCGGGGGCTTCTTATCTAAAGAAAAGGTGAAGCGGAACGGGAGGAGTCCTCGCTTCAACGCCAGCGTCGCTACCGCATCGTCAAGATGGTAGACCTCGAGGGCGGCAGCTTTGAACCGGGACACGAAGTCCCACAGCGACTCTCCCTCCTTCTGGCGTACGGAGAAGAGGCTGTCCACCACCCTTAGAATTTATCGGCAGGCATCAAAATGTGCCAGAAAAGCCTTCTCCAGCCCTCGGAAGGAGTCGATGCTGTGAGGGGGCAAGCGCGAGTGCCACGCGCGAGCGGCCTTCCGCAGAGTAGCGGGAAAGGCCTTGCAGAGAAGGGCGTCTGAAGCACCTTGAACCTGAATCATTGCTTTATAACTCTCGAGATGGTCAAGAGGATCTGTCGTACCATCGTATGGGTCCACCTGGGGGAACCAAACCTAGAGGGGACAGGCTCCTCTAATATCTGGCGGGTGTAAGGAGGACGGGTGTCAACTCCTCCTCCGGCTGATGGTTGATTTTTTTGGCGAGCTCGTCTAGCCGCCGGTTGTACTCCTCCAGGCATTCCTCCGCCTGTGGTTGATTGTTGGGGCCCTCCGAGATGGCTCGGAGGAGGAAGAAGAAGATGAAGAAGACAGAGAGGGAGATGGAAGTCGGGGGCCTTGGCTCCTCTTGATGATGCGGCCCCGAAAGGATTTTGCTGGGATCATGATCAGGAGAGCGCGGCCGCTTGGAGGGCTCGCGGCGAGATTTCCTCGGGGAAGCCGGGCGATGACTGGCCTCCCACCGACCGGCTTCCCGCTGGCCGACCTCCCGCCGACCGGCATCTCGCCTTGGAGAACCTCCCCTCGCCGACTGCTGACTGGCGGGGGGAGCTGTTTGGTACTGGGTGGCCACGGACTGCTGCTGTTGGAGCCCGTAGACCATAGCAGTGAGCGTTTGGACTTGTTGGGAAAGGGTCGCCAACTGCTCCGCCGTTTGGGCAGCTGCATTTGGTGGAAGGCAGGTGACCAGACGATCGGCAACAGAGGGTTGGCCTCTTGTTGCCTAACTAGCGGGGGAAGCCCCGCTGGACAGCTGATGGAAGCGTCCTGAGCTCGTGTCACCACCATGATTCCAAAGAGACAAGAGAGGGGGGGGGGTAAGGTTTGGCCAGATGTAGCACAAGGAAGCCCTGGGATACTTGCTGCGTTTTACACCCATGCGCCCCCTACCTGGCGCGCCAATTTGATGACGCCCAATCACTGATCTTGCACGTCGGGAACGGATGGATTCTCCAGGCTCTGCTTCACCAGGTTACCTGCAAGGAAGTCCCAGGACCGGAGAGGATTCTTCGGTGGGACCCTCCGACGCCCAAGTTAGCAATTGAGGTCACAGCCAAAGAGGAGCTCGGATGAGCCCCTTTTAGGTGAAAGGGTGCTCCAGAGAAGAAGGGATTTCTCTCTGGGTTTCAAGATAGCGATTTTTCGGGGATTATCGCGCATACCTGTTTACTGAGTGGATTCACCTTTTCATAGGGGTTGACCCTGGTATGGTCACGTGGGATTCCGTGAGGAGGGAGTGTCCACGGAGTTCTTGGGAGTTGCGTGAATCTGCACTGGTTGGTGGGTCCTGTCTCATCAAAAAGGAGAAAGCGGCGGTTGGTGGGCTAAGTCCCATCAGCCAGCGGGGCTATTGGGTAGTTGGGTCCAGTCCCATCAGCAGCATGGCCTGTGGGTAGTTGGATCTGGCGTTGTCAGGCAGCGCGGGTCAGAGAGGTAGCGTCCCGAGCTACCAGGGCCGTGTTGGGGCAGATTTGGAGGAAACCGAAAGTCTCGACTGCCTCAGGAGAGTCGAAGCTTATCTGGGTCGGCCAAAGGTGGCCGGGGCCGGCCTTGCCGACTAGGACGTGCCGGGGCAAGGCTAACTTGGTGATCATGGAGGTGTCGGGGCCGAGAGGGGCCGACCAGGAAGGGTCGGGGCCGACTCGGCGGGCTTGGAGGCGCCGAGGCCGAGAGGGGCCGACCAGGAAGGTCGGGGCCGACTCAATGGGATTGGAGGCATCGGGGCCGAGAGGGGCCGACCGGAAAGGGTCGGGGCCGACCGGGAAGGGTCGGGGCCGACTCGGCGGGCTTGGAGGCACCGGGGCCGAGAGGGGCCGACCAGGAAGGGTCGGGGCCGACTTGGCGGGCTTGGAGGTGCCGGGGCCGAGAGGGGCCGACCAGAAAGGGTCGGGGCCGACCAGGAAGGGTTGGGGCCGACTCGGTGGGCTTGAAGGCACCGGGGCCGAGAGGGGCCAACCAGGAAGGGTCGAGGCCGACTCGGCGGGCTTGGAGGCGCCGGGGCCGAGAGGGGCCGACCAGGAAGGGTCGGGGCCGACTCGGCGGGCTTGGAGGCGCTGGGGCCGAGAGGGCCGACCAGGAAGGGTCGGGCCAACTCGGCGGGCTTGGAGGCGCCGGGGCCGAGAGGGGCTGACCAGAAAGGGTTGGGGCCAACTCGGCGGGCTTGGAGGCACTGGGGCCAAGAGGGGCCGACCAGGAAGGGTCGGGGCCGACTCGGCAGGCTTGGAGGTGCCGGGGCCGAGAGGGGCCGACCAGGAAGGGTCGGGGCTGACTCGGCGAGCTTGGAGGTGCCGAGGCTGACCAGGAAGGGTCGGGGCCAACCAGGAAGGGTCGGGGCCGACTCGGCGGGCTTGAGAGGGGGCGATCGGGGCCGAGAGGGGCCGAGAGGGGCCGAACGGAAGGGTCGGCTCGCGGGCTTGGAGGTGCCGGAGCCGAGAGGGACCGACCAGGAAGGGTCGAGGCCGACTCGGCGAGCTTGGAGGCGCTGGGGCGCACCGATGCTTTGATTTTATCGAAACTACCCTTGGGGCTACATTAGCCACATCAGTTATATTCTAAATCTATTTCGAGTTTGGGGCATAATAATTATAATATATATATATATATATATGTATATATATATATATATATATATGTATATGTATATATATATATGTATATGTATATGTATATATATATATATATATATATATATATATATGTATATGTATATATATATATGTATATATATATATGTTATGTATGTATATATATGTATGTATGTATATATGTATGTATATGTATATATATGTATGTATGTATATATATGTATGTATATATGTATATATGTATGTATGTATGTATATATGTATATGTATATATGTATATATGTATATATATATGTATATATGTATATATGTATATATGTATATGTATATATGTATATATGTATATATGTATATATGTATATATATATATATAGAGGGGTATATTTGATTATATTTGAATGTAATCAAGCTTAAATCTAATTTTCTATTTCAATTTTGAATTTATATAATTCATGAATTTCAAAGATAGAACAAGTATAAAAGGTAGGATGCACTGAAATCTATATGGATTCAATGTAGAGAAGATGATCTAATACTAAACTTAGTTACATTTGAATATAGCCCCATATATATATATAAAGCATATCGCTATCTATAAAATGGTTATTCTTTAAGGTAGTGTTTGGATGCCCTATTCTTGACTGGAATAGGGTCTTATTTCATGCTATTCCCCCAAACATACGAAAAAAGGTGGTGGGGCTCCAGGAATCGGTATTCGGATCAAACGTCCGTATGCTCGAATTCGTATTTATGATCCCTCATGGAATAGCTCTATTCCCACTTACCATATTTCAAGGACTACATTAATTACATTGGAATAAGGTGGAATACCAAATTTCAAACCAAACTGAAATCTGAAATAACAAAGGGAATAAGCTATTCCTAGAAAATTCATATTCCTATTTCTATAATAATTTGTTGACATTCAAACACTACCCAAGAGTTCTTTTCTTGGAACCATTCCAAGAACGGTGGTGCTACGTTATCTATAGATATATAGATATATATATATATATATATATATATATATATATATATCTTGCCTTGTTTCATCTTGATTTCTTCAACCCGGTGGAGTCTGTAACTAGAAAATAAAGGCAACATGGAAATGATATTTATCATTCCTTTAAGATTTTATGTTAAACAATTATTTAGTTAATAATAATTCATCTTGATAATCAAAGATTATCATATTTCATAATCTAATATAATAATATAAATAAATAATATCTAATTTTAATAATATAAGAATATCATAAATAAGAATTATCTGATTTTTCTAACTTCAAAAAAATATATGTGGTGACCAAAATTCAGTAACTTAAAATTAATGTCAAATTATACTCTTAGCTTACATATAAATATTTAATTTAATTTATTAGATATTGATATATAATATTATTATATATATATATATTATTATTGATAATATTTAAACATATATATTTTAAAATGGTTTTATAAAAAATTCTTGTTTGTTACGTACTAAAAATTTTATATTAAAATAAAAAAGAAAAGAATATGATACCCAGATGCGAACGCAATAATATTATATCTTTAAGGAATCCGAGCTCATATTATTAAGACAAAACAAATGCAATAATTTTATACTTTTAATAATTTAATTATTAATATAATATTAAAAAAATACTGATAGTAGTGCAACACGGCAAACCAAACGCTGCCTAAAGAAAAAGTAAATTATAAACGCGTTTAGCCGGCCGACCTGGCCTATTGACAGTCCATGGAAAGGCTGGCCCATCTCGTCAACGATGAAAGCGAAGTGGGAATGGACGGATGACTTCAGCGACCTGGCACAATAAAAAAACATTTTGTTCATTTTTGATGTGAGGCTGACTTACAAGGCACAGCCTAACACAAGTGAGCTTTGTTCATTTGATTGGCTTAAATTAATTTTTTTTTTAAAAAAGGATAGTTAGCTGACTTAGAGTCAATCTTTTATTGAGTTTATCCGGTCAATTTAACCACGTCAGTTGAAAACTCAATTTCCACAAAAATATAGAATTTTCATTCCTGACTCTAGCAACAAGAACAAACCAACCTATCTTATCAATGATAATGGATGGTATGTGTCTTGACTAGCTAGTCCTAGTTTGCAGCAGGTAGTCTAAAATAATTTGATGTGAAGTGTGTAGTTTAATTAAGTCAGTTAAAAATTTTAATCCAACAAAAATGTAGAATTTTTATTTTGTGGCACTCGCAAAAAGGATAAACTAAACTATCTCATCAATGACAATAATGGAAGGATGATTTTTTTTTGACTAGTCATAGTTCATGAGGCACATTCTACAATAATTTAGTTTGGTTCATTTAATGGGCTCATCAATCAATTTAACTAAGTCAATTGAAGACTTGCTTCTAACAAAAATAAGGAAGTTTTATTCCTGACTCAGACAAATTGGGTTATAAGTCCTACCTAAAATGATAATAAAAAGATGATGTGTCTTGACCAGTCCTAGTATACATGGAAGTCTAAAATAATTTGATTGAAGTTTGTCGAGTCAGTTTATTTAAGTTGGTTAAAAATTTTAATCCAACAAAAATATAGAATTTTCATTTCTGTAACACTTGCAAGAAGGACAAACTAACCTATCTCATCAACGACAATAATGGAAGGATGATTTTTTCTTTTTTGACTAGCCATAGTTCATGAGGCGCGTTCTACAATAATTTAGTTTGGTTCATTTAATGGGTTCATCAATCAATTTAACTAAGTCAATTGAAGACTTGCTTCTAACAAAAATAAGGAAGTTTTATTCCTGACTCAGACAAATTGGCTTATAAGTCCTACCTAAAATAATAATAAAAAGATGATGTGTCTTGACCAGTCCTAGTATATAGGGAAGTCTAAAATAATTTGATTGAAGTTTGTCGAGTTAGTTTATTTAAGTTGGTTAAAAATTTTAATCCAACAAAATATAAAATTTTCATTTTTGTGACACTTGCAAGAAGGATAAACTAACCTATCTCATCAACGACAATAATGGAAGGATGATTTTTTCTTTTTTGACTAGTCATAGTTCATGAGGCACGTTCTACAATAATTTAGTTTGGTTCATTTAATGGGCTCATCAATCAATTTAACTAAGTCAATTGAAGACTTGCTTCTAACAAAAATAAGGAAGTTTTATTCCTGACTCAGTCAAATTGGCTTATAAGTCCTACCTAAAATGATAATAAAAAGATGATGTGTCTTGACCATAGTATACAGGGAAATCTAAAATAATTTGATTAAAGTTTGTCGAGTTAGTTTAATTAAGTTGGTTCTAAATTTTAGTTCAACAAAAATATAGAATTTTCGTTTATGTGACACTTGCAAGAAGGACAAACTAACCTATCTCATCAACGACAATAATGGAAGGATGATTTTTTCTCTTTTGACTAGCCATAGTTCATGAGGCGCGTTCTACAATAATTTAGTTTGGTTCATTTAATGGGCTCATCAATCAATTTAACTAAGTCAATTGAAGACTTGATTCTAACAAAAATAAGGAAGTTTTATTCCTGACTCAGACAAATTGGCTTATAAGTCCTACCTAAAATAATAATAAAAAGATGATGTGTCTTGACCATCCTAGTATATAGGGAAGTCTAAAATAATTTGATTGAAGTTTGTCGAGTTAGTTTATTTAAGTTGGTTAAAAATTTTAATCCAACAAAATATAAAATTTTCATTTTTGTGACACTTGCAAGAAGGACAAACTAACCTATCTCATCAACGACAATAATGGAAGGATGATTTTTTCTTTTTTGACTAGCCATAGTTCATGAGGCGCGTTCTACAATAATTTAGTTTGGTTCATTTAATGGGCTCATCAATCAATTTAACTAAGTCAATTGAAGACTTGCTTCTAACAAAAATAAGGAAGTTTTATTCCTGACTCAGACAAATTGGCTTATAAGTCCTACCTAAAATAATAATAAAAAGATGATGTGTCTTGACCAGTCCTAGTATATAGGGAAGTCTAAAATAATTTGATTGAAGTTTGTCGAGTTAGTTTATTTAAGTTGGTTAAAAATTTTAATCCAACAAAAATATAAAATTTTCATTTTTGTGACACTTGCAAGAAGGACAAACTAACCTATCTCATCAACGACAATAATGGAAGGATGATTTTTTCTTTTTGACTAGTCATAGTTCATGAGGCACATTCTACAATAATTTAGTTTGGTTCATTTAATGGGCTCATCAATCAATTTAACTAAGTCAATTGAAGACTTGCTTCTAACAAAAATAAGGAAGTTTTATTCCTGACTCAGACAAATTGGCTTATAAGTCCTACCTAAAATGATAATAAAAAGATGATGTGTCTTGACCATAGTATACAGGGAAGTTTAAAATAATTTGATTGAAGTTTGTCGAGTTAGTTTAATTAAGTTGGTTCTAAATTTTAGTTCAACAAAAATATAGAATTTTCATTTCTGTGACACTTGCAAGAAGGACAAACTAACCTATCTCATCAATTACAACGACAATGAAAGGATGACATTTTATTGACTAGTCCTAATTTATGAGGCACGATCTACAATAATTGAGTTTGGTTCATTTAACCGGCTTATCGATCAATTTAATTACTAAGTCAATCAAAAACTCACTTTGATAAAAATGTAAAAGTTTTATTTCTGACTCACACGAACTGACTTATAAATTCTATCTAAAATGATAAGGAAAAAATAATGTGTCTTGGCCATTCCTAACTTGCCTAAAAAAGAAGTTTTATTTTTAACTAGTTTTGACGTTGAGTTTACCAGGTCAATTTAACCAAGCCAGTTGAAAACTCACTTCTGACAAAAATATGAAAGTTCGGTTCTTCACTCCGGCAAGAGGGACAAATTGACTTATAAGTCCTACCTAAAATGACAATGAAAGAATGATGGGTCTTGATCAATCCTAACTTGCGAGGCACGGTCTAAAATAATTGAGCCCTGGTTGATTGGCTTATACTTAAAAAAAAAAAAAAAAAATAGTTAGCAATCTTTACCGCTAACTGGACTAAGAATATAATGTCTAGATAATGCAATAACATATGTAATATAAAGAAATAACTCAGATTTTATGATATAATTACATAAAGATATATATATATACACACACACATATATAGTTTTTAATCATTTGTAATGGATCACTTATGAGAGTTAACTCTTTTCTTTTTAAGAACATACTTCAAAATTTACCTCTCATAATAAATTTAGATAGGACACAACCAACCTTACAACAATGCTTGAGGAGTTATACTAACTAAAAGCTCAGGTATATCTTTTAATCCAAAGACCTTTAACCAAAATCATACGAAATATTTCTTTTGTGTTCATGAGTGCAACTTTGCCAATCCTATCATATGGTAAATCATATCATGGTTACAATGGTTGTGAGAAAGTGAATTATAAAATATTTTTATTTAAAAAAATATGTTCTCAACAGTCACACAGACATATTCTTTGAAAAAATGTTTCTTTATGCAATTATATCTTGGAATCAGACATTTATGTTGTATGTGTTATTGCATTATTTACATAAGATATTTATATATGATAATTTTAATCTAGCAAGAGCTAAACATTATTTACTGAGTTGCTAGCTTAATATTTTCTTTAAAAAAAAAAAGTTGAGGAATAGCATGACTTGGGCTTTATAATGTGTTGGAGCATCAGAGATGTTTATAACTTTATTATTTATCAATTTTCGTTGTCTGATAGTTGATAGAATGATTTTACGTAATATCCTATATTTATTATTTTGGAGTCAAGGTCATTATAGTTTGATATAGTATATCATGAATTGAAACTTTAGTTAGTTTTGTTACTCTATTCATTACTATCTCATATTTACTTTTAATGGTCTATACATATGATCGATATCTGAGATTTAAGATAGGCTTGGTATATTTTATGGTTCAAACCTACATGATACGTGGCTGTTTGCCATGTCTCCATGGGTTGTTAAACTGGGGTGTAACAGTCATGTTTATCCACATGAAAATTGGTAGCTTCCAGGGCAATGCCATGCCTTAGCAAAATGTATGAAATCCCTTGTCTTACAAAATATTTGAAGAATTTTCTGTTCACTCAGCTTCATGTATTTCTCTACGCAGTTTGTTCCAAGGGAGTTAATGTGTTTAGCGAGAATTATTATCTAAAACAAGAAGCACTTCAGTATTGTCCCACATCAATGCGAGAGGTGGTTCGATCGACTTGCCAAACTAGTTTTAGAGAGCCAAAGAAACTCTCTGTGTGAATGGCCCAAAGTACTTTCATATGGAAAAATGCCCCAAAGTATTTTACCAATATGACTTTTGTGTTGCTTTCACTGGAACCCAAAGTATAACGGAAAGCGATAAATGGCCTGCCAGGCCATGACTTTGCGTCAAGATTATTACTGATCTGAATAGGAATGAATGGGAAGAAAAACGCCCATATCTGAGAAAATATAATATATGTTGACAAAAATTTTATACATTTTGATTAATTAGTATCTGATGGTAAAAGATTAGTTGCATAGTAATGTTGCATAAATAATTTATTTAATTACTAACTTTGCTAGAAATGATAAGATCTATTCTTTCTTATAATTTGATACATATGTTGAAGGATTCCCTTATGATTTTGTTACTAGATCCAAGTATATATAAAGCAAGCAGTAATCTTAAAAAAAATGTAACGGAAATATATGTTAGATATTCGATAAAACGTACTCAACTTTTATAGTTATGCATCATTTATCTTTTCTTACATCCAAAAATAAAATTATTTCAAACCCTAAATAAATACCATTATACAAAAAAGTATTAATCCAATCATTTTTCTTGCAAATTAAGTCGATAATTAATTGAATTTTTATATATGATTGAAAAAAAAAATCTTGATCAACCTTCTTAGCTTACTACATTGGTCAAGTATAATGTCACTCCATTGCAAGTGCATTTTTCAAACAACAATAGTTTAAATGTAGCAAGTCAACATTTTAAAATATTTTTGTTTTAACATATTTTTCTTGCAAAGTCAATAATACCTTTCATCTCAGTTTAAAAAATTTGTCAAGTATAAGAAAAAAATAGATTAAATCTAGTTAGTCCGGTATTTAAGACATTTTTTATTTAGAATCTCTTGATATTTATAATATTTCTTTCATGGTCCTTTGATCTGATGATGCTGCGGCAAACTTGTTTTATCATTAGGCCACTTTAGGTTCAAGTTATTCTTTAGACCTTGGCATAAAGAAAGCTCCAGGCAGCCATCCAAATTCTAAATGTTTCAATAAATATAAAAGAAAATATAAGCTTGTCATGAAGTGCCCACATTGCAGCCATAATTAGTCTAAGTAGGAATGTACGAGGAAGACAAAGGTCCAGTACTAAATGCCTTTTTTTTTTTCTTTTTAAAACTATAACATGTATTGACAAAATGTTAAACTATTCATTAGTTGATGGCATAGAGCAAAAATGAAAAAGATTTCACTGTATATATCTATGTTTGAAAAATAATTGATAGTGGAATTTGTTTATTTGATTGTTGGTTTTGTATGGAATAATCAAAATCTTTTTTTTTTTTTTTCACACCCCTATGCACATAGAGGGAGATCCTGTCGATTTTATTCCTAGATCTAAGTACAAAATAAAGAAATAATCTAAAAAAATATGCATCAAATATTTAAAATGTATATAGGATATTTAGTAAATGGGTATTAGAGTTTCTAATTTATATATCATTTATCTTACAGGTAAAATTATTTCAATGCCTAAATAGTTACCATTTTGAAAAAAAAAATTAATCCAGTCTTCCCTTCCAAATTAAGTTAAAAATAATTTTTTATATAAAATTTGTAATATAACATCTTTAGCTTTCGTCTTAATTTATGGCTTTTATCAAGTATAATGTTGCCCATAATATATGTACTTTTTTTGGACAACAATGGATTAGATCCAACAACCCCATGTAAATAGTAATAAAGTATAAATTAAAATCTAGACTTTGCATTGCAAATAGTAATATATCTTATATGTGCATACACTTTCTTTTTAAAAAAAAACTACAACCAATAATTAGAGAAGGTAAAAGGATCAAACAAGAGATGGAAATTGCGAACGTGAAAACTACGATGACAGCTACTTCGACTACCGAAGATCATAAAGGAAATCAATAGAATAATGCTGTTTCTACGTAAGCTCCAAAGGAAGCTATCATAAAAGGAAAATAAGTGAAATTAAGATCTAAATTTAGGTAGGCTTACCTCTGTTGGAGAGGAGCCAATCAAGGAGTTCCTGATCTTCGACATTGGTGGCATGTGGTTATTCTAATAAGCCTAGTGTTGATCGGATTTCTAAAGAAGAAGCGCTGAATACTTGAGAAAAACTTTTAATAGATTTGTCAAGTTTTCAAACAATTAATGATATCCAAGATGCAAGAAAAAAATGGAAGCACTCTCTTATTGATCATACATTGCGAAGACAACTAGGGTTGCAGTTTCTTACAGCCTTCTTGAAGGATAAATGGTGCCTTTTTACTGAGTTTAAAGTTTTTCTTATGGACAGCGACCATTTCATCTTTCAATTTCAATATGAGAAAAATGTCAAGAAGGCTTCTACCAAAGGCCCTTGGTTGCTCAGAGGCCATGAAAAATGTCACGTTGTCATGGGGAACCCATTCCATGTACATGAAAATTTCTCTGCGCAGTTTGTGACGGGGGGAACGGTGCTACGAGAGAGAATTATTGTCAAGAACGAGAAGGGGTTAAGCTGCCAAGTCAGTATTATCGGGCCTATAAATTTCTCTTAAAAAGATTCTTCTATGACAATTAGACAGGTAGTTCGGTAAAGTTGGCACTTGTCAAATTAGATTTAGCGAGCGGAACTTTTCCTGCGCACTTGATGAATGCCCTAAAGTATTTTACTAGTATGATTTTTGTGTTACTTTTACTTGATCCCAACGTGTCACGGAAAGCGATAAAGTCTTGTCAGACCTATCTGGCAGCACCAAGAAAGTTTCAAGCTACCGTTGCAACGCCAAGAAAATTAACAGCGATTTGGCAGCGGGTGCCCTTTTTCATACCATTGATTTCCCAGTCAGGTAGAGGATGAGTAGAAGTTAGATCATACCCACGCCACACAAAAAAAAAAATAAAAAAAAAAAATAGAAAATAGAAAATAATAAAAAAAAAACGATGAAGAAGATGAAGATTATCGCTGTGGTCAACTATCATCCAATTTACTCGCCTTCCGTCGGCTTATATGTACAAGTAGGCTTGCTGGCTCCGCGAAGTACCTGCGAACGACATGGCTCTGAAGGCTCTTCTCTTATTAATCATGCTTCTGGTGTGGGGAGGCTCTCTCATCGCAACAGCTGCGTCTCTTTATAGTTATTGTCATTATCCTCGTGGTCTTGTTCCTGGTGCTCGTCCTTGTGAGTATTCGTTTTCTCCTGCTATGGACAATCTCCATCCCACTGATGTAGTCTCTCTTATTAGATGATAGATAATGTAAAGATTGATATTCATCATTGATTACCGATTCCATAATATCTCCGGCGTCCAAATTTAGAGACATATTATTAGCACCTTCCTTGGTTTTCTTTTTCGGTAATTAATTAGGCACCTTCCTTGTTGGAAAAACGCTTTGTTGCATTCAAGAAAGAAGGAAATATTAGGGGAGAAGTAGGATTTATTTCTTCGGAAGGGAGGGTCTGGGTTGATATCTAGTTCATTAAAATCATGCAAACATTATTCACACCCGTTTTAGTACTTATTGTAATTTAATTTTCTTTTTAGATCTTTTCACGGTAGTAGGATTGAAATATCATCAATGAGAAATGGGGACAGCAGCATCGATTGTAGACACCACCCATATCCCCTATCCAACTCATGACCTGTATTCTCTAACCTTTTTAAGATAATACTTTCTTAAAATGTATAAATACTTCGGTTAATAAATTTGATAGATATAATTTATTCAGCATATTTCTTTCTCATTTGATACACATAGAGGTTGAGCAAGAGTGAGAAAGATGCACTAGAATAAAGTTGAGTGCACTTGGTTTCAAATGCTTGCTTGTAAAAATTGATGTTAAACCTTTCAAAATAAAAATTGACATCATGAATCACTCTTGCATGCTCCATGATGCGTAAAATACTCAAAAGAAAATCATACATTTATTGAGTCAATAAAAAAGAAAGAAACCATTTTAACAATATAATACAAACTTTCACTGATCTATAATTCATAACTATCTAAATCAGCTAAAATTTGATATATACAATCTATAAAGTTCACGATTTTGAATTTATAAATAATGTAGCATATCATATACTATACCTTATTAGCTATGTTGCTATCACTCATTTTCTATGCACTTAAGACATAAATAAAAGACATTGAATTTGCACAAATTTGAGTAGAGCTATTGTTTGGCATTGATATAATAACATATGATAGGTTACTCGATGAAAAAGACTACGATATCGATAATTTAAGATGGTGGATATAATCTTCTATTTCTCAATTGCTTATCATCAAAAATATTATGACTTAAAACTCTCTATGATGAAGTAGTCAAATAGCTTTCATATTTTATGTTATTTAAATTAACCACCTTTGATCACTCGATACGTAGTATAGAAAATTTAAAATTAAAAGATTTTGTGTTTACAATTAGCTTAGAGATATTAGATCATATCTAATAGCTTGAAATATTAGTAATAAGCATGATATCATTTCCTTAGAACTTACCTCATAGTTGCTATCATGTGAGAACTCACACATATTTATATTCTACAAACAAATATGCCTCCATGCGTTCATGTAATTAAACATATATATACATACATATAAACACATATACTGAGCTCACATATATATATATTAACTCTTTCAAAGTGAAGCTAATTATTCAAACATAATAAATTCAAATTATTGAACATAAACTAGACAATAAGATATATATATATATATATATATATATATATATATATATACACACACATACAGGTATACATGGCTACATTCAAATGTAATCAAGTATAAATCTAATCACCTTCTCTATTATTAGATCTACATAGTTCATGAATCTCAAAAATGAAAAAGTAAAAAAAAATGAAGATAGCTTTAAGATCCGTATGGATTTAAGAATGAAAAGATGATCGAATTCTAAACTTATATATATATATATATATATATATAGCGCGCACGCGCGCTGCATATATATATAGGGAATAACAATAATATCATGGCATTTTCATTATATACTTATTAAAATTTTATTTATATTAAATTCTCTATATTTTAAGAACGTAATTCTTGTTTAATACTATAATATCATGGTTATTAATTTTCATTGTTACAATCATTACTTTTTTTGATGAAAATAATTGTTCCAAGTAAGTCTTACTGGATTGCGCTATGAGTTAGTTATCTGATGCGTAATCATGACCGTTGCAGCGTCTCGATCTCGTACCACCCCGCCATGTCCCGGTGTTCGGGATCCCCCCCCATCACGTCATGGACGCACAGCTGGCAAACAACCGTAGGTTTCCTCAAAGGCGCCAAGGAAGGACCATAATTGCCTGCGTTGCGGAATATCATCTTTCTGTGAATGCGGTCATGACAAACAATCAAAGGAAGCCCAAACCCTTGTATCATGGACTTGAATCATAAATCATAATTATTATTATGACATAATGCATGGTTAAATTTCTTCCCACAAAAGTATGTATCATTTTGGTTTGGAACCCCATCGATGCAGGCGTCTCGTTCCCCACCCGCGTGGAGGCGCCCGTGAAAGGCCATTTCATACCCTACCATCCAGCTTTTGACAAAGTGTAGGAATGAAAAATTATTTAATAGGCTGTTCATCAATGATAATTTAAGAATACTTTTTTCAATTAAATATATAAACTTATGATTTTTTTAATTAGATATATTGACTCATAATTTTTTTTAATTAAGAAAAAAAATTATGAAGGGAATAATTAATTATAGAGATATTCATTGGCATGCTTTTTTATATGATAGAGTCAGATACCTTTGCAAAATTATATGGCCTTTAGAAGAGAATAAAATTTTTTATCGAAAAATGTATTAATAACATTAGATATGGGCATTGAGCGTGCCTGACATGGCATGGCTTAGGCCCATCGAGTCGATCAAAAAAACTGATCATGCTCGCATGGCTCGTTAAATAAATTTGATGGTCCAGCACGGCTCGCGACCCATTTTGGGCTGGACCGTACTAGGTACGGCTCAATTTGGGTCATGCCTGGCATGGCCCACTAGGGGCCATGCCAAGCATGACCCCTAACGGCTCTTAATAGGCGCATGGCCCATTTAGAGCCGTTTCTAGCCATTTTTTCAACGGTTAGAAATGGCTCTGAGGTTTTTTTACCATTTTAACCCTCCAACAGCTATATTGAAGGGTATCTACAGAAAAAAAAAAAATTTGGACTTCTATAAATAGCATATTCCTCCTCATTCTCACCACATCAAACCAACTCTTCTCTTCTACTGCTATTTCTCTCTTCTAGAAAATCTCTTGCAATTTAATTTTTAATTTGTAAATATTCTGGCAAGTGGCAAGTGCTCTAACAAGTGTTCAAGTGCTATGCAAGAGGAGGTTCTTATTGAGAAGTTTGAAGTACAAGAGAAAGGAGGTCACATCTTGTTGAGAGACGAGAGCACAAGAGGAAGCTCACAAATCTTAGCTCCATGCCTCCACCTCTAGTCCTCTTCTCAATTCCTTCTTCCTTCTTGTGGTTATTTTTATTTTTTTGCATTCATTAATTTAAAATTTTAGATATGACATCTTATGGTGAAAGTCATTTTGGCATGCCCTCTGTTTCTGAGAAAGAGGAAACTAATCCCCAAGTTTCCTCTAGAGCCAGTGTTAGTGAACAGAGTGAAGGTCAAACCTCTTCTCGTAAGAGGACTAGTGATGTTTGGAATGATTTTGATAGAATTATGGTTGATGAAGTCATGAAAGCAAAATATAAAAAATATACAAAACTTTATAATTGTACTAGTACTGGGGAATAGGGGATTTAAAAAGACATCAAAAGACTCATAGAATGAAAGATACCCGTCAGCAAAGTACCCTTAATATACAAGGAGGATCACTTGCAGGTTATTTTGCAATCATGAAAATCAAAGAAAATTACTTGTAAGATGAATAGTTCAGGATGAATTACCTTTTAGTTTATATGAATCTTATAATTTTGAACAATATATTCAATTAGGCCTATAACCTGCTTATAGAAGAACTAGTAGACGTACATTTAGAAGAGTAACTATGACAAACTTTTTAGCAATGAAACAAAGTTTAATTGAAACACTCTCAAATTTAAATGTTAGAGTTTGTTTAACTCTGATATTTGATTGGCATCTGTAGATAGTAATTATTTTATTGCTATTACTGCTCATTATATTGATGATAATTAGCAACTAAATAAATGAATTCTTGCTTTTCGTGCTTTTGATTTTCTGCATTCGGAGCAACAAATTTTAAATGCTATTTATCAAACTACATGCTCATATTATATTAATGATACAATAATATCTAATATTTTTGATAATGCATCTAATAATAATTCTGCTATTGCATTATTAAATGACTCATTGCATCCCATTTTAAATGGACAATTATTTCATATTAGATGTGCATATCATATATTAAATCTTTCTGTTCAAGCTGGCATGAACATAATTCAAGATATTATTTTAAAAATTAGAAATGCAGTTTCTTTTATTCATGCATCAAGAGCAAGACTTCAAGAATTTAAACAATTATTTGTAGATCATTGTAAACGTTTTAAAAAATTTAAACTTGATGTAATTACTCATTGGAATAATACCTATACTATGATACATGATGCATATCCATATAAGAACTTATTAAGTGCATATATTAATGATCATGGATTAGGACTTACATTGACTGAAACTGATTGGAGTAAAGGTAAAATTTTGAAAGATTTTTTAGTTAGTTTTTATAATACTACAAATGTTCTTTCTGCTATTTATTATCCAATTTCTTGTTTATTTTTATAAAAAGCATATGTAATTAGTAAAAAATTTAATGAAGATAGATATGATGATGTTTTAATGCCAATTATACGTCAAATAAAAACTAAATTGAATGAATATTAGGATAGGATATGTCCTTTGCATAACTTAACTACTTTTTTATCCTAGAGTTAAATTAAGTGATGTATTAATTTTAATTGATATATTTTGAAAACATGGTTAAAGATCCTTAACCTACTAAAGATGAGTAACACGATTTCTTAATGATATTTATGCTTTATATGACAAAAAATTCATGGATCTAGAATACCTGCACAAAGCTTTGCTTTTTCTTCTAGTTCTCGTTCGTCATCTATTTTTTTATTTATTACACAAAGAAGACACACACATGCTTCATTTTCTTCATCTTTATCTTCTTCATCTTTAAGTAGTGAACTAGAATTTTATTTACGAAATAATCTTCATTCTGCATATGATAAAGATCAAATAAAGAGTCTAGATATATTAGCTTGGTGGAAGAGTGATAGAAATCAATATCTTGTTATGTCCGCCATTGCATGGGATATTTTAGTCGTGCCGATGTCCACAGTAGCATCGAAATCCGCTTTCAGTGCAACTCGGCGTATTCTAAACGAAAAGAGAAGTAGGATGACTGACGAGACGGTTGAGATGGTTCTCTGCTTTAAAGATTGATTGGATGCTGAGGCAAGGCTTCAAGATAAAGGTGGACATGACTTAACCAACGAAAATGATGATGATACAAATACTACTGATGAGTGACTCATCTCTATTTTTATAATTATATTTTTTTTTTATTATTAAAGTGAGTCATCTCTATTTTTTCTTCTTCTTTCTTATTATATTCTGGAGGTCAGGCCTAGCCCCCCTCCCTTCATGTACCATTTTGATTTTAAATTAATAAATGGTAGGAGTCTATGCCAAACCCCCATCATTAAGATGGCTTCATAATAAATCCTTTGTTCTCAATAATTTTTTAATTTATTAAAAAAATATTTTTTACTTAATTTTTTTTAATATCAGGCCCTTATGGAACGTGCCGGGCTAGCATGCGTGTCGTGTCGTGCCTGGCACGACTGGGCCATGCTAGCCCAGGCCTGGGACGTGCCATATCGGGCTTGGTTCGTGGATCGGACTTTCCAAGCCTGGCACGGCCCCTATTACTGGGTCATGTTAGGCACGGCCCAGCTCGTGCCGGCCTAGGTCGGGCCATGGGCGGCCCGACCTAGTGCCCATGTCTAAATAACATATCAAAAAATTTATAACATTAAAAGGACATGTATTTGAAGCATAATTTTTTATTAATTTATTTATATTAGTTGAGTAACTAAAAAGATACCATATATTTTGCTGCTTAATCTTTCATGCATACATTTTTTTTGAATAAATAGATAATAATATTTCCTCTTTAGCACATTGTATATAGAATTTTATATGTTAAATTTTTTGATTAATTGGCTTACTATGAATTTATGAGAAATATTTACTGATCTTAAACCACTACAATAAAATACTAAAATAGCGAAGCAAATTTAGCGACGCAATGATGCGTCGCTAAATTGCGACCACTTTGCGACGCCTCCGTGACAACAAAATATTGCAATGCAATTAGCAACACATTAGCGACTCAATAAATTAGAAAATAAAAAAAATTAATTTTTTTATTTAGCGACACAATAATGCATCGTAATATTTTTAAATTAATTTTTATAAAATATAAATATAGAAAAAAAAATATTGCGATGCAACTCAGTATGTTGCAATGTTTTTAAAAAATTAATTATGTTAAATAGCGATGCATTAGCGACACAATAAAATAGAAAATTAAAAAATATATTTTTAATTTAGTGACGCACCAATTGTGTCACAATAATTTAAATAAAATTAATTTTTATATAAATATGAGAAAAAAATATTACGATGCAACTCAATGCGTCGCAATATTTTTTTAAAAATTAAATATATTAAATAGCGATGCAATAAACCAGAAAATTAAAAAAATTATTTTTAATTTAGCGATGCACTAACTGCATCACAATTTTTTTTAACTAAAATTAAATTTTATAAATATAATTATGAAATAAAAAATTACGACGCAACCCTATGCGTCATAATATTTTTTAAAAAATTAATTATGTTAAAAGAGACGCATTAGCGACGTAATAAACTAAAAAATTAGAAAAATTATTTTTAATTTAGCGACGCACTAGTTGCGTCCCAATTATTTTAAATAAAATTAATTTTTATAAAATAGCATTATGAAATAAAAAAATTATGATGCAAACCTTAGCGTCGCAATGTTTTTTAAAAATTAATTATGTTAAATAGCGATGCAATAAAATAGTAAATCAATAAAAATAATTTTTTATTTACGACGCAAGTATTGCATTGCAATATTTTTTTAAAAAAATAAATTTTATAAAAATATTAAAAGAATTATGAAATAAAAATATTGCGACGCACATATGTGTCGCAATATTTTTAAAAATATTGTTTAAGGAAATATGAATATTCTTTTAATATATATATATATATATATATATATATGCATGTGTGTGTGTGTGTGTATGTGTGTTAAACTCTAATCATATGAGAACTGGAGCGAGATAAGATACAAGAAGAACGAAAGTTAATGACTAGCATCTAAAGAAAGACTTCGATCCAAACAGATAAACAGGGGCCAAAAAGAATAAAGAAATGATCCAAAACGGGGGGTAAAAAAAGCTCTAGAAAGGTAGACAACAAACCTTTAGAAACCACGTCTAAGACAAACTCCAAAACCCTAGTATCCTTAGCTCTGATCGATAACTCAGGAGCGGCAACATGAACAAGATGAAACACGCCGACAACAGGAAAGATCTCTCTCTGGAAACCCTAAGAAAAGCTCGCCGTCGCCCCCTTATGTGGATGAGATGGAGGTAGAGGGATCGGTTTCCTGAGAAACCCTAGTATTAGGCTTTTGGGGAACGAGGAAAGGAAGCCCTCCTACATGGCGAGCTCTCAGTGTCTCTCCCCTTGCTCTCTTCGCGACTCACGCTCCCCCCACCCTTTTAAAGTTTCCTAAATGGGACTATGAGCAGCCAAGCACCATCTAGAAGCGAAGCGGAAGGGCCGCAGCACTGTGCCCGTAAAACTGTCTTGGTCTACTGGCTTCGATCGATCGCAACCATCGAATCATCGCCGATCGGATCGATCACAACGGTCCAAGATCGGTCGTCGCCAACCGGAATCGATCATGGCTTCGATCGATCACAACCATTGGGTCGACGCCGATCGGATCGATCGCGATGATCCGAGATCGGTCGTCACCGACCGAGATCGATCATGGCTTCGATCGATCGCAACCATCGGATCGTTGCCGATTGGATCGATCGCGATGGTCCAAGATCGGTCGTCGCCGATCGAGATCGATCATGGCTTCGATTGATCGCAACCGTCGGATCATCGCCGATCGGGATCGGTCATGGCTTTGATCGATCGCAACCATTGGATCGTCACCGATCAGATCGATCGCAACGGTCCAAGATCGATCGTCGCCGACCAAGATCGATCATGGCTTCGATTGATCGGAACCGTCAAATTTTTTCCGATCGAATCGATCGCAACGCTTCGAGATCGGTCGTCGCCGACCGGGATCGATCATGGCTTCGATCGATCGCAACTGTCGGATCATCGCCGATCGGATCAATCGCGACGGTCCGAGATCCGTCGTCGCCGACCGGGATCGATCATGGCTTCGATCGATCGCAACCATTGGATCGTCACCAATCGGATCGATCGCGACAGTTCGAGATCGGTCATCGCCGACCGGGATCGATCATGGCTTTGATCGATCGCAACCGTCGGATCGTCGCCGATCGGATCGATCGCGACGATCCGAGATTGGTCGTCGTCGATCGGGATTGATCATGGCTTCGATCGATCGCAACCATCGGATCGTCGCCGATCGGATCGATCCCAATGGTCTGAGATCGGTCATCCCCGACCAGGATCGATCATGGCTTCGATCGATCGCAACCGTCGGATCATCGCCGATCGGATCGATCATGGCATCGATCGATTGCAATCGTCGGATCGTCGCCGATCGGATCGATCGTGACGGTCCGAGATCGTCGTCGCAGATCGGGATCGATCATGGCTTCGATCGATCGCAACTGTCGGATCATCACTGATCGGATCAATCGCGACGGTCCGAGATCGATCGTCGCCGACCGGGATCGATCATGGCTTCGATCGATCGCAACCGTCGAATCATCACCAATCGGATCGATCGCAATGGTTCGAGATCGGTCGTCACCATCCAAGATCGATCATGGCTTCAATCGATCGCAACCATCGGATCGTCGCCGATCGGATCCATCGCGATGGTCCGAGATCTTTCCTCTTATTTCCTTCTCTTTCAAGAACACAAATCTTTCCGTTTTCTCTCTTGTTACTCCCTCTTTCAAGACACTAATCATCATCCTCCTCCTCCTTCAAGCCTCTTTAACCCTAACCTTAACGCTAATTACTCTTGTTATTTTCGGTTGTGTCTTGTTTGCTGTTCATTCTCTTGAAGAGCCATCATGGACGAAACAAACTGAAAGAAGAAGCACAGCGAGAACCAAGACGACGATCCTCTCGCCCTCTGCCTCTCTCCTCCCAATTGCCGCAGCCTTACACTTCCAAACACCAGGTTCCCTTCCCTTCCGTCCCCTCCCCCACCGCCACCGCTACTGCTGCCACAACCGCAACACCTCTCATCTCCTCTGCCTGCCCAGCAGCCACCTCTTATTCTCCCCCGCTTCACCTCCGGCCCTTCGCCGCCGCCCCACCCCCACCGCCGTTAGTGCCGCCAGTCCACCAGCTTCGCGCCCGTAGCAACCGCTCCCAAGGTTCCTGCCGTGTCGACAAATCCAATATCGTCGTTCTCCTTTCTCGTGGGCAACCGACCGCCGCGCCACCGTCCACTCCCTCATCGACCTTCGCTCCCTAAACATCACAGAGATCAACGGCGAAGTTCAGTGCAGGCGCTGCGACGCTCGCCAGGTAATCAGATACAATCTTGCCACCAAGTTCACCAAGATGGCCGAGTTCGTCATGGCGACGAAGCAAGATATGCATGACCGCGCACCGAACGCGTGGATGAACCGCAATATTTTTAAAATACTAAAATTGCGACGCATATATTGCATCGCAATGATTTTAGAAAAAAAAATGTTGCAAAAAAAATTTAAAATAAAATATTGTGACGCATTAGCGATGCATTTTCCCAGAAAATAAAAATAATTTTTTTAGAGAAAACAAGTTTTAATATTGAGACGCAAATATTGTGTCGTAATATTAATTAAAAAATAAAAGTAATAAAAAAATTTAAAAATAAAACTTTGCGATGCAATATATGCGTCGCAATTATTTTCAAAAATATAATTTTTATCAAATATAATTATTTAAAAAATATTGCGATGCATTATCGATGCAATTTCCTAGAAAATAAAAATAGTTTTCCTAGAGAAATAATTTTTAATATTGCGATGCATATATTGCGTCGCAATGTTTTTTAGAAAAATAAATAATAAAAAATTTAAAAAAAAACCATTGCAAAACAATATATGCGTTGCAATTATTTTAGAAAATATAATTTTTATCAGTTATAATTATTAAAAAAATATTGCGATGCATTAGCGACGTAATTTTCTAGAAAATAAAATAGTTTTTTCAGAGAAACATTTTAATATTACGACGCATATATTGCATTGCAATATTTTTAAAAAATAAATGTAATAAAAAAATTAAATAAAAATATTGCGACGCAATATATGCATCACAATTATTTTCAAAAATATAATTTTATCAGTTATAATTATTAAAAAAAATATTGCGACGCATTAGCGATGCAATTTCCTAGAAAATAAAATAGTTTTCCTAGAGAAAATAATTTTTAATTTTGCGACGCATATATTGCGTCGCAATGTTTTTTAGAAAAATAAATGTAATAAAAAAATTTAAAAAAAATATTGCGACACAATATATGCATCGCAATTATTTTCAAAAAATATAATTTTTATCAGTTATAATTATTAAAAAATATTGCGATGCATTAGTGACACAATTTCTAGAAAAAAATAATTTTTTCACCAGACATTGGCACCAAATTAGCGACTCATTAGCGACGCAATTAGTTTCGTCGCTAAGTTTTGCATAAAATAATAAAAGGCCAAATTAGCGATGGATTAATTAGTGATGCGTTGTTGCATCGCTAATTCATAATAAATTTTAAAAAAAATAGCGAGTGATTAGCGATGCAAATTAATTCATAATAAATTTAAAAAAATAGCGAGTGATTAGCGATGCAAATTTGCGTTGCTAATCACTACTATTTAATCTCTGTCGAGCCGCCCCCCCGCTTCTTCCTCTTCTTACCCTAACCGCCGCCGTCCGCTCCTCCGGCTCCCCAAGTCCTCTCCCCCGACGGCAGTTCCCCCCACTCCGGCGGCGTCCCCTCTCGACCAAGGTAAGCCCCCCCTCCTCCTGAATTTTTTTTAAAAAAAACTAGGTTTCGGCCATGGCCATGGCCGTGGCCATCTTCTCCGGCCACGGCCGCTGCCGTGGCCTGGCCATGGTGGCCAGGCCACCAAAAAAAAATTTAACAGCAAGGGGGGGTTTTCCCCACCCCCCTTCGTCTTCTCCGGCCACGACAGTGGCGGCCGTGGCCATCTTTGGCGCTGCCGTAGCTGGCCGTGGCCTGGCCACTGTGGCCAGGCCACAAAAAAAAGGTATAACAGGGGGGGAACCCCCCCCCGTTGGTCTTCTCCGGCCATGGCCATGGCCGTGGCCGTCTTCTTCGGCCACGACTGCTGCCGTGGCCATCTTCTCCGGCCACGGCCGCTGCCGTGGCCGGCCATGGCTTGGCCATGGTGGCCAGGCCACAAAAAAAAGTATAACAGGGGGGGTTCCCCCCCCCCCTTGGTCTTCTCCGGCCACGGCCGTGGCCGTCTCCTCCGGCCACGGCCACTGCCGTGGCCTGGCCATGGTGGCCAGGCCACCAAAAAAAAAGTATAATAGGGGGGTTCCCCACCCCCCCTTCGTCTTCTCCTGCCACGGTCTCTGCAGCGGCCACTGCCGTGGCCGACCATGGCCTGGCCACGATGGTCAGGCCGCAAAAAAATTAACAGGAGGGTTTTCCTCACCACACCCCCCTTCTTCTTCGGCCACGGCCAGGCTGTGGCCTAGCCACGGTGGCCAGGCCACCAAAAAAAATAAAAGGGGGGTTTTCCCCACCCTGTTAATTTATGTCACACAATAGTAATACTAAGTGATACTTGCTTCGATAGGACTAATTCAATGGTCACACAATAGTATTACTATATATATATATATGGAGAATAATCACTCTAATAAATTAATTATTTATATATATATATATATATATATATATATATATATATATATATATATGGAGAATAATCACTCTAATAAATTAATTAATTTATGTCATTAGTCATAGCTCTTTGGATAGACTGATTTAGCTCATCAATCATGACTCTTTAAATCAACTGATTTAGCTCATAAATCGTAGCTATTTAGGTCAATTAATTTAGCTTATCAGTTTTAACTTTTCAAGTAAGCTGATTCTAGACCATTAACCTTAGCTCTTTAGATCATCAATCAAAACTCTTTAGATAGGTTGAGCTGAATTAGCTTAGCTATTTAGGTCAACTAATTTAGCTCATTAACCATAACTCTTTAGATTAGCTAATTTCAAAATAGCAGTCGTAGCTTTTTTTTTCTTTATAGTTGTTTATGCAATAATATTTGTGCATTTGTAGTTATTTACAATTGTTATATCTTGATTATTTACATTCTGCTTCAAATTGAATGATGCATTAAATTATGTAATGCTAGAATGAAAGTCTTGTTGTAGTTTTATTTAATTTTCAGCAACAAATTAGTAGTTTCAATGATTTATATTTTAGTCTTCACAAACATTTATATTTGACATAATAATCTTAAGAAGTCAGTGACTATATATAGAACACTATTCCTATATATGTATAATTGACAAGAATTTATGAATAACAAGCATAAGTTCAATTGTCTTCGGATTTCCATATTATTAATCACAGCACTATAACCTTTAGACCCGTTTGAGAATTTGTAAGACTTAGTCTTGCAAATTCTTAAATTGTCCTGGTGGACAGTTTGAGAATATTTTTTGTGATATGTTAGTCTGCTATTAATCATCGTTGGTTGAGATTTGGTTTGTATTTGCTCATACGTTCTCTAGTGTGGCATATATGCCACACATTTAGGAGAACATATGGGGAAATGCTGCTGAAATTTTAACATAACCAATCGATGATAATTAATAGCAGAATAACATATCACAAAAAATATTCTTGAATGGGATAGGGCCTTACCTTTTAGACATGGAGTGAAGGTGGAATTAATTTAGGACACTTGAATGCTTGTGAAGTCTCATGATTGAACGGACCGCTTTGCGGCCGACCCGAACTCAAGCCCTAGCATTAGCCATGAACCTGTGCCTCGGTCCTTACTAGCATG
The DNA here is from genome assembly GCA_900491605.1 of Calamus simplicifolius. Lineage (NCBI taxonomy): Eukaryota > Viridiplantae > Streptophyta > Magnoliopsida > Arecales > Arecaceae > Calamus > Calamus simplicifolius. The sequence continues at coordinate 364,774 of UESW01001528.1, read as the reverse complement.
CCAAGGATCGTAGCCGTGGCCCGGCCTTGCAGGGTAGGGACCTTAGTTGTGTAAAAGAAAATTGGTTTAGTTATAAATGATTTAAATGGTTGTTATTAACCTTAGTTGTGTAAAATAAATAATTTAGTTATATATTAAGTAATGCTAATATAGTTTTATAATGTGGTTTCCTTTAATGGTTTACCAGAAATTGTATAAGTCGGTCAAAAATGAGCGGGCTCGCTCGTGGATGTATGCAAGGATAAAAGATGGCTTGCTTAATCCAGATTTTCTGAATGGATTGGAAGAATTTATCGCATTTGCATGTAGCCAACCTGAATGGATGGATGGGCCTAGGATTAGGTGCCCATGCAACTATCACAGGTGTCAGAATAAAGCCTACAGAGATGTTGAAACTGTTAAGGTGCATTGTGTAAAAAATGGTTTGTTCCTGATTACGATGTTTGGTACTGTCATGGTGAACCAGAGGAAATTCCAGCAGTTGTTACAAGCCAACAAGTGTCAATTCCGTAGATGAACCATTTGTGAATTTAAACACATATGAAGAAATGGTGATGAATGCATCGGGTAATGAATTCAATCAGAATACATTTATGGAAGAACCAAATCCAGATGCACAACAATTTTATGATATGTTGTGCTGCAAATCAAGAATTGTATCCTGGTTGTGAGGGTCATTCCCAGTTGTCTACGGCTGCTCGGTTGTTGAATATTAAGGCAGAACATCGATTATCAGAAAAGGCGTTCAATTCTGTAGCTGGGTTAATCAAGAAATTTTGCCAAATGATAATGTTGTAGCAGACAGTTTTTACTCAACGAAGAAGTTGTTGCGTGGGCTTGGGCTCCCAGTTAATAAGATCGATTGTTGCTTGAACAATTGTATGATATATTGGGGTGAAGACTCAGAGCTGAGATGGTGTAAGATTTGTGGGCAATCGAGGTACAAAAACACCGAAGGGGGAGCTAGTACAAGTAGGAGGAAAAGTGTGCCTTACAAGAGGATGCATTACTTTCCTCTTACTCCACGCCTGCAGAGATTATACAGATCTGAGGCTACAGCTGCTGATATGAGATGGCATGCCGAACATGAATCTAAAGAGGATGAAATGCGGCATCCATCAGATTCAAAGCTTGGAAGCATTTCAATGAAAATCATCCTGATTTCGCTGAAGATATAAGGAATGTGAGATTAGGTCTTTGTACCGATGGCTTCCAACCATTTGGTCAAGCGGGCAACAGTATTCATGTTGGCCTGTGATACTGACTGTATATAACCTTCCTCCGTGGAAGTGCATGAAA
>UESW01001528.1:239287-358580 GCA_900491605.1 Calamus simplicifolius | reverse complement strand
GAATTTCATCATGAGAGCTGCTTTGATGTGGACAATAAGTGACTTCCCGGCATATGAAATGTTGTCTGGTTGGAGCACTGCTGGACGTCTGGCATGCCCCCATTGCATGTATGATTCGGATGCATTTACATTGTAGAAGAGTGGTAAGCAGTCATGGTTTGATAATCATAGGAAGTTCTTGCCTCCAAATCATCCTTACAGGCGTAACTTGACCGCCTTTCGGAAGAACAAAGCAGTCACAAAATTCGCCGAACCGGTTAGGTTCGGCACGGATATATTTGATACTATAGAGCATTTGGGGTTGAGGTATGCTTGGGAACCCGATGCAGATAGAATAAATGGCCGTATATGCAAAGAACATAACTGGAAGAAGAGGAGTATATTTTGGGATTTGCCGTATAGGAGCACAAATCTCATCCGGCACAACTTGGATGTTATGCATATCGAGAAAAATTTCTTTGATAACATATTTAACATGGTGCTAAACATCCCGGGAAAAACCAAAGACACTGCAAAGTCAAGAGAAGAACTTAATCAGTATTGCAGAAGAGGTGATTTGAGGAGGAGTGCCGACGGGACCTATCCTAAAGCATGTTACACTCTTGACAGAAATTCACGAGAAGTTTTATGTAACAGGCTTAGAGGGTTAAAATTTCCAGATGGTTATGCCTCAATATCGGTAGGTGTGTGGACATGCATAAGCTCAAGTTGTTCGGCATGAAGAGTCATGACTGCCATGTTTTCATGCAATGGTTATTGCCTATAGCTTTTCATGAGTTGCTTCCGCAACATGTCTGGAAGGCATTGATGGAGCTCAGCTTGTTCTTCAAGGAGTTATCTGCCGCAGTCATTACTTCTGCATCCATGGCAAGGCTTGAGGAGAAAATTTCAATTATTTTATGCAAGCTGGAGCGAATATTTCCTCCAGTTTTTTTTGACTCAATGGAGCATTTACCGGTTCACTTGCCATACGAAGCGAGCATAGCTGGTCCCGTGCAGTATCGCTGGATGTATCCTTTCGAGAGGTAAATATATACATCATTAAGACATGTTGACATTTCAAATATTTTTCATTGCGAGAAAATTGGTTAATTTTTGGTCTCAACTTTACATAGAGGTACCTTAAGAAGTTAAAAAATAATGTGCGTAATAAGGCAAGGGTTGAAGGTTCTATATGCAATGCACACTTGGTCGAAGAAGTTTCAGCTTTTGCCTCGCATTACTTTGAGGGTCACGTCCACACGAGGAGCCAAAATCTTGGTCGTAACGATGACGTATGTGTGGACGAAGGAGAACCTAATGACGGTAGAATATTAATTTTTAAAGGTATCGGCCGTTCATTTGGGGGGCAAAAGTCAAGAAATCTTAGCGATATGGAGTATAATGCAGCACATTATTACATCCTAATGAACTGTAGAGAAGTCGATCCATATATTGAGTAAGTGTATACTTCAATGCTTAATTGGAACTTCTAATTTAAATTAAAATATACCACAATATTTAATTGCTAACATAAGTTTTAATCCTTATCATCCCATAAGGATGTATTGTGATAGACAACGACAGATGAATCCCAACATCAGTCAAGTTGCAATTGGGCAGAAGTTAGAAACGGAGTTCGCTTATTGGTTTTATGAATTTGTGAGTAGTATCACTCAATCAATTTCAATAATGGCTTTTATTTTTTGAATTGGTTGTGAATAGCTTATTAATTTATAGGTAAATGGTCCATGGTCCACAACCGATAATATTTCATTAAATGTCTATCGCAATGGCCATTGAAGACCATAACAACCTCTACTGGCTATTTTGTTAATGGGTACAAATTTTAGATTGAACGATTAGCAGCTTCAAGAGGCACGCAGAACTGGGGGTGTGTGTTAAAGGAGAAAGTGTTGGAGCAAATATGCAGGATTATTGCAGAAAGTTAGTAGAGGTGGTTGAAGTTGAATATCTCGGTTGGCCTATGAAATGAACTGTATTGTTTCGTTGCGATTGGTTCGATCCGACGGTTCCTGTGGGCAAAAAGGTTCATAATGACTACAATTTGGTTGAAGTGAACCATCGATGAAGATTGCAGAAATATGACCCATTCATCCTTGCATCCCAAGCTCAACAAGTGTTTTACTGCGGATATCCAAGTTTGCGCAACGACAAGCGAGATGGTGGGCTATTTCTAAAATCGTCCCACATTCAACAATCGTATTAGAGGAGAGTTCATCAAGTCAATCAGCCGAGTGCCCTGCATTTCAAGAGGATGAGATGGAAATGCATGCAATTGAGGACGACACAAGGGCTCCTGAAACATCACTTAGAGATCCAAATGGTGATGTCCAAGAAATTGCGGATGCAAATGTTCGGTTTCCTTCCGATGATAATGAAACTGAATCGCAGTCCGATACGGCATCAGATGTTGAACCAACATTTCACGAAACAAATGACACCGATTAAACATAGAGGTTTTTTTAAATTCAACTTTATTTTATAAGTGTTAAATTTTTACATAGTCAATCATTAATCATAATTTAATTGCATGAATCTTTAGTATTTTCAGTATGACGGGCAGAGGTAGATCTACCGACGACATACGGAGTGAGCAGGAACGTAGCCCTGCTGCATCAGATCACACGAGCTTTGGAGATAGATAGTTTGGATCTCCATACATCGCACAGCCTTCGGTGATCCTGCATTGGTATTACCATCCAGCCGATCGGCAATACCTCCGAGAGTTTTTCCACCATCGGCCGCACCGTACTTCGGCTGGATGCTCATGGGCTGTAAGTATATACTAATTAAAAATATATGTTTATATTTTTAAGTCAATTACTTATAAACATGCATTTTTTTAACAGATTTATTGAGCAGCATCATGTATCCAGCCACATCAGCTCCGTATTTCAGAGGCGTGCAGATCCCAGTAGCTACGATTGGCGCCACGTATCTATAGCCATGAGGGAGTTTTATTTTTCAGAGTTTCAGGTAAACTTATTAAATACAATTTATCACTGATATAAAATTTCTTAATCTTAATAAATTCTAAAACTAACTGTTTATTTTAATGCAGAAAAAGTTTACGTGGGACCCTGCCAGCCATGATGCCATTAGGGCAGCATGGGAGGCTCTTACGGGATGCCGATACTCCACATGCTTCATCGTTGGAGGTCATCGGGTCAGCGTCCTGCGCATGTGCCAGAGGGTATTTGGCATGAGTGGCAGCAGGCCTAGCAGTCCGATGGCTGGCGCAGGAGGTCCGCATCAGCCAGCACGAACCGCCGATCCGAGAGGGGCGGTCCTGGCATGGGTCTCTCCCGCCACACATCGGGCTCCATTTGATTCAGGAGCACAGACGCCGTATGGTAAGAAAACATAAATAATTTAATTACTAATTTAGTTATTTACAAATATTTGCATTAATATCAATTTTTTTATTGTTATAGTCTGAGCAGGAGGGCGGAGATCCTGGTGAGTTTTGTCTATTCAGGGCGACACACACCAGGAGGGACGGATCCTGGGTCGATACGCGATCATGGGAGGTTGCGGTAAGAAATTAGCTTTATGTAGTATCTGTTTAATTTCTAAAATTTTATTTAGAGAATTTATTGATTTATTTATTGTTGATTTTATAATTCAAAGACACGAGTCGAGGAGCTTCGCTCCCTGGCATCGCAGGTCAACTCCACTGATGGGGAGATGCCCATCGAACTCTCAGCAGAGGAGAGTCGACGTGTGTTTTTAGAGCCTATTGGTGCCCAGCCGCGAGACCATATGGTCTATGGTCTGGGCACTAGAGCTTCTGCATATTTTCCCCATCAGGCCTCCAGCTCGCGATATTCTGGTGATATTCCTGCCGAGCGTTTAGACGACATTCGGAGATCTATTACGGAGGAGGTTCGGCAGGACGTTCGTCAGAGGTTCGGCAGAGTTCGAGCACGAGTTCGAGCAGCGTATGCGAGGCCATCAGCAGGAGCTTGCAGACGTGCGAGATCAGATGCGTCAGTTGCAGGATATGGTTAGCCGCTGTCGCAGGGTTCCCTGCCTCCACGTGATCGCACGGATTCTTGATGTATTTTTTTTCTTTTTATATTTTGTACATGAAAACTTCAAAATTTTAATATATTAATTATTTTTGGAAATTGAATGATTATTGTTTGGATCAATATGAGTGAAGAATGTTTCGATCAATATTTAAATGTAACAAAATTGTATTAACCGTTTTAATTTTTAATATTTTATTTTTTTAAAAAAAATAATTAGCGATGCATTAGCGACTAAATTGCATCGCTAATATTTTTAAAATATTATTATTAAATATTGACGCAATGATCTGGAGTTGCAATATTTAAAAAAAAAAAATTAGCAACGCATTAGCGACTCATATTGCGTCGCTAATATATCTAAAATATTATTATTAAATATTACGATGCAATGACCTGGCATCGTAATATTTAAAAAAAATTAATTAGCGACGCATTAGCGACTCAAATTGCGTCGCTACTATATCTAAAATATTATTATTAAATATTGCGATGCATTCAAGTGCGTCGCTATATTGCAATGCACTTGAATGCGTCGTAATATTTAATAATAATATTAAATATTAAAAATTAGTTTTAAAATTAGCGATGCATTTATGATGCGTTGCAATATTGCATGCATTGCTGCGTCAGAGAGTCGCTGTGAAGCGACGCAATTGCGACAAATTGAGACTGCGACGATCATCTGAGCGACGCCGTCATTGCGTCGCAATAGCATGTTTAGCGACGCATTTGGGCGTCGCAATATTTTTTTTCTCTTGTAGTGAACAAGTATATATGTTTAATTAAAAACTTTTATGAATTGATATACTTAATATAAGATTTTTTATGAGTTAGTATACTTAATTGAAAAAAAGGTATACTCAAGTTTTTGTTAAGTATCATTATATTATCCATCAAATCATCATTAATGACTGTTAAAAATATATTTGATTGAAAACTTATATAAATTGATATATTCAATTGGAAAAAAAAATAAAGATTTAATTAAAAATTTTAAACAGGGTCATGTACTTCTGATGTAACTATCTTTTTTACAATAATAGGCTTTTGAAGAAGTATTAAATAAAATGTATCCTGCAACCTTAATACTTTAACGCACGTCATTGAAACTTTGCATATTTGGATGGCCTGTATGGATGACTGAATGATAGATGTCCATATCCGAAGTAAAACACATGATGCTCATTTACATATGCAAAATTCTATGATACAAAGTTTGTGTTATAGGGAATTCTATTTTGATGTCGCCAATAATCTTAACGACTTCGTGCGTATGGAAATATTGGAGTGGTAGAATTTTTCCCTTTAAAAATCTTTTTTTAACTGTAAATTAGAGGGAGCTAGCGGATTTCTCAAAATTTATTAGACTTTAAAGTCTTGTCGCTACGTATAAATATCTATTTAAATATGGGCTTCTTTCTTTCTTATTTCTTGGGAAAGGCTAATTAAACTGGATATTAGATGGCCATTAACAGTAGATATGTTAATGAGAGCACCATATTCCTACAATTGAACCTCCAAAGTCAGTTTCGCCCATGAAAGCCCATTCAGACAAAAGTGGCCCTCGAATCAGTTTTTTTTTTTTTTTTTTGGAGGAAAAGAACTTCTGTACTACCCTTCGGTGCAGCAAGCATACATCAGTCGTATAAATTGATCATTCATACGTATCAATATGTATGGGATGCATGACAAATCTATTGGATCACTGCATGCATGCCAGAATGCATGGATGGTAAATACTTTTTCTTTCTGGAGAGCAGTATTCAAAATATATGCTTCTATATGGCCGTTATCAAATAAGCTCCGAGCCCAACCTCGAGTGAGAGACATTCTACGGCTCAAAAAATAGAAAAAAAAGTTGGACAAGAATAATGTAGTACAATAATTTAATCAAATACAAAATCCCGGTTTACATACGGTTTCGCCAACATAAGTCCCGAACCCAACCTTGAACTGAAGTGAGGCATTCTGCACTCCAAAAAAAAAAGTGCAGCAACGATAAGAGAGTCTAACAACCTGTTGCTGCTGAAATCTGTCCTTCGACTCGGGCGCGATCGAGCTTCAGCATGGGCTCCCTTCTGGATGGACCTACAAAACAGTCGTCACGCGAAAGGCCTTGGGGTGGCCCTCTGCAGAAGACCCTCCGACGCTCAAGTCAGCGGGGATCAGCAATCAACAAATATGAGGAGAAGGCTCTCGCTGAAGAGTCTCTCCAGGGTGGCCTTTTGAGAGCTCTGAGTAGAGCGTTAATGGTGGAAATATTAGTAATAGTGCCCTAGGCCTATGTATGGACATGGTATTTTGAATATTTATGAGCATTTACTATTATCATGATTTGCATGTTTATTATATAATAATGTCCTTGAATAATATTATTAATTATTCTAAATGTCCCTAATCGGTTATTGTTGTGGGAATAATAATAAATTAAGATTAGTATGAAATTTGATTGATATTCATGGGATGAATATGTGTATGAGATACGAATCAAATTTATATGTATTTGTTGAGAACAAATATTGGACAAGGCCCGCCTTGAGATTAATACATGGATCAAAGTCATAAGTTAATCTCTAGTAGTTGTGTCATTAAATCCTTAGACCTGAGATTGCTATAATTCTCAACATGAGGAATATTATATTTTGACATAATCAAACGTTGTCTTTAACCGGATGATTATAAAGATTATGCTTGAACATAATAAGAATCATGTAGTGAGATATGAGTGATTAAGATGGAATTTGTCCCTCTATTGTAAGAGAGATATCTCTGGCCCCTCGATGATTGAGACTGAGAAATGCATGGCCATGCTCAAATGAATTGATGGAGATCAATATCATTTGTTTAGTTAGTCTAATTGGGTTTCGAGAAATTAAAGATAGAGCGATATAAGGTTACTTTTTTCATGCCTTATATTCTATCAAGATATCATGTGACAAAAGGATTATGTCATTAGCTACTTTAAGGTTGTCTCTGATCATGAGCTTTTCATTTAACTTGGGTAGTTATAATGTCTTGCTAGAGGCCGCTTATGACTTGTAGGATCAAAATGTGATTTAGGCCTACTGCCAACGTTAATTGAACCTATAGGGTCGCACACTAAGAACGGAGAATAATGGTTGTGGTTTATTACTCTCTATAGTAATTTAAAATGATGAGATTATTTTAAATTATAATATTAATTAGTTACATTTTCTTATTGGATAAGGAAATAATCATAAAGGTTTTTGGTTAAAAATATAAATTCCTTATTTGATAAGGAAATTATGACAAGTAATTAATTAGTTATATTTTCTTATTGGATAAGGAAATAATCCATAAAGGTTTTTGGTTAAAAATATAAATTCCTTATTTGATAAGGAAATTATGACAAGTAATTAATTAGTTATATTTTCTTATTGGATAAGGAAATAATCCATATAGGTTTTTGGTTAAAAATATATAAATTCCTTATTTGATAAGGACTAGGATTTAAATTGTTATTATTTAAAAGGAGTTTTAAATAAATAAATCCTAGTTAACCAAAAAAAAAAAACCATAGCAGACTTGTATATATATATATATATATATATACATTTTAAATAAATCCTAGTTAACCAAAAAGGGGCTTTTGAAAGGTTGTGTCTCTTGCCTTGAAAAGAAGAAAAATTGGAGAGTTGAAAACCCTAGTTTGTTTTTGTGAAAAACAAACTTTGAACTAGCATTCAAAACCGTTTTGGTGTCCGTTCGTGTGTGGATACTTGTAGAGGGTGGTCGTCTTTCTGAAGGCAGCACCTTTGAAGATCCGAGCAAACCCAACACAAGAACAGACGATTACATACTGATCAACAAAAGGTAATTTTGTTAATCCTTCTTTCATTTTTATGAAATGCATGTGATCCTTGGTGGGTTAAGGAATAAATTTATTTTGTTTCCGTTGCCATTTTATTCCAATCTGATTGGGATTTTTCATTCCGTAATCCAAGTGGTATCAGAGCAACTTGCGTTTTCATAAAAATCGATTATGCCATGTTTGATTGTATGTATGAGATGTATATGATCTTGGCATGATTTGCGTTCTTGTATATATGTGATATTAGGATTTGCGCAAACGACATAGATAATAGGTTTTCTAAGGTGTTAATTGAAGAATCCGTTTCCTGTAAGGATTCGTTAATATGATTAAAAATCCGAATGGGATATTGCAATTAAAGTGTTTAATAGCATGATATATGATTTTGGTGTTGTCTTAATTAGATTAATACATGAACTGAATTCACATATCAATAAGGATTTATCAATTGCTGTTTATGGTGGTGCGGATGTAAGCCTTAAATTTATTGATGAGATCAATAAAAATCAAAGTTTTAGGATGAAACTTTAATGTATCTCCAAAGGAAAAATTTTGTTTCGAGGGGCGCTGCCCCTGACCCCGCGAGGGCGGACTCCCTCGACCCCGTTCGCTAACCAGCTAGCGGAACCGCCGTACTACCTAATCGAGCGCCTTATAAATTTAATTGGTTTTAAACAACACGCCTATTATAACATATTTTCTTTAATGCAATATGTATATGCTATATGATAACATGATATGTTTTGCATGGTGTGTTGCTTTGTATGATGCATAGTATGGCCTTGTGACCAATGTGATTGGCAAGTGTTTTTTTATTATTCTTTTACAAGGGTTGTAATTATTAAATATGGCCTGCGTACCATTTTGTTTTACAAGGGTTGTAATTATTAAATATGGCCTGCGTGCCATTTTGTTTCATTATAATTTTTCTTTTACTTTTAGTAGTATTTATTTATTTATTGTGATAAAACAAGAAGACAAAGCAAGCCATTTGAAGTCATGCAATCCAACCATGGTGATGGAGGAGCTAGGTGTCTATGCACAAGATGACGGTCAAATAGACATTATGGTGTTGCTCATTATTACCTAGGATTGACCATTGATCTTCATATTGGCTTATGAAGATCAATCTTGATAAGGCCATACTATGACACGTTTATTATATACATGTATGAGATGCTATGTATGATGTTTCATGAGTATGTGATGCCATGTATGATATCAATGAGTATGTGATACTAAATGCATGATGAGATCTATTAATTAAAATTAAGATCTATCTAAATCCCTCACATAAAATTTTAAGTTGACATGCCATCCATATTTAAACACTTGTCAAGGCTTTTATCACCTTAATGTGGGTTCTACCAAAGTAGAAGCACATTAGGTTACATTAGTGAGACAAGATGAGTAATGGTGCTACCCATATGTTTAAAAATGGTTTAACTTAATTAGGTTATCAAAATGGTTTTGGGCCTAATGGTATGAGATGGGATTTAAATATGCTGGGACATATGATGTCAAAATCCCATAAATTTCTAAGAGTTGCATGAGTTGCAATTGGTAAGAGTTACCTACCTAAATAACTTAATTTTAAGTGTCATGCCAAAGCTGACTTAAAGTTGAGTATAAATATAGATCTTAGCTCACTAAATTAATATGATTATTATTGAGGGTTGTTAATTTAGTGGGAGTTTTTCATAATCAAAATACTTAACGAACTTTGCATTTATTGTAGATGGCCAACAATAATAATAATTCTACTATGCCACTGCGATCAATCTTGAGAAGGACAAACTTACTGGGACTAACTTCCTTGACTGGTTTCGAAATTTGAGAATTGTTCTCAAACAAGAAAGGAAGCTTTATGTCCTGGATCAACCTCACCCTGAAGAACCAGCTGATAATGCTTCTAGAGCTGAAAAGAATGCTTATGAGAAGCATCATAATGACTCTATTGATGTTGCATGCTTGATGCTAGCTACCATGAGTTCTGAACTTTAGAAAGATTTGAAAAACATGGAAGCTTATGATATGATTGTCAATCTAAAGGAAATGTTCCAGCAACAAGCAAGGCAAGAAAGGTATGATACTACCAAGGCATTGCATTCTTGCAAAATGGCTGAGGATGCTTTATTAGCGCTCATGTGTTAAAAATAAAAGGCTATATTGAGCACCTTGATAGGCTTGGATTTCCATTGAGCCAAGAGTTGGCAACAGATTTGATCCTAAATTCACTTCCTAATAGTTATGGCCAGTTTGTCATGAACTATAACATGAATGAAATGGACAAATCAATTTCTGAGCTACATACGATGCTTAAAACTGCTGAATAGAATATTAAATCCAAGCTGGCCATGTTCTGATGGTTCAAAAAGGAAAGGGCTTTAAGAAGAAAGGAAAAGGAAAGGGTAAGGGAAGGGCTGGAAAGTCCAATGCTCAACCCAAGCCCAATCCTAAACCCAAGGCTAAAGCCCCAAAGGAGGGTGTCTGTTTCTTTTGCAATGAACCTGGTCATTGGAAGAGAAACTGCAAGCTGTATTTGGAGGATCTAAAGAAGAAGAAGAAGACTGGTGAGACCGGTTCTTCAGGTATTTATGTTATAGAGATTAATTTTTCTCCTTCTAGTTCCTGGGTATTAGATACTAGATGTGGATCTCACATTTGCACAAATGTGCAGGGACTTAAAAGGAGTAGACAACTGAAGAAGGGCGAAGTTGATCTTCGAGTAGGCAATGGAGCAAAAGTTGCTGCTTTAGCTGTAGGCTTTCTGCCCAGTGGGCTTTTGTTAGTTTTGAACAATTGCTTTTATGTTCCTACAATGTGGATGAATATTATTTCAGTTTCTTGTTTGGATAATGATGGTTTTTCTTTTATTATTAAGAATAATAATTGCTCCATTTATCATAAAGACATATTCTATGCAAATGCCGATTTACTAGATGGTCTTTATGTTTTGAATCTTCAAAAATCCAACAATTTTTCTGTCTTTAACATAACTACCAAGAAATTTAAGTCCAATGACTTAAATTCAACCTATCTTTGGCATTGTCGCCTTGGCCATATAAATGAGAAATGCATATCAAAACTCCATCAAGATGGACTTTTGAACTCATTTGATTTTGAATCATATGATACATGTGAATCTTGTCTATTGGGTAAGATGACAAAGGATCCCTTTACTAGACACAGTGAAAGGGCCAATGAATTATTGGGCCTAATACATACAGATGTATGTGGACCATTAAGTTCAGATGCTAGAGGATGTTACAAGTACTTCATTACATTTACTGATGACTTCAGTAGATATGGTTATGTCTAATTGATGAGACACAAATCTGAATCATTTGAGATGTTCAAATCTTTTCAAAATGAAGTACAAAACCAACTTGGCAAGACAATCAAGGCACTTCGATCTGATCGAGGGGAGAATATTTGAGCCAAGAATTTGATGACCATCTTAGAAGTTATGGAATTATTCCACAACTAACTCCTCCTGGAACACCACAATGGAATGGTGTGTCTGAAAGAAGGAATCGAACTTTATTAGATATGGTTCAATCTATGATGAGTCTAACGGATCTTCCACTTACCTTTTGGGGTTATGCACTTGAAACAGCTGTGTTCACACTAAATCGAGTTCCAACCAAAGTGGTTGAAAAGACACCATATGAGATGTGGACTGGTAAAAAGCCCAGTTTGTCTTTTCTTAAGATTTGGAGTTGTGAAGCTTATGTAAAACGTCAAGTTTCAAATAAGCTGGAACCCAAGTCTGACAAATTTTTTTGTGGGGTATCCTAAAGAGACTAAATGATACTACTTTTACAATCCCATTGAGAACAAAGTGTTTGTTGCTCGGAATGGTGTCTTTCTAGAAAGGAATTTATTTCTAAAGGAACCAGTGGGAGCAAGGTACAACTTGAAGAAATTTGAGAACCATAAGATAACATTGAACCGCCTGTGGATGCTCAAAGTCAACAAACCATTGTTGACACACCACCTGTAGCACAAAAATTACATAGATCTGGTAGGATACGTCATGAGCCCGAGAGATATGGATTTCTTATGACTGATAATCATGATGTATTGTTAGTGGATCAAAATGAACCTACTACCTATCAAGAGGCTATGTTAGATCCAGACTCTGAGAAATGGTTAGAGGCCATGAAGTCTGAAATCCAATCCATGTATGATAATCAGGTATGGACCTTGATTGAGCCACCTGAAGGTACAAAGACCATTGGGTGCAAATGGGTTTTCAAAAAGAAAACTGACATGGATGGTAAAGTGCATACTTACAAAGCAAGGCTAGTTGCAAAAGGTTTCAAACAAACTCATGGTATAGACTATGATGAACTTTTTCACCTGTAGCCATGCTTAAGTCTATTAGAATTCTCATTGCCATTGCTGCATATTATGACTATGAGATTTGGCAAATGGATGTTAAAACAACGTTTCTTAATGGAAACTTACTTGAGGATGTGTACATGACACAACCTGAGGGTTTTGTACAATAAGAATTCTAGTAAAGTATGCAAGCTTCAAAGATCCATTTATGGTTTGAAGCAGGCTTCTCGGAGTTGGAATCTTCATTTTGATGAATCAGTCAAAGAGTTTGGATTTATCAAAAATGAAGAAGAACCTTGTGTTTACAAGAAAGTTAGTGGGAGCGCTATTGTATTTCTGGTCTTATATGTTGATGACATTTTACTCATTGGGAATGATATCCCTACCTTGCAGAGTGTCAAGTCTTGGTTAGGGAAATATTTCTCAATGAAAGACTTAGGCGAAGCTGCCTATATCCTAGGGATAAAGATCTATAGAGATAGATCTAAGAGGCTAATTGGTCTAAGTCAAAGTGCTTACATAGACAAAGTACTGAAAAGGTTCAGTATGCAAGATTCCAAGAGAGGATACTTGCCTATGTCTCATGGTATTACACTTAGCAAATCTCAGTGTCCTAACACAAAAGATGAGCGAGAGCGCATGAGTAAGATTCCTTATGCTTCAGCAATAGGATCTATCATGTATGCTATGTTGTGCACTAGACCATATGTCTCTTATGCTTTAAGCATAACGAGTAGATACCGGTCAGATCCCGGTGAGAGTCACTGGACAGCTGTCAAGAACATTCTTAAGTATCTGAGAAGATCTAAAGATGTGTTCTTGGTGTATGTCGGATTGGAAGATGATCTGGTTGTAAATGGTTACACAGATGCAAGCTTTCAATCTGACAAAGATGATTTCGATCGCAGTCAGGATATGTGTTTTTTTTAAATGATGGTGCTGTTAGCTGGAAAAGTTGAAGCAAAGCACTGTTGCTGATTCTACAACTAAAGCTGAATACATAGCAGCATCTGATGCAGCAAAGGAAGCAGTTTGGATCATGAAGTTCATTACTGACCTTGGAGTGGTTCCTAGCATCACAAATCCTATTGATGTTTATTGTGACAATAATGGTGCTATCGCACAAGCAAAGGAACCTAGGTCACATCAGCGATCCAAACACATTCTTAGGCGTTATCATCTCATTCGAGAAATCATTGAGAGAGGTGACGTAAAAATATGCAGAGTTCCAACATATGACAATGTTGCTGATCCATTGACTAAGCCTCTACCACAAGCAAAGCATGATCATCATGCTAGGTTCATAGGTATTAGATACATTGATGAGTGGGCCTAGTGCAAGTGGAAGATTGTTAGTAATAGTGCCCTAGGCCTATTGTATGGACATGTATTTTGAATATTTATGAGCATTTACTATTATCATGATTTGCATGTTTATTATATAATAATGTCCTTGAATAATATTATTAATTATTCTAAATGTCCCTACTCGGTTATTATTGTGGGAATAACAATAAATTAAGATTAGTATGAAATTTGATTGATATTCATGGGATGAATATGTGTATGAGATACGAATCAAATTTATATGTATTTGTTGAGAACAAATATTGGACAAGACCCGCCTTGAGATTAATACATGGATCAAAGTCATAAGTTAATCTCTAGTAGTTGTGTCATTAAATCCTTAGACCTGAGATTGCTATAATTCTCAACATGAGGAATATTATATTTTGACATAATCAAACGTTGTCTTTAACCGGATGATTATAAAGATTATGCTTGAACATAATAAGAATCATGTAGTGAGATATGAGTGATTAAGATGGAATTTGTCCCTCTTATTGTAAGAGAGATATCTCTGGGCCCCTCAATGATTGAGACTGAGAAATGCATGGCCGTGCTCAAATGAATTGATGGAGATCAATATCATTTGTTTAGTCAGTCTAATTGGGTTTCGAGAAATTAAAGATAGAGTGATATAAGGTTGACTTTTTTTATGCCTTATATTCTATCAAGATATCATGTGACAAAAGGATTATGTCATTAGCTACTTTAAGGTTGTCTCGGATCATGAGCTTTTCATTTAACTTGGGTAGTCATAATGTCTTGCTATAGGCCGCTTATGACTTGTAGGATCAAAATGTGATTTAGGCCTACTGCCAACGTTAATTGAACCTATAGGGTCGCACACTAAGAACAGACAATAATGGTTGCGGTTTATTACTCTCTATAGTAATTTAAAATGATGAGATTATTTTAAATTATAAATATTAATTAGTTACATTTTCTTATTGGATAAGGAAATAATCCATAAAGGTTTTTGGTTAAAAATATAAATTCCTTATTTGATAAGGAAATTATGACAAGTAATTAATTAGTTATATTTTCTTATTGGATAAGGAAATAATCCATAAAGGTTTTTGGTTAAAAATATAAATTCCTTATTTGATAAGAAATTATGACAAGTAATTAATTAGTTATATTTTCTTATTGGATAAGGAAATAATCCATATAGGTTTTTGGTTAAAAATATAAATTCCTTATTTGATAAGGACTAGGATTTAAATTGTTATTATTTAAAAGGAGTTTTAAATAAATAAATCCTAGTTAACCAAAAAAAAACCCTAGCAGACTTGTATATATATATATATATATATATATATATATATATATATACGTTTTAAATAAATCCTAGTTAACCAAAAAGGGGCTTTTGAAAGGTTGTGTCTCTTGCCTTGAAAAAAAGAAAAATTGGAGAGTTGAAAACCCTAGTTTGTTTTTGTGAAAAATAAACTTTGAACTAGCATTCAAAATTTTTGGTGTCCGTTCGTGTGTGGATACTTGTAGAGGGTGGTCGTCTTTCTGAAGGCAGCACCTTTGAAGATCCGAGCAAACCCAACACAAGAACAGACGGATTACATACTGATCAACAAAAGGTAATTTTGTTAATCCTTCTTTCATTTTTATGAAATGCATGTGATCCTTGGTGGGTTAAGGAATAAATTTATTTTGTTTCCGCTGCCATTTTATTCCAATCTGATTGGGATTTTTCATTCCGTAATCCAATAGGAAATGGGTGAGCAAGCGTGCGTGTGCCTTGAGTGTGCAGAATGGCATACCTGAGGGGGCCTGGGGCTGTGATATTTATAGGCGATCACCTGATTCCTTGGACACATCACAGAGGGTCTGAAAGTTGTTGGGATTCGAAACTGATTTAATCAGGCTGTTACAGAGATGGTAGGATCCGTATATGGTTGGTTAGAGGATCAACGGCCAGGAAGAGCAGATGATGCTTCAAGATTCATCAACTACATAGGCTCTAGGCCATTTTTGGTAGCACAGGCATGATTCCTATTTGAAATCTTGTTAGTTTATGTGTGCTTCCGCAGAGGTGCTTGGATACCTCGGTCGGGCCGAAGTATAGAAATGGCTGAATTGCCAAAGTATGGTGAGACTCAATTTACCGAGGCATGGGATAGCTCGGCCTGTGGGGGTATGATTATAGCTTGATCAGCCAAGGTATAATGATCACTCGGCCAACTGATAATAGCTCGATCAGCCGAGGTATGATAATAGCTCGGCCAACTGTTACACGAAAGCTGCTTGGAGGGGTAGTCTACTCATTGCCGCCTTTCGGATATGACGGCTATGCGACAATGTGCACGGGCTAGCCCTAGCCCGACGTCTTGGATTGTATGCACATTAATGCAATGATATTTTTACCCTTCATCACATGCCCCCCACTCCCTAGTCTAAAGTGTAACATCAGATTTAGGGAGTAGAGTCTAGAATGATCCTATCCAGAAGGATTTGAAAAGGTGCAATGATGGCTCCGAAACTGACGGGCCATCAATCCGCTATCATTATTCGCTGTTGCTCGAGGAGGAAACTTTTCAGATTTCACGAGCGGTGATTGGGGGAGCCTCACGTGGCAGGGTTTTCGCGTTCGCGGCACTCATTGCAAGAGCCTTAACGCTTAAGGCAACCTTTCGAAGCGTTGTTTAAAGGGGAGAAAGGAGGCTAGGGCAGCGTTTCTTCCGCAATGCCTCTTCGTCCCTGTCATCAGACCCTTCTCTTTTCCCTCTTTTCTTTCCTACAGATTTACTTGTGTTTCGCTCCTTGGCTGGAGGACATGAAGGGCCCAAGCGATATTGCTTCGGAGATCTCCTGGAGGACCTGGAGAGGATCCGCCGGCTTTACAGAGTCCCCGGAGACATAGTTCTATATGTGCCGAAAGACGACGATAGGGTTTCGACCGACTTAAGTTTGGGAGCTTTCTTTTATAAGGAAAGTTTTATGGCCGGCCTTCGATTTCCTCTTCACCGTTGGTACAGGAGGTGATGAGGTTCTACAACATCTGCACAATAATGGTGGCGCCTAACAGTTGGCACAATCTCATCGGTTTATCTTGCTCTGTAGTTGCGCTGGGGTGACTGCGACTCTCTCCATGTTCCGAGTTTGCCACAACCTGGTTTTCGGGAGGGATTCCAAATGGTCGTATATTGTCCCTGGAAATCGTTTAAGATGATCGTCGATAATCCATCCTCGATAAAGGAATGGAAGTCCAGATTTTTTATTGCCGATGGGAACATCGGCTCGGATTTTTCAAGGGAATGGTCGAGCTATGTGAAGGATCCAGGGGTGCACCCGGAGTTGAGTGAACAGGAGAAGAGGGATCTGGCGACCCTTCATGGCGGTCAGGTGGTGTCGGCTAGCACCCTGTTATCAGAGGATGCCCTCTTCACCGCCGAACTCAGTCCTATTGACTCACAAGGTGAGCATACTTTTCTTCTTTTTCATGATGGCCAGCATGCCCGGTTATTCCCATTAGATTAACTCGTTTGATGTGTTTCCAGCTGAGAGGTCGGTGTTTGTGGGCCAGATAAAGAAGGAACTAGGCAAGCGCCACAGGGGCTCTGGCCTCGCCCTTCTGGGCCCCGCCCAAAGGGATCGAAGAAGGATGGTTCCAGCTGCCCCTCTTCCATCCCAATAAGAGAGGAAGTGGGGATGCAAACCAGGGTTGAGGAATCCTCTCTGCTTGAGGAAGCAGAATGGCAGAGGAAACGACTAAGGGGAGTTCGAAGGGAGTTGTTGGGATTTCTCCTATCCCAATTTTAGTTGTATCAGATGATGCGGAGGACACATCGCCGGTTGACCCGGTGGTCCCTTCGCAAGAGATACTTCAGACATTGGCGCTGAAAAGTCCACCGCACGCGGAAGAGGCCCGCTCAGGCAGAGGGGCCAAGAGAGGCAGTAGTGGCTGCCGAGGTTCTGACAGAGCTACCTGCTGAGAGGCCGGTGGAAGTTGTGGTGCCTTCCGTCGAGGATGTCTCTTCCGCGGCTTCTGGGGACACTACAGGAGAGGTTGGAGTTCAAGCAGAATCTATGGAGGTAGAGCATTGATGGAAGAGGAAGAAGAAGAATCATAGAGTGAGGGGGATATTCGGGCAGAGGCTCCTTCAGTCGAGTCGAGGTATTCGAGGCCGAACAGATTAGAGTCTTGATAGAGGAGGCCGGTCGAATGATTCCTCAGTCTGGAGCTCCTCAGGTCAGCTCTTTAGTTAGGGGCTCTTCCGCCCACAGCTCGGAGTTGGATGATATGCTTACAGCTTTGATGAGGTCCGTTTTGCGCAAGGGAGAGGGTTCCTCCATGGACGAATCTGCGGTCAAGAATATCATCGACTTGGCCTTCCGCCATCTTGGGGCGCTAAAGGATGCTTTCCTTTTGCCAAAAATCTGTAATGTCACTCTCATGAAGATGGCTTCAAAATACGCTGCTCGGGTAAGCCACTATACTGGGATTGTGACTCATGGTTGGTCAGATTGTAGCTTCTCACTTGTATTTTCTTTGTAGAATTCTTTGGTCATAAGGGCGTTGATCTAGCACCTAAATTTGGCCATCGGGGCCTGTGCTCAGGCCAGGAAGGAGGCGGCCGAACTTCGAGCGAGGGTGCTTCCAATCGATTCTCTTTCCAAGGCCTTGACGCTCAACAAAAAGGAATTCGATAGGGTAACCGAGTCTTTTCGTCTTGCGGCCGTGAGAGCCTCTCGGCTAGAAACTTAGGTCAAAGAGCTCCAAGGCTTTCGCGAGCAATCGAATAAAGCTTGCCTAGAGTTATCCCAGATCAAAGCAGAGCATGACAACAAGGTTAAGGCCATGTAGCAGTATTTTGAAAAGAGATGGGACCAGCTGAAAGCCAGTCATGCTGAAGATAAAAATAATTGGAGCAAGAGGCTTGAGGAGGAGGAGCACAAGTGTCGGCAGCAGCGAGACCAGCTCACCGGTTTGAATAAAGAACACGCCAAAATGGAGAATCGGCTGAAATGGTTGAATGAGCGGGTCATTTGGCTCATCGACGATCTCAATTACGCTCAGCGGGAAATTGGGGACAAGCAGTCCCGGATTGATGACCTCAAGGAGGGCCTTCGCCAAAATCAATCGGCTAAGTTGAAGGCTTTGGAGAGGGTACAAGAATTGAGCGGCGAACTGGCTCGGCGAGAGGAAGAGGTATGGTGTCTCTCTTTTTCGTTTGCCTTTAGCACTTTTATTTCATCCATGGGATTGAGCATTCCGATATTTTGTAGATGGGTGAAATTGAGTCCAAAGCGCGGGAGCAAATTGATGCCTTGGGGGCAGAACTATCTGCGAGTCACCAAATGAACATCGAGCTTCAAGATCGATTAGCTGAAGCCATTGGCCAAATTGCCTCAGCCGTGGAGGAATATAAAGGTTCCGCCCAGTTTTCAGAAGAACATAGAGAAGCATGTGCTGACATATTTCGATTCTGCAAAGAGGAGATTCGAGCAAAGATCTCTCAGGCACATCCCGAGTGGGATTTATCCTTTTTGGATGTCGAAACTTTTGGGGCTTGTACCCCGGGGCTGAAGAAGCTGAATATGAAGATATTTCAGACATCGATCTTGACGCTATTCTGGGTTATGATGAGACCGTGGCTCCCGAAGGACACTCTCAGCTTGCCGCCGAGGAAACAACGATATTTGACGTTGGCAAAACAAGTCAAGCTCCCCAGAATGTTACCGAGGAGACTACAAGATCGTTCCAGCCCTAATTCTTAAGGGTAACTTGTGTATTTTTGCTTTTCAGATTTGTAACCTGGTTGAAATTTCTGATGGACGGATCTTTCATCTCCACTTGTTTGCCTTTTTGGCTAATCTTTTATCTCATGTTTTCTTCCGACTGTGAACAAATTATAACTCATTTGCGGTCTTAGGTCGGTCTGGTTCGGACTTGAATAAATGTCTCGATCGAGGCCGAGGTATAAGGATAGTTTAGTTTGTCCGAAGTGAAAAATTGGCATGCCCGGCCGAGGCATAAAATGGTCCGGTGCTGCCGAGGAACATAGTTTCGGTCCTGCTCAGAGTGGGTGATGCGTGTCGTAGTGCACCGATTTAAACACCTTAATTTCACTAATAGAATAGTGAGAGTAAGGGATCGATTCCACAGGGACTCTAGCGATTATCTTGAAATAAATTTATAAATTTAACTAATTAAATAATTAGTAATACAAAATAATCAAAATATGGTCTATCTTATTAAAGCATGGCCCGTACCCGTGGATCACGGCCCATCCCTTTTAAGGATAGATCAGTCTAAAATTATTTCCACTTAAATATAATTTAATAAAAACTAAACATGAATAGAAACTTTATTTCATATAAATTAAAGAGTATGACATTAAGAAGAAAATAAGAAAGCAATAAATTCTCTCTACACCAAACCAAAGATGGGATAGAGTCTTTATTCCTCCTCTGCATGCGCCTCCTGAGTCACGAATAGATCAGCCTCCACGGATGGACAGAGAACATGGGACACCTGATCTCCACGAACCACGGACGCCTTGAAACAAAGGAACACCTCGTCACGGAACAGAGGAACACCTCGTCACAGCTGGCTGGAACGGGGCATCTCATGAGCGCCTGGAGCAGAGCAGATCGGCACGGCTGTAGCGCCTTCTTCACCGGAACAGAGCCTTCTTCACCGAAACAGAGCCTCTTCAAGCCACGGAACAAAGCCTCGGACGGGCGGATCTTGCTTCACGAAACCCTCCTTGTGCTATTTATAGAAGTCCGGACGTAGCCTTGATGCAGAGAAGCAACGTAAAGTCAATGCAATGTCCTATCCCCTTGCTTTCTAATTAACCCTTGTAGTGAGCTTTAGGCCAATGGCTCCCAAACCAATTGGTTTTAGGGCATTAGGTGTAAAACACCCCTCGGACTTACTTACTCGAGTCAAAAAGCTTTAGGTAGGACTGACTCTACTTAGGTTCTTTTACATTCTCACCTTTTTATGCGAACATCATCACTTTCTTAGGTGACGGGCCCGGTTACTCAGTGAAAAATGCTAATAACCTAATTTATTAACTTTAAGAGAGATTTTTTTTCTTTTCTTTTATTTCTTTTTTTTTTTTTTGAATAACATTTTCACCCATACCCTTATTAAGTAGATTGTACTATTAAGATCAGTGGTCAGGAGGGTCTAAAATTATTCTAAATTTTTTTTTGGGCTAAACCCTACCTTTTATTAGGTTTACTTAATAATTTATTCCTCAGTATATCAAAATAATCTAACCATTAATCATTCATAGACTGCTTGATTAACTTCAAATCGAGATAGAATTTGGTACACACATATGATTATAGTTTTACTCGAGGATTTACTTATTCTTTTTCCTTCCCCCAACTTAATTTCATTGTCCCTAATGGAAGAAAAAATTAATTTCAAGGAAAGATACTACCTGGTAGAGTATTTGAAGGTTGGACGTTTCATTGTTGCCATCTTCTTTCAATCTGCTTCTGTTGCTCTTCTCTGGTCATACTAAAAAACATACTAAAAAAAAGTTAAAAATAACTAATAAACTGGGTTGCCTTCCAAGAGCGCTAAGTTTAAAGTCTTCAGCCAGACTGTGCTACTTATTATGATAATGTTGGGTTCACAAGATCAATTGATTCAACAATTTCTCCATCATTAATTTCTTCTATATATGGTTTCAAACGTTGGCCATTTACTTTGAATGTATTTCCTTGCTTAGGGTCTTTAAGCTCTACAGCTCCATGGGGAAATACTTGAGTTGCTATAAAAGGTCCATTCCATCGTGAACGAAGTTTTCCAGGGAAAAGTGTAATCTTGAATTATAAAGCCATACTTTTTGATTTGGTTCAAAATTTTTCTACAAATAAATTTGTCATGATATGCTTTGGTTCGTTCTTTATAAATTTTTGAGCTTTCATATGCCTCATTTCGTAGCTCTTCTAACTCATTCAATTGGAGTTTTCTATTGACACCTGCATTTTTCATATCATAGTTAAATTGCTTGATAGCCCAAAATGCACGGTGTTCCAATTCTACAGGTAAATGACAGGCTTTTCCAAATACGAGCCTGTAAGGAGACATTCCTATGGGAGTTTTAAATGCAGTACGATAAGTCCATAATGCATCATCCAAACGTTCTGACCAATCTTTC
This sequence comes from Calamus simplicifolius, assembly GCA_900491605.1. NCBI lineage: Eukaryota > Viridiplantae > Streptophyta > Magnoliopsida > Arecales > Arecaceae > Calamus > Calamus simplicifolius. The sequence goes on along the minus strand of UESW01001528.1, from coordinate 336,879 downwards.
CTATCAGATCTCACCATTTTCTCAAGGATATTTTTAATTTCTCTATTTGATATTTCAACTTGGCCACTAGTTTGGGGATGATAAGGTGTAGCTACCTTATGAGTAATTCCATATTTGTTCATTAATCCTTCAAAGTGTCTATTCGTGAAATACGTACCCCCATCACTAATTATAGCCCTTGGGCATCCAAAACGACTAAGGATATTATGCTGAATAAACTTGATTATAACTTTATGGTCATTGGTTCGAGTTGCCATGGCTTCAATCCATTTTGACACATAATCAACTTCCACTAGAATGTATTCAAATCCAAAAGAGGAAGGAAATTGGCCCATAAAATCAATACCCCATACATCAAAAATTTCTACAACCAAGATAGGGTTTAGGGGTATCATGTCTTTTCGAGATATATTTCCTGTTTGTTGACATTGGAGACAATTACGGCTAAATTCATGTGCATCTTTAAAAAGAGTTGGCCAATAAAACCCACTTTGCAGTACCTTTGCTGCAGTTTTCTTTCCACTAAAATGTCCTCCACAGGCAAGAGAATGACAGAAGTTAAGTATACTTTTGAATTCACTTTCGAAAACACATCGCCTAATCACTTGATCTGAACAGTACTTAAATAATTTAGGGTCTTCCAAAAAGTAATATTTGATTTGTGGAAAAAATCTATCTTTTTCTTGTTTTGTCCAGTGAGAAGGTACTTTTTCTATTGCCAAATAATTCACAATGTGGGCAAACCAGGGAAGACTGCTATGAAAAATTGAGAATAGTTGCTCATCAGTGAACTTATCTCTGATTATTTCTTTATTGTATTCAACTGAGATCCTAGAGATATGATCTGCTACCATATTTTTAGAACCCTTCTTATCTAAGATTTCTAGATCAAATTCTTTTAGTAGGAGGATCCATCTAATTAGTCTGGGTTTTGTATCCTTTTTTGATATAAGATGCCTCAATGCTGCATGATCTGAATAAACTAAAACCTTAGACCCCAACAGATATGATCTAAACTTTTCTAGGGCAAACACAACTGCTAGTAATTCTTTTTCAGTGGTAGTATAGTTCATTTGTGCATCTGAAAGAGTTTTGCTAGCATAATAAATTACATGGGGTTCTTGATTGAGTTTCTGTCCTAGAACTGCTCCTATAGCATAATCAGAAGCATCACACATAATTTCGAAGGGTATGGTCCAATCTGGGGGCTTGATAATTGATGCAGTGGTCAAAGCAGTTCGAAGGATGTTATAGGCTTTTAAACAATCTTCATCAAAATTGAAAGAACTATCTTTAGTCAACAAATTACACAATGGTCGAGAAATTTTACTGAAATCTTTGATGAAGCGTCTATAAAAACCAGCATGACCAAGGAAAGATCGTACTTGTTTAACTGAGGTTGGGGGTGGTAGATTTAAGATCAATTCAACCTTGGCTTTATCAACCTCAATACCTCGCTCTGAAACAATATGTCCAAGCACAATTCCCTCACGAACCATAAAATGGCTTTTCTCCAACTTAGGACTAAATTCATTTCCATACATCGTTTCAGTACCTTAGTTAAGTTCTCGAGGCAGCTATCAAATGATGCACCAAAGATCAAAAATCATCCATAAATACTTTCAAAAATTGACCAATCATATCAGAAAATATGGCCAACATACATCATTGAAACGTGGCTGGTGCATTACAAAGACCAAATGGCATACGTCTAAAGGCAAATGTTCCAAAGGGACAGGTGAAAGTGGTCTTTTCTTGATCTGTAGGAAATATTGGAACTTGATTGTATCCTGAATATCCATCTAAGAAACAAAAGAAACTTTGTCCCGCTAGCCGTTCTAGAATTTGATCGATAAAAGGCAAAGGAAAGTGGTCTTTCCTAGTCACGGCATTCAACTTTTGATAATCTATACATACTCTCCAACTAGTTGATGTGCGAGTAGGAATTGATTCACCCTTTCATTTTTAATCACGGTAATACCTGATTTTTTAGGTACTACTTGGATTGGACTGACCCATTGGCTATCTGAAATTGGATAAATGATACCAGCATCAAGCCATTTTACTACTTCTTTCTTAACAACATCCCTCATGTTTGGATTTAGCCTTCGTTGCATGTCTCTATGTGGTTTGGCTTCAATTTCACTATGAATATGGTGCATGCAAACGAAAGGATCAATTTCCTTAAGATCAGCTATTGTCCACCCAATTGCCTCTTTATGTTCTTTAAGTACATCTACCAATTTAAACACCTTGATTTCACTAATAGAATAGTGAGAGTAAGGGATCGATTCCATAGGGACTCTAACGATTATCTTGAAATAAATTTATAAATTTAACTAATTAAATAATTAGTAATACAAAATAATTAAGATATGGTCTATCTTATTAGAGCACGGCTCATACCCATGGATCACGGCCCGTCCCTTTTAAGGATAGATCAGTCTAAAATTATTTCCACTTAAATATAATTTAATAAAAACTAAACATGAATAGAAACTTTATTTCATATAAATTAAAGAGTATGACATTAAGAAGGCAATAAGAAAGCAATAAATTCTCTCTACACCAAACCAAAGATGGGATAGAGTCTTTATTCCTCCTCTGCATGCGCCTCCTGAATCACGAATAGATCAGCCTCCACGGATGGACAGAGAACATGGGACACCTGATCTCCATGAACCACGGATGCCTTGGAACAGAGGAACACCTCATCACGGAACAGAGGAATACCTCGTCATGGCTGGTTGGAACAGGGCATCTCACGAGCGCCTGGAGCAGAGCAGATCCGCACGGCTGCAGCGCCTTCTTCACCGGAATAGAGCCTTCTTCATCGGAACAGAGCCTCTTCAAGCCACAGAACAAAGCCTCGGACGGGCGGATCCTGCTTCACGAAACCCTCCTTGTGCTATTTATAGAAGTCCGGATGCGGGCTTGATGCAGAGAAGCAACGGAGGCATTCTGTTGCCAAAACAGAGAACGTGGACGCAACGAAGAAAATCCTGGATAAATCGTCAATAAAATCCAAATTCATTCAAAATGAATTTAATTCATTCAATTTGATAACTTCCTATCCAATTTATTCTTAATTCATGGAGAAACGGTTGGAATTTGAATGGAGAAGAATCGGTTGAGAGAAAACAGAAAACTGCTGAGAAGACGATGAAGTCGGCAATGTGTTTACCATTTTTGCTTTGAAATCCATGCTAAATCCTTATAAAATCAATTCCGAGCTCATTTTAACTACGATTCGAGTGTAGTTTGCATCGTTAAATCCCTAAAATCGAGCTTTTAAGTTGATAAGATTTTATCTAAAATATTATATAAAATATTAAAATATTAAATAATAATAGGTACATTAAATTACTAATTAATAGGTTTAATGATAATTATTTATGCATTTATCAGAGCGTAAGGGAAATGGTCACGCCGAAGCATAGGATAGCTCGACTTGAATTGGCCAAGAGTTGCAGAGATATCATGGTTAGGGCCGAGGTTAGATAGTTTGGCCTATCCAAAGCAAAGAAGTGGGCGTGCTTCCAGTTGACGTTTCTCAGTCCGAAGCGCAGGTTCGGGCATAGGGAATATAGCTCTAGGTGACATGATCTGAATGGAGGGGGTTTGGTCCCGAGAGGGGGGGTGCATCTCGAGTGCCGTAAGGTTATTAATGATTCTCTTCGACGAGGGAGCAGAACTCTTCATTTCCCACGAGCACCCATTGAGGCAGTGACACATGGCACGTTTCGAGGGAGTAGTGTTTGAGTTGATGGCCCGGGCGATCGGATACCCGCTAGGAGCAGTTTAAAAATGGATGGGGGATGCCATCATTAATCACATCTCCTGCTGGCCTCCCTAAGCTTGGAATAGCAGGATGACTTCTGAGGACGAAGGGAGACCAGGTAACAGCGGTAGTAGCTATGGGGTGTCCCATAGGGGCCGTACTATGGTGACCTTCGATGGGGAGGTCTTGGCGTCACTGTTCGTAGACCGTGAACGACTTCAGAGGGCGGTTGAGCAATATTTGGCTGTTTCTACGAAAGAGGTCGAGCTCCTTCGTCAGGCCAACAACCGACTGGAGAGGCAAGTAGCATCCCTCCAACAATAGATTGCCGAGTCGGCTCAGCGGTGTGGGGGGAGCTCAACAATGCCCGGAGAAGATGATAAGCCTAGTGAGGGCTCATGTATCTGTTTCTTCCCTTTTTGTTGTCCTTTTTAAGACGAATGAAAAGAAAAATTTTTGCAACTTTTGTGTTCACTGCTATCTTCAAGATGTTTATTCTCATCACTCGGTCTTGGCCGAAGCTTCCAATGTTAAAAGATGCACTTCGGCTCTGGCCGAAGCTTTTATTCGCAAGAAATGCACTCCGGCTCTAGCTGAGGTTTGCGCACCTCAGCTTTGGCCGGGGCTTATACACTTCGGCACCGGCCGGGCTTGTAAGCTGCCCAAATCTGGCCGAAGCTCCTTTGCACCTTGGTCTGACTGGGGTTGGCCGAAGTTTCCAGCTGGGAGGTCAGCTCGGACCGAGGCATAAGATAATTTTCAGTTGTACTAAATCGAAAGGAGATACCTTGGTTTATTCCGAAGTATGGAGGCGTCCTTGGCTTTGAGTCGAAGCACAAGGCGATGTCTCGTTTATACCAAGACATAATGATCGGTTGGGTTGGAGCAGGGGATATCTATGTGCCTTTATTGAGGAGTACTTGACTTCTGCACCTTTTTTTTATTACTCTTCCAGTGCCTTGTCTTTTCCAAGGCGAGTTGGCCTTCTTTTTGTCGGGATGGATAAACGGCTTTGCAACCTGCAGAAGGATGCCTCGTTACTTGCCTGAGTCATTTATCCCATCGATCTTTTCCAACGCGGGTCCTTTTAACGTACGATGCAAGCACTCGTCCACCATTGGAGGGTTTCATTTTCACCGGGCAATTTTCCAGGCCTGCCCGTATCTCAAAGACTGGCGGACGATTTCTACATTTAAGGCTCCTGACTCGAGATCAAAAGAAAATCTTTTGGCGTGCATCATGGCTTGGGCAACGTGCTCAGTGCGCATCGAAGAGCATTCTTTTCATCCTGGGAAGCCACGTGGTAGTGTGGCCAGGGCATTTTGAATCTCGAGGCTTTCATTAATAGCTGCTCCCGGTCCGTTTGCCTATAAAATGGGAGGAGGGGGCCATGTTAAGCCATCTCCCAAGACTTTCTTCCCTGTGAGTTGTGAAAGTTTTCGTGATGTCTGCATCCCTGAGGTTAAGAGTGGAGGGACTGAGCTTTCCTTTTTTGCAAGTCATTTTCCCCCGGATAGCTGGGGTGATGAAGAAGCCGCTGAAGAGCAGGCCATCCTCAAGGAGTTTCGGTGGTCATATGGAGAGCGCACGGGAGGTCTGCGGAGATCATATGGGAGCGCACATATGCGCTCCCTATGTGTCCTTCGATACTTGCCATGGGGACAATGGGAAATGCACGACATGCATATCCCCATGGTAAGGATGGACTTTTCCTTCTCCCTCGGGATGGATCCCTTAGCTTGTCCGGCTAGGGGATCTTTTGCCTGTGAAGAGGGAGTTGAGAGCAGTGTGGGTCTGCTAGTTCTCTGCCTTTTACGATTGGGCAGCGACCAGCAGCCCCGCATTCCACCCAGGGGAATGTCTCCCCAGCATCGGCATCCACAGGTCTTCCTTCTGTTCTTGGCTCTCTTGGCTCATCCAGAGGACCCGTGGGAGGCCAGCTTCGCTATTTGGGCTTAACCAGTGGTTCAGGCGAGCTGACTAGTTTGTCTGATTTCTCGGGTCAGATGTCGAAACATCATTATTAACCGAAGCTGACTGAAGCAGTCCGGCCGAGCTATTTGCTTGTCTTTATTTTCTGTGCCATGATGCGCTTGTAACGCCTTTTAGGAGGTTGTAACTCTTTTCCATTGATGAAGAAATAAAGAAAGTTTTATTCTTTCTTCTTTTAGCACCTGCTTCTTTTTCGACATGATTGTGTTTGAGAGTTATAACTCCCATATCATGCTTTTTGTGTCATAGCATATTTCGGCAGTTCTTGCTACCTTGTTCTTACTAAGACCAATGTTCGGTCCTCAATGGAGGAAAACGTTTATCCCTGTTTGGATCAGAGGTAGACCTGGGCAGTCCTGTGGACTCATGAGGTAAGCATGATCTCATTTGCAGAACGAAGCAGGTACATCTTTACTATTGAGTAGAAGGAGGTTCCTTACTTCTGCCGAAGTATCATAGGGCGCCCGAGCGACGTCGAGGTATTTGGGAGATTGCCCAATCATGCCGAAGTTTCAGGGTTGTGTTCCTTGGTTCGGCTTCGAATAAAATGGCATTCGATATAGACGAGGCATCAGGGAATATATCGTTCAGCTTAGCCGAGGTATCCGATAATGTATCGCTCGGTTTGGCCAAGGCTTTATAAGGAACATATTTTACTTGGCCTCGCTAAGGTGCGGAGATCGCTCGGCGTTGCCGAGGGTTTTTGATATTTTACTTGGCCCTGCCAAGGTACGGAGATATCACTCGGTTTGACCGAGGATTCAGATAATTCAAAGATAAATCACTCGGTTTGGCCGAGGATTTTGGTAAGAGACGTGCTTCGGCTCTAGCCGAGGCTTCTGCGCCATTTAATCCAGCCAGGGCTTGTAAGCTACCCGAATCCGGCCGAAGTTTCTTCTCCATTTGGTCCGGCTGGGGCTTGTAAGCTGCCCGAATCCGGTCGAAGTTTCTTCACCACTTGGTCTGGCCGAGGATTGTAAGCTGCCCGAATTCGGCCAAAGTTCTTCACCATTTGGTCCGGCCGGGGCTTGTAAGCTGCCGAATCGACCAAAGTTTCTTCACTATTTGTCCGGCCGGGGCTTGTAAGCTGCCCGAATCCGGCCGAAGTTTCTTCATCACTTGGTCCGGCGGGGCTTGTAAGCTGCCCGAATCCAGCTGAAGTTTCTTCACCATTTGGTCCGGCCGAGGTTTGTAAGTTTCCCGAATCCGGCCGAAGTTTCTTCACCACTTGGTCCGGCCGGGCTTGTAAGCTGCCCGAATCGGTCGAAGTTTTTCACCACTTGGTTCGGCCGGGGCTTGTAAGCTGCCAAATCCGAACAAAGTTTTGGATATCACTTGGCCCACAGCCGTACTGGGGGTGCTCGACCGTACCGAGTCTTGGTTGAATAGGACTCGGCCCAGCCGAGATGCGGAGACATCACTACTCAAGGAGATAGCTCGGTTGTGCCGAGAATGGGTAAGTAATATCCATTTTTCATTATGACTCTTCGAAAAATGATTGTAGCGATCAAGCCGTGATAATAGAAACAAGATGCTAATGCTGTAAATAGGGCGAGTCTATAGAAAGCGTACCCTACTAGTGGTATATACAGAGATTGTCCGAATTCCACATCCGGGGGATAGATTTTTCGTTCAGATCCTGGAGCTTGTAGGTGCCAGGTCCGATGACTTCGCCACTTGATAGGGGCCTTCCCAATTCGGAGATAGCTTTCCTTGTTCTAGTGGTTTGGAGACTGATGCTTTCCGGAGGACAAGATCGCCGGGTGAGAAGAATTTTCCTTTGACTCTAGAGGCGTGATAGCGAGCCACTCTTTGCTGATACGCAGCTACCCTGATTCAAGCTTTCTCTCTGATTTCTTCCACCAAGTTGAGATTGGTGTGGAGCTGCTCGTCATTAGCCTCCTCTGAGTAGCTCTCCACCCGGAGAAGGAAGTCCTATTTCCACGGGGATGACGGCTTCCGTGCCGAAGGCCATCCGGAATGGGGTCTCGCAGTGGGGATTTTCTGGGTGGTGCGGTAGGCCCATAGGACATGGTGAAGTTCGTCCGCCCATCTGCCCCGAGCTCTGCTAAGCCGAGCCTTGATCCCTTGAAGCAGGGTCCGATTAGTTACCTTGGCTTCTCCGTTGGCTTGCGGATGCCCTACCGACGTAAGGCGGTGGCAGATCCCATGCTCCTCAGAAACCTCGAACTTTGGGTTATCAAATTGCTTGCCATTGTCGGTGATGATGGTATGCGGGAGGCCAAAGCGACAAATAATGGATCTCCATACGAAGTCCCTGGCCCGAGCTTCGGTTATCTGGGCAATTGCCTCGGCCTCCACCCACTTGGTGAAGTAGTCGATGCGACAAACAAAAACTTTCTCTGCCCAGTTGCGAGGGGAAAAGGGCCAAGGATGTCCATGCCCCACTTAGCAAAGGGCCAAGCAGAGGAAATAGGGACCAAACTGGCGGAGGGGAGCCTCTGGATGTTGGAATATCTCTGACAGGGGTCGCAAGCTCGGACGAGATCGTCAGCATCCTTTTGCATGGTGGGCCAATAATACCCCTGCAGCACCTTGTGGCATAAGTGTTGGCTCCCCAGATGGTTGCCGCAAATTCTCTCATGTACCTCTCGGAGAGCATAATCAGCTTCAGATGGGCGAAGGCACTTGAGTAGCGGCATGGAGAAGGATCACTTATATAGCTGGTCATCGATCAACACATAGTGGGTGGCTTGCAATTTTAGCTTCCTTGCTTCCTTTTGATCGGCTGGCAGCGACCCTTCTTTAAGATACTTTAATATGGGGTCGAACCAGGATGGTTTGGCCTCGACCTACATCACTCGGTCAGCCTCCGCGATGCTAGGCTTTTCCAGAATCTCCAGGAAACTTTCGCTCGGAATCCATCGATTTCGTAGTTGCTAGCCGAGACAATAGATCGGCGCGTGCATTCTCGGATCTTGGGATCTGAATGACTTCAAATTCAGAGAAGTGGGAAAGTAAGTCCCGCACCTGTTGGAGATACCGAATCATGTTCGGCTTATGGGCCTCGAACTCGCCCCGCACGTGACCGGCTACCAATTGAGAGTCGGTAAAGGCATTCAGCTTCTTCACTTTAAGGTCACGGGCGATTCGGAGTCTAGCAGCAGAGCTTCATATTCGGCTTCATTATTGAGGCTGGGAAGGAGAAGCGAACGCCATACTCGAAGGTCGCCCCTCTGGGCTGGTGAGGATTAAGCAGTGCCGGAGCCATTGGCATTAGATGATCCGTCAACGTGGAGCAGCCACAGGGCATCTGATCTCGGGTGCTCAGAGAGTCCGGAGTGGAGCCATCCTCGGGATGGTACATTCGAGGAGGAAATCAGCAGAACCTGGGCTTTGATGGCCGGGCGAGGTTGGTATCGGATGTCATGCTCGCTTAGCTTGAAGTCCCATTTAGCCATTCTCCCTGATGTCTCTGAACGATGGACCACCGCCTTGATGGGTTGGTCGGTTAGGACCATCACAGAATGTGCTGGAAATACGGTCGCAGCCTCCGAACCGACGTTACCCAGGCAAAACAAACTTCTCGATCCGGGTGTATCTTGTCTCGGCGTCTCGGAGCAGTTTGCTGACATAATAGATCGGCTTTTGGGTCTTGTTCTCTTCCCTGACCAACACTGAGTCAATTGCGCCTTCTGAAACCCAAGTACAGAAACAACATTTCTTCCGGATTCGGACTGCTAGGAGGGGTGGAGAGCCGAGATTTCTCTTGAGGTCCTCGAACGATTTCTCACACTCAGGAGACCATTGGAAATTCTTGGCTGATCGGAGAGCTTTAAAGAAAGGAAGGCATCTCTCGGCCGAACGAGCCACGAAGCGGTTGAGGGCCGCGATCCTACCAGTCAGGCGCTGGACCTCTTTGACGGATGCTGGGGGCGCCATTTGCTGAAGGGCCTGAATCTTCTGCGGATTGGCTTCAATGCCCCGCTGAGAAACCATGAAGCCCAGAAACTTCCCAGAATTGATGCCGAAGGTGCACTTAGTTGGGTTGAGCTTCATCCGATATTTTTGGAGCATTGCGAAGCTCTCGGAGAGATCCCCAATGTGCTGGGATGCTTCTTTGCTTTTGACCAGCATGTCATCAACATATACCTCCATGTTTGACCGATTTGCTCCTTGAAGACTTTGTTAACTAGCCTTGGTAAGTGGCACCTGCATTTTTCAGACCGAAAGGCATGACACGGTAAAATAAGTACCTCGGTCGGTTATGAAGGCGGTCTTCTCTTCATCCTCGGGTGCCATTCGGATTTGGTTGTAGCCCGAATATGCGTCCATGAAGGTCAACATCTAATGACCTGAAGTAGCATCTACGAGCTGGTCGATCTGAGAGAGAGGGAAGCTATCCTTCGGGCATGCTTTATTGAGGTTGGTGAAGTCGATGCAGATCCACCATTTACCGTTCGACTTCTTCACCATGACAACATTTGATAGCCAGTTGGGATAGTTTACCTCCCGAATGAAATTTGCCTTGATGAGCTTGTCAACTTCTTCCTCAATTGCCTTCTGTCACTCAGGGGCGAAGCTCCTTTTCTTCTGCTTCACGGGCGGGACATCTCGTCCACATTAAGACGATAGATGAAACGTCTGAGCTGATTCCCAGCATATCAGAAGCGACCAGGCGAAGACATCGGCATTCCTTCGGAGAAAGTCGATCAGCTCCAACCGGGGTTTCCCTTTCAGTAGCGACCCGATCCTTATGGTTCGGTCGGTCGGGCCTCGTTCAGCGGTACCTCCTCCAGCTCTTCGGCTGGTTCTCTCGTTGCTCGCAAAGTCCTCCCGAGCGTCTAACCCATCAACCTCGGGCAGTTTGGACTGAAGGCTGGTTACGAAGCACTACGGAGCTACAGCTTGGTTTCCTCGAACTACTCCCACTCCCCATCCGGTAGGGAACTTCATTGCTAGATAAGGATGGAGACAGCAGCTCCAAGGGACATCAGGCCAGGTCTCCCAAAGATTGCATTGTAGGCGACGAAGTTTGGTCACCAGAAAATCTGTGTGTGGCAACGCGAGGCCAAGTTCCCGCGCGGACCGTCAAGGTCACGACCCCCTCTGGGTAATAACATCGCCGGTGAACCCCATTAGGGTGGAGTCCATGGCTCGAAGATTCTCCATGAGCAATTTCATCCTCACAAACACTTCGAGATACAAATCTCTACATCATAATTATTCAGATTGAGAGATACACTAACGCATCGTCATGCGAGAACTGTATCTTCTGGAGGTCATTGTTGGAGAAGGAGAGCTCATTAGTCCTCGCTCTCTTTGGCGCTGAACCTTCTTCATCGTCCCGCCAGCTTGATGGACTACCGACCGCCTCGATCACATTGATGTGGCCGGCGATCGAAGGATTCGGAGGAGGAGGCTGTTGGGGCTCGGCTGGCGGTCACCCCCATTCTTGGCTCGGGTGCTCTTCTGAATTGGTCCAGCCTACCCACTGGATGAGCCTCTTGATTTCGTTCTTCAGCTGCCAGCACTCTCGGTGTCGTGGCCATGGTCCCGGTGGTAGCGACAATATTTGGCGGGGTCTCTCCGGGCCGCATTCCCTCGAGAGGAGGCGGTTGAGGGAGTTGGCGCTCTATCTCCATGAGGATATCCGCCCTCAGGGCAGTGAGTGGGGTGAACCGGTTGAACCTCCTAGGCGGGCTCCGGTGTGGTTCCTTGGCGGCGGCGAAGGAACCCTTTGTCGGCGAGGTGGGCTCGGCTGGCGGGCAGATCGGTGCTTGTTCGAGCCCTTGGACTCCTTCTTCCTTGTCAGCTCGGTGCGGGCAGTCCTCCGCAATTCTCGACTCTAGCGTACTTGTCTGCTAGGGCCATATCGGAGAGGTTCGGAGGGTAGCTGACCTCCAATGCCAGGTAAAAGTCACTCTCCTTTAACACTCCGCCCGCTAGGATGGACATGGCCACCTCATGGTTAAGGTGGTCCACTTCCAGCATGGCCGTATTGAAATGGCCAAGATACTTCTTCAAGGACTCCCCCTCTCTCTGCTTGACCTCGGAGAGGGAGTCAGACCTCCGCCAGTGATGACGGCTGCTGATGAACTGGCTGATGAAGAGGCGGATCAGCTCGTCAAATGAACCAATGAAACCTAGTTTTAGGGTATTAAACCAGGTTCGAGCGGACCCTCGGAGGGTGGAAGGGAAGGTGCGACAGAGGATCGCATCTGATGCCCTGTGGAACATATGATCGATCGGAAGCTACCGAGGTGGTCGTCGGGATCGGAGGATCCAAGATAGGGCTCGATGACGGGTAACTTGACGTGGGAGGGAATCACTTCCTCTATGATCTCCTTGAAAAAGGGGATGCCCTGCTCTGCCTTATGCTAAAGCGGATGGGCTTGCTTGGCGGCATCCAACTCCTGACGCATCTCCGGAGTTATCGGCGGATCTCCTCCTCAGGCATAGCAGGAGGAGCTGGGCGAGGAGAATCCTAAGACGGTGTCGAGTCGTGATGAGAGAACACTGGAGAGAGGGATCGGGCCTACCGAGATCTGGGAAGATCTTGCCGCAGACCCCTTGGGGGACTGGCTCAGCTCCATTAGGATGATGAGGGGGGTCTGCAACCCCATGCGGGCCGGAAGAAGAGATCGCTGGATGAGCAGGGGCCGCGTTCTTCTGAGGAAGGTGCGAAGCAGGTGCAGCTGGACGGGGAGCTTCAAAGCGCCCCTGGATCAGATGGGCCAGAGCCTGGACCTACTAGACCAGTGAGGCAAACTGGTCCTGGGTCACTGGGGCCGCTGGTGGCGATGGAGTCTCAGCTGTGGTGTTGGCGGCGCTACACTGCTCACCGGATCAGGTCTTTGGGAGGTGACCTAGTCCTGGGCTTCAGAAGTAGCCTTACTTTGATTGGCCATGGAAGGTTCTCTTCAAGATCGAGACCCTTATCTTCTGGATCACAAGTTTGTGGGACTTAAGGACCCTTCCTCTAGCGCCAATTTGTTGCTACTAAAATCTGTCCTCTGACTCGGACGCGATCGAGCTTCAGTGTGGGCTCCCTTCTGGGTGGACCTGCAAAACAGTCCTCACGCGAGAGGCATTGGGGGTGCCCTCTGCGGAAGACCCTCTGTTCAAGTCAGCGGGGATCAGCAATCAACAAATATGAGGAGAAGGCTCTCGCTGAAGAGTCTCTCCAGGGTGGCCTTTTGAGAGCTCTGAGCAGAGCATTAATGGTGGAAAGGGGTGAGCAAGCGTGCGTGTGCCTTGAGTGTGCAGAATGGCATACCTTAGGGGGCCTGGGGCTGTGATATTTATAGGCGATCACCTGATTCTTTGGACACGTCACAGAGGGTCTGAAAGTTGTTGGGATTCGAAACTGATTCGAATCAGGCTGTTACAAGGCCGGTAGGATCCGTATCCGGTTGGTTAGAGGATCAATGGCCAGGAAGAGCAGATGATGCTTCAAGATTCAGGGACTACATAGGCTCTAGGCCATTTCTGGTAGCGCAGGCATGATTTCCTATTTGAAATCTTGTTAGTTTATGTATGCTTCCACAGAGGTGCTTGTACACCTCGGCCGGGCCGAAGTATAGAAGAGGGCTGTATCTGCTGAAGTATGGTGAGACTCAATTTACTGAGGCATAGGATAGCTCAGCCTGTGGGGGTATGATTATAGATTGTGATCAGTCGAGGTATAATGATCGTTCGGCCAACTGATAATAGCTCGATCAGCCGAGGTATGATAATAGCTCGGCCAACTGATAATAGCTCGATCAGCCGAGGTATGATAATAACTCGGCCAACTGTTACACGAAAGCTGCTTGGAGGGGGTAGCCTACTCATTGCCGCCTTTCAGATGTGACGGCTATGCGACAGGTTGCACGGGCTAGCCCTAGCCCGACGTCTTGGACTGTATGCATATTAATGAAATGATATTTTTACCCCTCATCACAACCCAATAAGAACTCTTTGTTATTCAGGAAGAAGTAATCACATTGAAATATTAATAGTGATACATAGTCCAAAACTTACACAGTAGTTGCCACAAGTAAATACAGAATTAAATATATATTCCACAATTGATTAATTAAAAAGTGCTTTGCTTCCGGTCATAACATGAAACTTTCAAAAGCATGTAGTGATCAAACATTTTATATATGAGAATGTGTGCAAAAAAATAAACGAGAGAACTATTCAATTTTGAGGACCTATGAACTGGTCCAAAAAAAAAAGGTTTACGCATCACAAAATGTTTAACCAATATGTATATAATTTTTAACACTGATAAAGCAATACAACTGACAATTTTACTATTAATGTAATTATAATTTTTTCCAAAACATACTTTAATATGTATATCCAAACAAACTAATATTAGTCTATAAATATATAAGGGATTGTGCTTGTCTCTAATTAATCACTCCAAATATTTTATCAATCACTTCTTAATTCTTGGATTGAAAAATAGGTAAATAAAAATAACGGGCATAATAGCTAAGTCGAAAATTTTCTTTTTTAATATAATTGGATCAAGTAGTATTCAATAATTTAACTCGATAAATACATGTAAAGAAACATGTAAATTAAATATGTATAATAAGAAACATAAGAATTGATTCTTTTTTCATCTCTTCATAGAAAGCCTATGGCTACGCTTAACCTCTTAGGAGTAGGTATCAAACGATACTTAATCCTATGGAGTAGGTATCGTGGTCGTACTTAATCCTATGGAGTAGGTATTGTGGTCGACTTAATCTTGTGGAGTACAGAGTAGCTCATTTTTGTATCATACTTGCAAGGGCAACATCATACCCTACATAGCCAAGTTGAGAGTCCATATATGTGTATAAATATCAATCTTTTCAATATTAAAATTTCATGATTATTTTTAACATTTAAAAACTAAATAATTTCAAATATTCATAATTTATCATGGCCCAATAGTCTTAAATTAAAGATGGCATAAATTGGTGAATGAAATTGAATAGTCAAATTCACGAATATGATTCATCATGATTTAACTTGTGAATTATGAAATATAATACAATGTAGAAAATTCATAAATCCAAAAGATTTATAAATTCATTAATAAGTAATGACTCACATGCCAAATAATATACCCGTCATTGTCTTTAATAGTCATTTTAATTACATCGAAGCATCTGAGATTCACGACAATTCATAATGATTCATTCCTCTTTAAAATAGTTTTAATAATATATTATCAATAGAGAGTATTATTTACCTCATAATAATTTAAACTAAACACTTCGCGAGAATCCGTCAAGAGATCAAATCAGTACCATACTAAAGAAATTGTTTATTTCTTAAATTTTTGAAAAACGCAAGCTTTTAAGTAGTGCTATTTTTTTTTCACTTTAAGAACGTTTGATAGTTTTCATTATCTAATAATATTCTTAGGCATCAATGTCCCCGATCGAGATGCTCCAACTCCTGTAGCCTGGATACCCATCATACAATTTGACGTTGGCTCTCATCGAACTGTGATAAAACTGAAGTCAGGATGGTTCTCAAGGGCCCCAGTGACACTGCCTAGTTTAGTTGCACATACTATATATATATATATATATATATATATATATATATATATATATATATATATATATATATTGTGTGAAGATAGAAAAAAAGGCTTAGATGAGTTGAGTTAAGTATATATATATATATATATATATATATATATAGAGATATATAAAGAGAGAAAAAAGGGTTGGCTTGATTACATTCAAAAGTAGTGAACTTCAAGGTTTGAGTATCTTTTTCATCCTTCGATCCACATTTCAAATGCCACTATCATTTTTTTACTTTTTTTATTTTTGAGATACATGAACTTGTGAATATAAGGATGAAGAAAATGACCTAATTCAGGCTTAGCTATATTCAAGTCTACCTTATATATGTATTTTTTTTAGACACAAATAAATAAAATAGAAACCTAACTAAAAGCAAATAATTATCCATTAGACTCTTTGGTTATCTTAATAGTTTTAGTTTTTTACCATAGCGATAGTCGGTAAATATTTATCAATTTTAGTGACATTGGAGTTTGTAATTATTAATAGCTTGTTAATATTAGATTGACTTAATAAATAGTAATTCAATTTTTATTACTTTAGTTAAATGTTAATATATTGTGATAAATCCCTTGAAAGCATTTGTGTGGGGGGGGGGGGGGGGGGGTCTATGTGGTAATTGTTACATTCTAAATTCATTACGAGTTTGGTGCATAACAATTATAAAATTCTATAGATATATAGAGGTATGTTTGATTACATTTGCATGTAATTAAGCTTAAATCTAATCGTCTATTCATTCTTGAATCTACATAATTTAAGAATCCCAAAATAGAACAAGCAAAAAAGGTAAGATGGCACTGAAATCTATGTGGATTCAATGTAGGAAAGAAGATCGAATCCAAAACTATTTATATTTAAATATAGTATTGCAACACGGCTAACCAAACGCTGCCTAAAGAAAAAGTAAATTATAAACGCGTTTAGCCGGCCGACCTGGCCTATTGACAGTCCACGGAAAGGCTGGCCCATCTCGTCAACGTTGAAAGAGAAGTGGGAATGGACGGATGACTTGTGCGGCCAAGGGTTATCACTTTTTCTTCCGCTTCTTGCTTTATCATGCTTCAGCGACCTGGCACAATAAAAAACATTTTGTTCATTTTGTATAGTAGAATGTGAGGCTGACTTAGAAGGCACAGCCTAACACAAGTGAGCTTCGTTCATTTGATTGGCTTAAATTTAAATTTTTTTTTAAAAAAAGGATAGTTAGCTGACTTAGAGTCAATCTTTTATTGAGTTTGTCCGGTCAATTTAACCACGTCAGTTGAAAACTCAATTTCCACAAAAATATAGAATTTTCATTCCTGACTCTAGCAACAAAACAAACCAACCTATCTTATCAATGATAATGGATGGTATGTGTCTTGACTAGTCCTAGTTTGCAGCAGGGTAGTCTAAAATAATTTGATGTGAAGTGTGTCGAGTTAGTCTAGTCCTAGTTTGTAGCAGGGTAGTCTAAAATAATTTGATGTGAAGTGTGTCGAGTTAGTTTAATTAAGTCAGTTAAAAATTTTAATCCAATAAAAATGTAGAATTTTCATTATGTGACACTCGCAAGAAGGATAAACTAACCTATCTCATCAATGATAACAATGGAAGGACGATATTTTTCTTTACTAGTCATAGTTCATGAGGCACATTCTACAATAATTAAGTTTGGTTCATTTAATGGGCTCATCAATCAATTTAACTAAACCAATTGAAAACTCGCTTCTAACAAAAATAAGGAAGTTTTATCCTGACTCAAACAAACTGGCTTATAAGTCATATCTAAAATGATAATGAAAAGATGATGTGTCTTGACCAGTCCTAGTATGCAGGGAAGTCTAAAATAATTGATTGATGTTTGTCGAGTCAGTTTAATTAAGTTGGTTAAAAATTTTAATCCAACAAAAATACATAATTTTTATTCCTGGGACACTTGCAAGAAGGACAAACTAACCTATCTCATCAATGACAACAACAATGGAAGGATGACATTTTTATTGACTAGTCCTAGTTTGAGGCACGATTTACAATAATTGAGTTTGGCTCATTTAACCAACTTATCAATTAATTTAACTAAGTCAATCAAAAACCCACTTTTGATAAAAATATGAAAGTTTTATTTCTGACTCATACGAACTAACTTATAAGTCCTACCTAAAATGAAAATGAAAAGATAATGTGTCTTGATCAATCCTAACTTGCATAAATAAGAAAGTTTTATTTTTAACTAGTTTTGATGTTGAGTTTACCGGATCAATTTAACCAAGCCAGTTGAAAACTCACTTCCGACAAAAATATAAAAGTTCCGTTCTTGACACCGACAAGAGGGACAAATTGACTTATAAGTCCTTCCTAAAATGATAATGAAAGGATGATGGGTCTTGATCCGTCCTAACTTGCACGGCACGATCTAAAATAATTGAGCCCTGGTTGATTGGCTTATACTTAAAAAAAAAAATAGTTTGCTAAATTAGAGTGTTGGGTTTATCAAGTCAATTTAAATGAGATTGAAGGCTCAGATCTCTTGCTTTCTATGTAGCTCAATGCTTCACTGATTAGACCTGGACTCAGGATGACTGGATTTCATCTTTTCTTCTGGTGTATCTTTTTTTGATATGTTCGGCTCTTCTTGCACTAGAATTGTGTGACCATCTGTTGGTATCAAAAATAAAACGAAACAAAAAAAGAAGGCTCGGATCTGAAAAAAATATAGTATTTTCATTCTTAGCCCACAAACCATGACCTATCTTACTTATAAAAATAGAAGGATGACTTGTGCTTTGACCCATCCTATCAAGGAAGGAGAGAGAGGGACCGCATTTGGAGCAAAGGATAAGTTATGGGCAATGTAAACCGGATTTATGATTTTTTTTTTTCACCTTTTTATGTTTCATCTTACTTGCGTGTTATGGGCAATGTGAAATCCTTCCTTTAGGATATGTTTGCACGAAGAATGTCTAGAAGAAAGTTCAGCTATAGTAAAAATTTTAAAATTTGCAAATTCAAAATTTTATTTAACTATTCTTAAAGAACGGTTTTTAAAGTTGCATGAAACTTACATATCCTTCAAAATAATAGTTTATAAATTCTGCTTTTAAAAGTATAATTTATAAATCTCTATTTAAAATCCACTCCAAAATTATCAAAATATTTAATTTTATTTATATGCCAAAATATTTATATAAATATTATAAAAATTTTATAAAAATAACAGTTTCATAAGCAATCTTTACCACTAACTGGACTAAGAATATAATTTATAAATAATGCAATAACATATGTAATATAAAGCAATAACTCAGATTTTATAATATAATTGCATAAAAAATATTTTTACAAGAAATATATATAGATACACACATATAGTTTTTAATTATTTGTAATTAATGGATCACTTATGCGAGTTAACTCTTTTCTTTTTAAGAAAAATATTTTAAAATTTACCTTTCATAATGAATATAGATAGGACACAACCAGCCTTACAACAATGCTTGAGGTATCATACTAACTAAAAGCTCAAATATATCTTTTAATCCAAAGACCTTTAACCAAAATCATAAAATATTTCTTTTGTGTTCATGAGTGTGACTTTGCGAATGCTATCATATGGTAAATCATATCAATGGTTGTGAGAAAGTGAAGTATAAAATATTGTTATTTTCACAACAGTCACACAGATTTGTTCTTGGAAAAAATGTTTCTTTATGCAATTATATCTTCAGATATTTATGTTGTATGTGTTATTGCATTATTTACATAAGATATTTATATATGATAATTTTAATCTAGCAAGTCTATATATAGGGCGCTTTGTGCAGTTGAACGGCAGCAAGAAGAGCCTTCGATTGTGGATTCTCCATTGAATCAAAGGATGTCTCTCTTACGTGCTTCAACTTTAAATTCATCTTGCCCATTTGTTCTCATCTTTCTCTCTTTCTGCTCCATCTCTTTTTTCTTTCTCCATGTATCACCTGCTATTACCTATTCACAAAACGACACTGACCGGCAGGCCCTTCTTTCCTTCAAGTCTTTTCTTTCCGATCCCCTCGAATCCTTGGCATCGTGGAACAACGAATCCCTCCATTTCTGTGAGTGGCGGGGCATCACTTGTGGCAGCTGGCGGCACCCGCTGCGGGTCATCGCCTTAGACCTCGATTCCCAGAGTCTCGCTGGTTCCATATCGCCCTCTATAGCCAACCTCACCTTCCTCAGACGAATCCATCTCTCAAACAACAAACTCTGTGGACGAATCCCACAAGAGCTCAGCCTTCTTCGTCGGCTTCAATACCTCAACCTCAGCGCCAATTCACTTGAAGGCGAGATTCCATCTAATCTCAGTCACTGTCCCAACCTCCAGAGCCTCAGCCTAAGACACAATATGCTTGAAGGAGAAATCCCACCTCTTCTGGTGAGTAGCCCTCCCTCGTTCGCGTTGATCTGGAAGACAATGGTCTCACAGGAGAAATCCCGCGTTCACTTGGCAACAGCTCGTCCCTCCAATACATCAATCTTTTTAAAAACAATCTGACAGGTGCGATACCAACCTTTTCCATGATCCACGCTTCTCCCCTCTTCTGTCTTGCTTTGTCTGAGAACTCTCTTTCAGGAGGCATCCCTCCGTCGTTGGGAAACCTCTCCTCCCTCGTTTATCTTTACCTTGCCGACAACTACTGGAGGGAGGCATCCCAGAAAGCTTAGGCAAGATTCCGGGCCTAAAAGAACTCGACTTATCCATAAACGACTTGTCCGGAAGAATGCCACCACCTCTTTACAACCTCTCATCGCTAGCTTATTTGGGCGTGGGCGCTAACAGGCTCTTCGGAACCCTGCCACCAGACATGGGCATCACCCTTCCGAACCTCCAATCTCTCGTCGTGCAACTAAACCAATTTCATGGACCTATCCCAACATCATTGTACAATGCTTCAGAGATTCAAATACTCAATCTAGCCATGAACTCGTTCCAAGGTTTATTGTCTTCTGATTTAGGATCTCTGAAAAATCTACAAGAGCTAAACCTTGGGGAGAATAAATTCCAAGCCAATGTTGGTAGCGTCCTCTCTTCTTTGACCAATTGTAGCCTTTTAGGGAGCCTGTATCTACAAGACAATAAGCTTGATGGCACCCTGCCAGTATCGATAGGCAATCTCTCCACACGTCTTGAGAATCTGTTGATAGGAGGAAACGAAATATCCGGGACCGTTCCAGTTGAGATTGGAAACCTCGCCAATCTTACCGTTCTAACCATTGACAAAAATCTATTAACGGGAAGTATTCCTCCTACCATTGGAAGGCTTGAGAACTTGAATCTCCTATACATGTCTGCAAACAAGTTTTCAGGCCCCATCCCATCATCCATAGGAAACCTCACCCAATTAATTGAGCTTTACATGGAAGAGAATGAACTGAGCAGCAACATCCCTGCAAGTTTCGGAAGTTGTAGATATTTGAATATATTAAATCTTTCTCATAATGCACTTGGTGGATCCATACCAAAAGAACTCGTTGGTCTCTCCTCCCTAACACAAGCCCTGGATCTGTCGCATAACAATCTCACTGGGTCCATGCCCATGGAAGTGGGTGGCTTGATGAACCTCGGCTGCTTAAATGTCTCCAATAACCTGTTGTCCGGTGAAATTCCTCCCACTCTCCGTGCCTGTCAGCATTTGGAAGACCTTCGCATGGAAGGCAACTTCTTTCAAGGGCACATTCCGCAATCCTTTGTAAGCTTAAGAGGACTTACGGAGCTGGACCTTTCCCGAAACAATTTGACCGGGCAAATTCCAGAATTCCTCGGGTCCTTCACTTCTCTGCAGTATCTAAATCTGTCGTTCAATGACCTCGAAGGAGAAGTGCCCAAGGAGGGCGTCTTTGGCAATTCAAGTGAAACTTTTGTCCAGGGGAACAAGAGGCTATGTGGAGGTGATCCAAAGCTGCAGCTACCACCATGCTCTGTCGAAGCCTCCAAAAGAAATCATTTCAAGATAGTAATCACCGTTGCCGTTGCAAGTGTTGCAGCAATCATATTCTTGAGCTTTCTGGTAATTCGTTTACAACGGAGAAAGGGACGGGAAAATTCTCCATTAACGGTGTCCTCCCTGGAAGATAAGTACAGAATAATATCCTACACTGATATCCTCAAAGCCACTGATGGATTCGCTTCAGCCAATTTGGTTGGTACTGGAAGTTTTGCTTCTGTATACAAAGGGAAATTGGATTGCCAAGAGAAGCTCGTTGCTGTGAAGGTATTTAACATGCACCAAATTGGAGCTCTGAAGAGTTTTAAAGCCGAATGTGAAATCATAAGAAATGTTCGGCACAAGAATCTTGTCAAAATCATCAGTGTATGCTCAAGTATCGATTTTACTGGAAATGATTTTAAAGCTCTAATCTTTGAATACATGCCTAATGGGAGCTTAGAAGAATGGCTGCATCCTAAAGCTCAGGAGTGTCATCAGTCTAGAAAGTTAAACTTGACAGAGAGATTGAACATTGCCCTTGATGTTGCTTCTGCCCTATGTTATCTACATCACAACGCTGCAATTCCAGCAATCCACTGCGATCTAAA
Source organism: Calamus simplicifolius (assembly GCA_900491605.1). Lineage (NCBI taxonomy): Eukaryota > Viridiplantae > Streptophyta > Magnoliopsida > Arecales > Arecaceae > Calamus > Calamus simplicifolius. The sequence goes on along the minus strand of UESW01001528.1, from coordinate 315,002 downwards.
GCCAAGCAACGTTCTTCTTGATGATGACATGATTGCCCATGTGGGTGACTTTGGGCTTGCAAGGTTCCTTTCTACTTCGAGCTCCATGACATCTAAAAGTTTAACAAGTTTAATGGGGATAAAAGGAACGATAGGATACGTTGCGCCAGGTAAGATTTGCATGTATTCTCTTCTTATTATTTTTCTCTCAATGATTTCTCTTTTAAAAGATATTTTAATATGTATAATTTAAATACAAATATTGTCAACCCTAGTAGCAACTTAAAAATCAGAAATCCATCATGGACCATAAGTTGATCAACTTTATTACTATTTGTAACGATGACTCAAGGCTTCATTCAGAAAAGGTGTGCCAGAATCCTTAGTCCTAGGTCATCCATATCCCCACCATTATTATTATTGATTAAATCTACATCCAAACATCATCATAGTTGATTATCATCAAAGCATACCCAATAATTATTAGTAAATGATGCGCAGAATTAAGTTGGTATATGGTGACCCATGACTTTTTATTGTTTACATATAGAAATATTTTTGATTCCATTCATTAGTGGTACCATGCTAGACCTACATTTTTTATCAAAATTTAACGATATAAGTAAAGATAAACTATTTTTTTGGAATTAATATGATAGTTGCTGCATCTTCAACATATACTAGCTATAGCTTTTATTTTTCATTCCATTCATTAGCGGTACCATGCTAGGCCCACATTTATTATCAAAATTTAAGGATCTAACTAAAGATAAACTATTTTTTTGGAATCAATATGGTGGTTTCTGCATCTTCAACATTCTAGCTAGCTTTTACTTTGTTATCAATTTAGGAAAATTAAATATCTATCTAAAATGTCATTTAGTCTTCTAACATGATATTGTTTTCCAAGATAGACCTCATCAAGTTGGGTTTTTCTTTTGACAAAATTACATATTATTACATTGGAAACATGGTAATCATATTTAAATTAAAGTTGCTTTTGGTTTGATGGCAAGAAGTAGGTTAGAAAAAGTTTTGCCACAAGTTATTATTAGTTTTCTTTAAATATATACATCGATTTGACCAATTATCAATTTTCTTTTTTTGAGTAATACCAAAACTTTACAAATATGTATGTGCGAATGCATGCATGCATGCATGTATATATATTTGTTTTCTTTTTTAAGTAATACCTAATGAGCATATAATTAAATGTATAAATATAATGCAGAATATGCGATGGATAGCCAAATATCCACACAAGGAGACGTGTATAGCTTTGGAATATTATTGTTGGAGATGCTTACCGGAAAGAAGCCTACAAATAGCATGTTTAAGGATGGCTTAAACCTTCATAAATTTGTCAATGAGGCTTTTCCAGAAAAAGTCATAAATATATTGGATCCATGGATTCTACAAGATGAGAATGAAGAACTCAGTAGCAACACCAGAAGTAGAAATTTTGGTAAAATGCAACTAAGGAGATGTGCAACTTCATTGATCAAAATTGGTCTCATGTGCTCCAAAGAATCACCAAAAGAACGACCAAGGATGCAAGATGTTAGCAATGATATTCATGCAATCAAAGAAATATTTGAAATTATTGAAGCATCTCCTTGTGCAGAAGATTTCCAACACTTTGGGGTTTGAGAAGGTTCAAATATGTACAACTTTAGATAAAATTATTAAAGAAGGAGCACATTTGCCTAGATGAAAAGAAGTGCACTATATCTAGCTTGTCGATGAAAAGAGTTTGTGGTATTAGCTACATGTTTCCTAAGTCCTTCTACTTCTTGTTTTTATACATTTTTCAATTAGTTTGCCTTGACATCAAATTCTCTACATCACTATGCTACCAAGGCTTTAGATTAATTTGAAGTTTTCAGGAAAAAACAAAAGATTCTTCTTTAAGTAGAGTATGAGCATCAACTTTTATGATGGAAATTAATTTTAAGACTCCCGCAAAAAAAAAGAGTGTTTAGAAACACTTATTCCACACAATGAGAGCTTAATTTTTTGTTTTCTTGTGTAACTTGATTATATCAAAAAGAAACCTTTTGCATGTTTATATATAGATAAATTAAGTTTTATTAATTACTTTCCAATATAAAGATTGAATTTGGTCCAACTGAAATGGATGAATCATCAATATGAAAAGTTTTGTTTTGTGCAAGGATTTTTGAGCTAGAGTACTAAAAAAATTTCACTAGTTATCTAGGTCAATAATCATTTTCAAATTAGGGGTCTTACCATTGAGCTCTCATTTGGATGGTACCATCGGGATATGATAAGTAAACTAGGGTTATTTTGAACGACTTTGTCCTTTGCTTTAACCCTAATTAATAAAGCCTTGATTCTATGAGCTTTAACTCAGTACACCTGGAGATGTTGGTGAGATAGAATGGGTATAGTGTAATAAGTTGAGATTAGCCTCTCCTAAATTCAAAAATTTATGGATAGATAAATAGATAGATAGGCCTTATGCCTATACCCTAAGTTGATAATAATATATAAAGCAATCTAGAGCATAAGGTCAAGATCATATGTAATTATTTTTCTCAAAACATTGCTTGAGCTAATGGAGTGAGTTCTTCTCTCAACGAATATGTAAATTAGGGCATCCAAGCAATCACACCTCTTTAATTAGATATCAGTATATTCGTGGTTCAAATCTTGGGCAATGCACCTTCAAGTATTTGCACCTTAATAATTGTGGTGGATGTGCCTCTCTTTCCCTCCAAAAAATGTGAATTATAAAGAATCAAATAAAATAAATATTTATTTCTTTTAGGAAAAAATGTGCCTCTCTCCATATTAATATTATAATAATATATTTTAATATTATATTAATTTTCATACAAATATTGTACAAACTTAGAATGACCATTATATTTATCACTACATTTTTTTAATGAAAGACTGCTCATTGCACTTTTTATGAAATCACAATTACATTCCACTAATAATATATATGAATGGTAGATATGAATATGAGCAATCCAAAAGGTGACATGCATATCCTTATCGCAAACTGCTAATAGAGTTAATATAAATAGCAACTAGCTAGTAAGAGGGCTATAAATAGGTTGGATAAACTAGCTTTTGATGTAGAACTAGTTTAAAAATAACCTGGCCCAACTAAATCTATATTATATGGAATAAAAAATGCAATTCATTTTAAATATGAATTAGATTTGAGTTACTTACTATGTTAAATAGAAAAATATTAGGAAACTAATAACATTTTACACTCAAGACACAATAATAAATGTATTGATCAAACAAAAAAGTATTCAAGAATGATTTTATAGCATAATTCCAAAGAGCTAAAAGTGTCACAGTACACTTAGCACTATCGAAATGAAGTTTAATGTCTTTAGGAGTTTTAAAATGACCAAATCTAATTTAGTTTTAAAGTGAACAAATCTAACATAGAAAGGAGAGAAAGCATGTTATTATTAACATGGATAAGAAAGTTAGTGTAACAATTAATATAAGTTCTAGGATGAATAGAAGGGGTTTTCTCAATATAAAAAGTGGCACACGATTTTTTTTTTAATTCTCGATACACATGCATAGAGAGATAGGTGGACTATTCTTCTCATAACTATGAGGAGCATATTTCTACTCCTCTCAATTTCAAAATCAATAATGGGGCATTTCCATACTATAGATCGTGATCTATATTGTTACAAATACATTCGCATTAATATTACATGTTTTGTTGCTCCAAAAACAATATAAAAAGTAGGTGCAACAGGAAACAACTAAAATGATATAAAGTCATATTTTGCTTTCATCTAAATATTAAAATATATTGGCTCTTTGTCTCTTGATTTTTCTATAATGTATATATCAAGAATTTTAGCATACTGGTATAACGAAGATCATCCACTATTGTATCCACATAATACATATGCTAGAGAATACAAATATGTGTAATTTTTTTTATTCATAGGCAACTTTAGGAGTGTTTAGCATACTGGTATAACATAGATCATTCACTATTGTATCCACATAATACATATGCTAGATAATACAAATATGTGTGATTTTTTTTATTCATAGGCAACTTTAGGAGTGTAAATTTAGATCAAAATTATGATTTTGAATTTGACATCCTATAATCGATTTTGGAATTAAGAGTAGATACCTTTTTATATGTTTATGCACATATAAACATACATACATTTATTTACATATTGAAAGAGAGGTAGACTAAGATACACTTCTTAATCATGTCATAATTGGACAATCGGAGGCAAATATCAATAATCCTAGCTATTAGATTGATTCACTACTTTTAAATTACTTATACACTAAAAATCATTTCATTTAAGGATCCTCAAGCCTATAATCAAATGGTCAAAAAAATAAACATTATTTTGTATTATTTAGAATGTCCTAATTTGACCACGTAATCAAATTCCGAAACCTCCACTCAATCCATTAATTTGAACATAAAACAAGGATTTTGCCTCAATCAAATTTATTATTTGATCCACTTCCAACTAAAGTTACAAGATACATACCAAAAATCTTTTTCACAATTATTTATATACCTAAATTAAAAAGAAAAAAAATTATCTGCATTGAAGCCCACCATATTGACTTCAAGCAAACGATCATTTAATTCTAATTTTGATTATCATATTTTCTTTCTCTCTTTTCTGGTTTAATCTGGAGTTCTACGGTATGACATAGCGTATAGGAAGGTAGCATCAAAGCGATGGCATCTTTCCTTGAGATTTTGTCTTAGAAAATTCTTTTCAGCACAATGATGTGATTAAAGTTTTCCCCTCCTCTACTGACTCATCATCACGGTGATCTTTTTTTTTTGTTATAAACAGATGGTCACACTAATCTAGTACGAGTTAACCCAGATAGATCAAAATACAAAATTTGTTTAAGAACAAAGGGACAGGTATCACCCTATCTTCAAAACTAAAATGCAGCATGATGAGCCACAGAAGACACGATCCGATCAGCTGCTGAATTAGTTTCACGATAGATATGGCAGATCAGGGCTCTGTAAACCTTTCAGAGAATAGACCAAAAGTCGAGGAGCAGTGAATTGGTGGGAACTTGAGAGCAGTACTCCTTCCGCAGCCATTGGATGACAGTCATAGATCTTCCTCGATGAAAAGGCTATGAGCATGAAGAATTCAAGTAGCATAAGAAATGCCAGTCCAGGCAGCATAAAGCTCAGCCATAGGGACTGAGGAATCAAAGATACCAAATCCACCTACCGCCAGCAGAGCTCTATCGTTCCCACGAATAATGAAAGCTGACCCTGCTGATCTACCCTAGACACTCCCATCGAAGTTGATTTTGATGAACTCTAGAAGGGGGGCTCCCAAAAAATAAAATCGTATGCCGGTTCACTGCTGAAGTAGCAGAGGATTCCCAGTGGCCAAAGGTATCAGAACCAACAGCGAAATGAAGAGGAGCAAACTCTGCTGCAAGGGCTCTAACTTTTCGCATAATCCTATGGAAAAAAATAATATCATAAGTGAATATAAGCAGGTTCCTTGACAACTAGATCTGGTAGGCTGTGGCTGCCCAAAGACTATCGTTTTACTGAATGGCCCTTCAGAGTCATCTAAAAAAGGGGAACACAGAGAACCCATATCATCCACTCTGCAGTAGTAGCCCATCATCTGCCAGATCCCTCTCGCTCTAGGGCAGAAGAAAATAGCATGATCTATAGTCTCCTCCTTCTGGCCGCACAAAGGGCAAGACGCTTGGATAAAAAATCCCCTGCTAGAGAGCAGAGAGCAGGTAGAAAGGCAATCCCATACTAGCTTCCATATAAAGAGCTAAACCCTGGGATGGATGAGAATCTTCCAAATCCAAGCAGCATCCATCGTGCACAAAACTGAGGCCTGAAGAGCTTTATAAGGTCCTTGGTGGGGGCCCTAGGAAGACAAAATCTTCGCCACAACCTGGAGTTGGCTGCATAGTCTGGAGTGAGCAAATTAGAGAGAATCCTTCGAGATAGCTCCTCTTCAAATAAATCGATCACCGTGGGGGTATGCCAGGAGAAGGGATATGAAGAAATCAGTTCCTTAACCCTTATGCTGGAAGGAGCATCAACACTAATAAAAGTGGGCCACCGAGAAAGGAAAAGATCAGAAATCTAAGTATCCTGAATAACATCAATCGATGACCCATCTCTAATCATCCACGAAGTGTTATTCAGAATAGTCAGACCATATCGACAAACCTCCTTCCAAAAGAAGGAATGTCCATGTGAATGCTGAAGGTCCATAGAAGGAGTCCAGTCACCATACCTTGCCCGCATAAAAGAGCTCCATAAGCAGTACGGATCAAGTAAAAACTGTGAAGCATGCCTGGCCAATAGAGCCTCTCTTCTGTTAATCAGAGACTAAATTTCAAGACCACCGACATGGGTTGACATACAGACCATCTCCCATGATAGGAGATGAATTTATGGCCATCCTGCATAGAGGTCTAGAGAAAATCCCTAAAACATCTCTCTATCCTCTTCAGACAAGTAAGTGGGATGACAACATTAGATAGAAGATGCAGAGGAAGGGACATAAGGACTGAGCGAATAAAAGTAATCCTTGTCATCATAAATAATCCAGTGACCTTTCAGTCAGCTTACTAGGGCCTTACCTTGGGATGCCACCATATATGGTGACTCGAAAATATCATCTAAAAAATACACTCAACTTCGTGCTCAATTGCCAATACAAGGGAGCGACAGAAAGTTAGCTTCTCGAGTCCCTAAAGCAGTTTTGCTTTGTTAGTGGCCTCTGACAAAATGGGAGCTGGACTTAAATGAGTTAACCCACATGGAGTTAAATTCATTCTGTCATTGAACTCCACGATTTGTTGATTCTATAACCATGGCATGTAAACATGAATTAAGGCAAATTGGATTATAAGAAAGTTAAGTTAGCCTTATATATGTCTTTTTCTAGCAAGAATTAAACTTGACATGCGCTAGTAACATGAACATACGAATTGTGGAATTCATCATATAGAAGAATGTACAACATTTAATTCATCATATAGAGAGATGAACCACACCTAGGGCAAAGGATACAAAAGGTTGATTTGTCATGCCCAAGATTTGGAGAAGTGGTAATGAAAGCTCGAGTTATGACTTTTTCTTTCTCCTTTTCTTGTTTCATCTTGGCTTCTGCGACCATGCATAGTACAGTTAGAATAGGTAGGCAATATGAAAAGGGCACTACTTTCTTTTAAGAATGACTTTTCTTTAAAAAATCTATTTTTAAATTAATAATACAATCCTCTAATGTACATTCGATTTTGAGAATAGTTTTATTTTTTATTTTTGCTTTTATAAAAATAAAAAATATTTATAAATAAATATTTCATGATCAAAAATAAAATATTTTTTTAAAAATATAAATTTAAAATAGTAGAAAGCTGAAAATAGTTTTACAATATTTTCATAATTCTCTATTAAAATAAAGAAGAGAATAAAAAATATAGAGTATTAGAAAATTCAGGAGTGAGTGATATTCCTTTTAATCTTTTTCACCTATTCTTTTAAAAATCATTCTTTATAATAAAAAAATAATATCTATTCTCACTTATTAAACACATATTCTACAAATTATAAAGTCAAAATGAGAATTATTTTCAAAAATAAAAATTAAGAACATTCTTGATAATCAAATGAAATCTGTTGACCCACTTATTGATTTTGATTATTAACAAAAGCCATCAGTATATTCCTTATGATACTAATGAAATTGATAAGTGTTTCAGGAATTTAGAATGGTTAAATATTCAAATTTTGTATAAAAATAGATTTGAATCATTTTTTAATGGAATATGTCAAAGTTCAGAACTTGGAGCCGACACCCAAAGTCATTAGAGCCGACTCCAGAGCATATCAGAACAGTTTGACACTTTTGGCACAGTTTAAAGTTGACACCTGGAAAGTTAGAGCCGACTCTAACCTGAGATACAGTGAACTATTTTTCTACTTCAGAATTTAGAGTCGACACCTGCAGAATTAGAACCGACTTTAACATGAGAACAGAGACTACATTTTTTCGAATACTGTTAGAGCCAACACCCAGGAATTTAGAGCCAACTCTAGCTTGCGATGTGTCGACACCACAGAATCTCAGAGCTGACTCCACGACGAACTTTTTCTTTCTATTTTTGGAACCCGACTTAGAGCCGACACCTTGAAAAGTTGGAGCCAACTCCAACCTGTCAGAGTCGATTTTTAAATTTGTCAGAATCAGCTCTAACGGCCATATTTCTTTAGCTACTCTTTAATGGCTCTATTTCTTTGCGTGAGGAACTAATCCAAGTACTCTTCAATGGCTAGTTTGCGTCAAATCATGGATTGAGAGAGATCATAAAAAGGGGCTCCGTCCGTTCAAAAAAGAGAAGAGAAGAAAAAGAGAAAAATCAAGAAATTTCAAAGAGAAAAATCTCTGTGTCAAAGCCTAACTATTGAAAAGAGATAGAAGAGAAATTCAAAAGCCTTCGAAGATCAAATCCAAAGGATTTTCATCAATTTGAAGAAAAAAGTAAGAGCCCTAGTTCTTCAACCTTCTCTTCGCCAAGCTTTCTTCAAGTGCCTAAGCTCAAGCTTTGATAGTTCATTCAGAAGAGAAGAGGAAAAGAAGAAAAGAAGAAAAGCTCAACTTCAAATTGCTTCAAATCAGGCTTTTCTATTCTCATTTTGCTCATATTGTTTATTTGCTCATTTGAGGAGCTTTTAATTTGCTGTAAACACATATTTGAGTTGTTTATTCTCTGATTCAATCAGGGGGATTGAATTATGTTGGCCCAGATGGCAACCCAAGAGGGGGGGGGGGGGTGAATTGGGTTCTTAAAAATTTAAGACTTTTTAGAAGATTTAAACTGATTTGCTCAAGATGTGCAAGTGAGTGAAATTAACTAATAGGCAAAGCACAAGCAATTAATAAAGAGAGATAGAGAGAGAAAATATAGCACGGCAAACACAAGATAATTTTATAGTGGTTCGGTGCAACCAACACCTACGTCCACTCCCAAGATTCACTTGGGTCCACACTATAATCTCTCTAGATTACAGCCGAGTTGTTTTCCAAGCTTACAACTCAAACTTGTTGTTTTCCACGGGTGAACAACGAACCCAGCTGGTTTTAACTCGGGCTTACCAGCACAAAACCCTACACGTTATTTTTCTGGGCTCACAACTAACCCAACACAAGCACTCCGGCTTGTAACGAGGTATATCAACCTCCACTGATTCAATCAGCAAACAATTAGAATAAAAGTGTTTGAATAATGAAATGCTCCCCTTGAGCAAATATACAAATGAAGTACAAAATAAAGAGTTAGAAAAGCCTGATTGTATTGCAGATGGTAGTGGCTTTGGCTTTCTTTCTTCTTCTCTTTAACTCCTCTTGAAATGTTGAATCACGCCTCAGCAAGATTCTTGACCGTTGAAGACTTTGGAGTTGAGATGAAGCTTTTTCTTCTTTTGAAAATCCTTCAATTTGATCTTTGAAACGCTCTTGGATTTTCTTTTGACTTTTGTAGATTGAAGATCTGGAGCAGACGAAACTTCCTCTTGGATTTCACTCCTTTTGAATCACTCTCCTTTGAGCTAGAAGATTTTTCCAATATGCTATGTTTTTCCCTCTTTTCAAAAGATATTCTATTCTCTCTTTGATTTTCAAAATCTATTCTTCTGAGTTGAAAAGAGCTCCTCTATTTATAGATTCTGTAAAAATATATCCGTTAGAGACAAGGAAAAATGGCCGTTATTCAAAAATCTTACCGTTGGAGCTGATGTGTCATCGTTAAAAATTTCGCCCAGATTTGCTGGAGTCGACTCATGCTTTTCCTGAGTCGGCTCGAGCTCGTCTTACCAAAAATAGAAATGTTTTAAAAAGGTTAGGGGTCGACTCGCTAAAAGTGAAGTGTCGACTCCTGATAGTCGGAAGTCGACTCGAGAAAGACTTGGGGTCGACTCGCGAAGTGCTCAGAAAAATACTCTTCTGGTGTCTGAGCGGAGTCGACTCACACAGTCCAGGAGTCGGCTCGACAGAATCAGGGGTCGACTCGATAATTTTGTGGGTCGACTCGACACAGATGCACATTTCTGTACACTGAGCGGAGTCGACTCTGAAACTCAGGAGTCGGCTCCGGAACGTATCAAAAATCAGAAACTTTTCTGATTGACATTAAAATCGTTCCAGATTTATTTTAATTCATTGTTTTGACATGAATTCAATAAAATTAACATTTAGAATTGATTCAAGAACTAATCCAAAAACTTATTGAATAAAACATGAATTATAATATTTCTTTTCGAGAGTTTAAATATTGAGCTTAAAGTCACTTTCAAAATTGATTAAAGTTAAACTTGAGCATGTTCATTGATCGTTCAAAATAAATTTGTTGCTCATTTACATAAACTTATTACATCCTTTAATAAACTCAATGGTTTTTAGTAATCATCAAAATCAAAAGGATTGGATCATATAATTTTTCTATAATCTTTCAACAATCTCCCCCTTTTTGATGATGACAAAAATATTGAGTTTGTTCATGATTGATTAGTGAATTTATTTTGTTTTCATAGTTAGGCTTAGGCTCCCCCTTAATGAGGTAGCTCCCCCTATGAAACTTAATTAAATATCTCATTGTTTATCTCATTTTATCACAATCATAGAACTATAAAATTCTCCCCCTTTTTTGTTATCAACAAAAAGATAGAGAATCATTCAAATTTCATTCATTCATTGAAATAAGGAAATAGAGAATTCATTTCATTCAAAGGTCTAATACATCAAAATGTTCAGTACATTGATTTCAAAATGAGAGCATAATAAAAACTTCAGTACAAAACAAGGATTGAAACTCTAGTAACTCAAAAATGAGTTCTTACAATTCTAGTTAGATGATCTACTATATTTTTCATTCCTTCAGATTGAATTTTTACATATTCCTTGAGTCTTTCATCAACAAAGGTGCACGCACTCTGAATTTTGTCTTGAAGCTCTGCGTTGCACTTGGCATATGTCTCTCCATCTCCACATATATCCTTAAGTTCTTCAAAAATATTCTTGAGATCACCACTTAAGGATGCCGATGAAGAGCCGAGAGTGGACTCAATCTTTGAGATACGATCATCAAGAGAATAAAGAGTCTCTCTCAAATGTATAAATTTATTCTCAAAATCAGTTTTAAGCTTATCAGATTGATCTTCAAGTAAAGCTTTGAGTTGCATAAGTTGTTGATCTGAAAAACTAGCAGAAGATGAAGTTTGAACAAAAGTTGGAACTGGGGCTGGAGCAGAGGCAGAAACCAAAGGGCTCGGAGGTGCAGGCGAAGGATGTCTAACAGAGGGTCCTGCAGCCTCAGTATCTGTAGCTCTATCTTCTGTCACTCCTTTCCTTTCCCATTTACCATTTTTTTAATAAATCCCATCCGATGAATTGTTGCTAGGCTATAAAAATCAGTGTGTCTTAAATTCTTCATAGGTTCATTATCAAAAATCACCACACCTTGGCTTCGAAAGATCATTGTAAGGATCATCCCATAAGGCAGACTAGATTTCCTTTTCCTCCACAATCTTTTATGTACCACAGAATCATGCTGGGAAGATTGATAGGCTTGCCTGTCACTATGGCGTCCATTACAAAGACATCTCTCTCAGAAACATAGTCAAATCTACCAGTTTTAGGAAAGAGAATCCTACTGCAGATATTGTGTAGTAATCTCAACTCTAAAGAAAGCTGATTAGCAAATACCTCTTCAAATCCAACCACATCCCGGTTTAATAATCTTGATAAAGCAGGGGCGCGGTCATCAGAAGAAAAGGTGGAAGTGCCAGACAAGGGTAATTCCAACAATCTAGATAGAATCTCAGCAGTAACAGATAGTCTGACTCCTCTTACATTGCTAATAAGCCCATGGTCTCCTCTAGACAAATTCTTGTAAAATTCTTTAACCAATGAGGGATAAGTCGGGCACTCTAGAGAATAAATTTTCTCCCAACCCATCTCGATAAGCTGTCTCCCAACTAGAAAGCCCTCATTCTCAAATAATTCAAAATCCACCTTCCTACCAGTAGTAATGATCCTATCCGCTAGACGATCTACCTAGGAAGACGTGGCAGCAGGAGTAGCAGTCGGAGTAGAAGCAGATGAAGTGGAGTCCGTGCTTGGAGAAGGTTCACGCACGGACGCTTCACCGTCTTCTTCACGGAGCGCTTCCGCTTGATTCCACCCGCCACAACACTCGATCCTCTAGTTTTAGGTGCCATTTGATGATTGGAGGTGATAATCAGGGATTATTGGAAGTTTGGAAGGTTTGGAGTGAACGTGGAGAGTATTTTGAGGATTGGGGTCGAATGGAATGAGCGACGAGTCGACTCTGCCCTAGATAAATCAACTTGGGACCACCTCGAGTCGGCTCGCGCAAACCCAAGTGTCGACTCGGCACAGACACAGAAAGGCCATCCCGACATGGAGTCGACTCGCGCCTAAGAGGGGTCGACCCAAGAGTTTCAGTTGAAACCGGGAGTCGACTCCGATACGTATCGAGTCGGCTCCGAGACCATTTCAGACCAAAAACATGAAATTTCTGAAATGTGTCCGGAATATGATCATAAAAATTGATAAATAATCATTGGATATGAGTGAATCAATTAGATATGAGTTCTAGATAAGATTTCCTTAAGGATTGAGGATTTGAAAGAATCTTAGATAAAATTTCCTTAGAGGTTTCAAATTCATTCTAAAGGATCACAAATACCTAACTCTCCTCTAAGATAACAGAATCTCTCTTCATTTAAAGGTTTAGTGAATATGTCAGCTAATTGTTCTTCAGTGTTAACATAATCAAGACATATTTCATTATTTGCTACATGTTCTCTTATAAAATGATATCTGATTTCTATGTGTTTAGTTCTCGAATGTTGAATTGGATTCTTGTTAGATTAATTGCACTAGTGTTATCACATCTTATGGGTGTTTTATCAAGCGTGATACCATAGTCTTCAAGTTGTCGCTTAATCCATAGGATTTGCGCACAGCAACTTCCAGCTGCTACATATTCAGCTTCAGTAGTTGATAATGCAACTGAATTTTTCTTTTTGCTAAACCATGTGATTAAGTTACTTCCTAAGAAATGGCATGCACCACTTGTGCTTTTCTATCTAGTTTGCATCCAGCATAATCAGAATCTGAATATGCAATTAGATTTAATGTGGAGTCTCTAGAATACCATAAACCTACATTTTTTGTTCACTTACATATCTTAGTATTCTTTTAACAGCTATTAAATGTGATTCTTTAGGTTCAGATTGAAATCTAGCACATAAACATACTGAAAACATGATGTCTGGTCTACTTGCTGTTAAATAAAGAAGGGATCCGATTATACCTCGATAATACTTTTGATCAACCTTTTTACCTTCTTCATCTTTGTCCAGCTTGCATGAAGGACTCATTGGAGTTCCGAGGGGTTTCATTGATTCCATACCAAACTTTTTGAGTAGTTCTCTTGTGTATTTTGTTTGGTTGATGAAGATTTTGCTTTGTTTGATCTGGAGTCCAAGGAAGAAGTTGAGTTCTCCCATCATGCTCATCTCGAATTCTCCCTGCATTAACTTTGCAAATTCTTGACAAAGAGAATCGTTAGTAGCACCAAAAATAATGTCATCTACGTATATTTGTACTACAAGTAAATCATTACTTTTTCTTTTCAAAACAAGGTTTTATCAACATTTCCTCTTACAAAATCATTTTCTATTAAGAATTTACTTAACCTATCATACCAAGCTCTAGGTGCTTGTTTCAAACCATATAAAGCTTTGTGCAATTTAAAAACGTGATTTGAAAACTCGTGATCTTCAAAACCTGGTGGTTGTTCTACATAAACTTCTTCATTTATAAATCCATTTAAAAATACGCTTTTTACATCCATTTGAAATAAGTTAAAATTCATATGACATGCAAATGCATGTAATAGCCTAATGGCTTCTAATCTAGCTACAGGCGCAAAGGTTTCATCAAAATCAATACCTTCCTCTTGATTATATCCTTTAGCAACCAATCTAGCTTTGTTTCTAATTACTATGCCATTTTCATCTAGTTTATTTCTAAAAACCCATTTTGATCCTATTACTGAATGATTTTTAGGTCTTTCAACTAGTGTCCAAACATTATTTCTTGTAAATTGATTTAGTTCTTCTTGCATTGCTAACATCCAATTATTATCTTTTTCAGCTTCTTCTATAGTTTTAGGTTCAATTTGTGATACAAATGCAAGATGATTACTAATATTTGTCATATATGATCTAGTTCTTATTCCTTGAGATGGATCGCCTATAATCAATTCCTTGGGGTGACTATGAGCATATCTCCAGTCTCTTGGAAGATCTATATCATTATGATTAATATTGATATCATCGTCCTTATGTGAATCATCATCTTTAGCTTCTTGCTCATGATCAGAAGATACTTCAATATTAAGTTTTTCAAGATCTTTTTCAATTATGTTTGTATCTTCCTCATCATCAAGCTTTTCAGAACTAGATGCTAAAGACTCATCGAAAACTATATGAATGGATTCTTCAACTACTAAGGTTTTCTTGTTAAATACTCTATAAGCTTTACTAGTCGTTGAATATCCTAAAAAGATTCCTTCATCAGATTTAGCATCAAATTTTCCTAAATTGTTTTTACCATTATTATGAATAAAACATTTACATCCAAATGCATGAAAGTATTTTATATTTGGTTTTCTTTCATTCCATAATTCATAAGGTGTTTTCTTTAAGATTGATCTTATTAAGGCTCTATTTAAGATGTAACATGCTGTGTTAATTGCTTCCGCCCAAAAGTACTTTGGTAGGTTACTTTCGCATAGCATGGTACGGGCCATGTCTTCTAGAGTCCTATTTTTCCTTTCAACTACACCATTTTGCTGTGGAGTCCTAGGGGCTGAAAAATTATGATTAATTCCATTTTCAGAACAAAAACTTTCAAATAGATGATTTCAAATTCTGTTCCATGATCACTTCTTAGAGATACTATAGTAGTGTTTTTCTCATTTGTGACTTTCTTGAAGAATTTCAGGAATATCGAGAAAGTCTCATCTTTGTGAGCTAAAAACATTACCCAAGTATATCTAGAATAATCATCTACAATCACTAGACCATATTTCTTTCCTCCTAGACTTGTGGTTCTAGTTGGTCCGAAAAGATCCATGTGAAGTAGCTCTAGTGCCCTAGAAGTTGAAACAATGTTTTTAGATTTGAAAGAACTTCTAGTTTTTTTCCAAATTGACATGCATCACATATTTTATTTTCAAAATCTAGTTTAGGTAATCCTTTAACTAAATCCATTTTAATTAGTTTTGAAATAAGGTGTGTGCTTGCATGACCTAATCTACGATGCCACAACCAACTAATTTCATTTATGTTAGCATTGTCAGCAATTAAGCAATGATCACTCAAAGATAATTTTTCTAAATCAACCAAGTAAACATTGCCATGTCTATAACCAGTAAATACAATGCTATCATCAATAGAATTAGTTACAGTGCATACAGAAGATTTAAATGAAACATTAAAGTTTTTATCACATAATTGACTTATACTTATTAGATTATGCTTCAAACCATCAACATAAAGTACATTATCAATAAATGTAGATGGAGTTATACGGACTTTACCAAGGCCCATAATTTGACCTTTACCGTTATCGCCAAACGTAACAACTCCACATTTCTTTTCTTCTAGGGTGATGAATTCATCTTTGTCACCCGTCATATGTCTTGAGCAGCCACTATCAAGGTACCACTTTTTCTTTGATCTTTTGGCTACAAGACATTCCTGCAACATAATTTAAACTTTATGTTTAGGTACCCAAGCTTTCTTGGGTCCTTCATGGTTAGCAGCAACAAAAATTGTTCCTTTCGGAACCCATATTTTCTTAGCTTTAACATTTAACTTGTTGTTATTATTTAACGTTTTGCATTCAAATAATTTATGACCTTTTTCATTACATTTGAAACAAGTTATATTACTTGGTTGGCTTTTATAAAAATATTCTTTAAAGATTTTTGTTTCCTTAATGTGTTATATCCTAAACCTGCTTTGTCAAAAATAGCTTTTTGACTATCTAAGATCATGTTAAGTTTGGTTGAACTTAAAGTGAATTTCTCAACAATGTCTTTATATTTTTTAACATCTTTCTTAAGAGAGTCATTTTCTTTAACTTGCTGTTCTTTATCTAAAGCTAAAGTTTCTAATTGGTCTTTTAAATCTTTTATTGAGTCTTTAGTTTCAGATTTCAACAAATCTATTTCTTGATTAAGATTATCTCTTTCTTTGCTAAGTTCTTCTTTTTCATTTGTTAAGTTCTTAACTTCTAAAGCTAATTCATTTTTACTTTTAGCTAAGCTAATATTGTCATTTTTCAAAAACTTATACTTCTTTTTCAAGGATTTAAAATCAATCATAAGTTCATTGAAAGCCTCAAACATTTCATCAAATGTAAAGTCATCATTTGAGTTTTCAAAACTTACCTCATTGTCGTTGTCGTCGTTGTTGGCCATGAAGCAGACATTAGCAACTTCTTTTTGTTCTTCTTCTTCGGAAGAAGACTCTTCACTATCAGTCCAAGTCGCCATGTATGCCTTTTTCTTTTTCTTGTAGGCCTTCTTAAGTAAAGGACAGTCATATCTAAAATGCCCTGGTTTTTTACATTCATAGCATACTAAGGGCTCTTTCTCTTTGTCCTTTTCCTTTTTCTTATCCTTTTCTTTTTCTCCTTCCATTTTTGAAACAAATCTCTTTTTGTGGAAGGGCCTCCTTCTTTGCATAAATTTCTTGAATTTCCTTGCAAGGAGGGCTGTCTCATCATCATCATCCTCTTCATCATCGCTGCTGCTTATTTCCTTTTCCACAGCTTTGAGGGCGATGGTCTTCTTCTTTCTTGACTCATCCTCATTGACATGTTGTTTGACTTGAAGCTCATGAGTCATCAGCGAACCGAGAAGCTCTTCCAATGGTAGGATGTTCAGATCTTTGGCTTCTTGTATGGCGGTCACCTTGGCTTCCCAAGTCCTTGGAAGTGACCTAAGGATTTTGCGAACAAGCTCAGAGTTAGTATAAACTTTTCCAAGACTTTTTAAACCATTCACAATATCAGTGAATCTAGTGAACATGCATGTGATGGTTTCATTTTGTTCCATAGTAAATAATTCATATTTGTGAACCAAAATATTTATCTTTGATTCTTTTACTTGGTTTGTTCCTTCATGAGTTATTTCCAACCTATCCCAAATTTCTTTTGCGGAATTACAAGTCGAGATTCGGTTGAATTCATTTGAGTCTAAGGAACAATATAAAATATTAATGGCCTTAGCATTTAGTTGTGCCATTCTCCTATCATTATCATTCCAATCCCTTTCGGGTTTAGGAACAATAGTGCCATCAATAAGGTGTGTGGGTGTACTAGGTCCGTTTATTATTACTCCCCATAATTCATAGTCCAAAGCTTGAATGAATATTCTCATTCTAGCTTTCCAATATGAATAGTTGGTTCCATTAAATAACAGAGGTCGATTCGTAGAATGACCTTCAGCAAAACTTGAACCAATTTGTGTTGCCATATGGATCTTTAGCCCTTGATCGTGAGATCAAATTCTAAATGAGCACTTGCTCTGATACCAATTGTTGGCCCAGATGGCAACCCAAGAGGGGGGGGGGTGAATTGGGTTCTTAAAAATTTAAGACTTTTTAGAAAATTTAAACTGATTTGCTCAAGATGTGCAAGTGAGTAAAATTAACTAATAGGCAAAGCACAAGCAATTAATAAAGAGAGATAGAGAGAGAAAATATAGCACGACAAACACAAGATAATTTTATAGTGGTTCGGTGCAACCAACACCTACGTCCACTCCCAAGATTCACTTGGGTCCACACTATAATCTCTCTAGATTACAGCCGAGTTGTTTTCCAAGCTCACAACTCAAACTTGTTGTTTTCCACGGGTGAACAACGAACCCAGCTGGTTTTAACTCGGGCTTACCAGCACAAAACCCTACACGTTATTTTTCCGAGCTCACAACTAACCCAACACAAGCACTCCGGCTTGTAACGAGGTATATCAACCTCCACTGATTCAATCCACTGATTGAATCAGCAAACAATTAGAATAAAAGTGTTTGAATAATGAAATGCTCCCCTTGAGCAAATATACAAATGAAGTATAAAATAAAGAGTTAGAAAAGCCTGATTGTATTGCAGATGGTAGTGGCTTTGGCTTTCTTCCTTCTTCTCTTTAACTCCTCTTGAAATGTTGAATCACGCCTCAGCAAGATTCTTGACCGTTGAAGACTTTGGAGTTGAGATGAAGCTTTTTTTCTTTTGAAAATCCTTCGATTTGATCTTTGAAATGCTCTTGGATTTTCTTTTGACTTTTGTAGATTGAAGATCTGGAGCAGACGAAACTTCCTCTTGGATTTCACTCCTTTTGAATCACTCTCCTTTGAGCTAGAAGATTTTTCCAATATGCTATGTTTTTCCCTCTTTTCAAAAGATATTCTATTCTCTCTTTGATTTTCAAAATCTATTCTTTTGAGTTGAAAAGAGCTCCTCTATTTATAGATTCTGCAAAAATATATCCGTTAGAGACAAGAAAAAATGGCCGTTATTCAAAAATCTTACCGTTGGAGCTGATGTGTCATCGTTAAAAATTTCGCCCAGATTTGCTGGAGTCGACTCATGCTTTTCCCGAGTCGGCTCGAGCTCGTCTTACCAAAAATAGAAATGTTTTAAAAAGGTTAGGGGTTGACTCGCTAAAAGTGAAGTGTCGACTCCTGATAGTCGGGAGTCGACTCGAGAAAGACTTGGGGTCGACTCGCGAAGTGCTCAGAAAAACACTCTTCTGGTGTCTGAGCGGAGTCGACTCACACAGTCCAGGAGTTGGCTCGACAGAATCAGGGGTCGACTCGACAATTTCGTGGGTCGACTCGACACAGATGCACATTTCTGTACACTGAGCGGAGTCGACTCTGAAACTCAGGAGTCGGCTCCGGAACGTATCAAAAATCAGAAACTTTTCTGATTGACATTAAAATCGTTCCAGATTCATTTTTATTCATTTTTTGACATGAATTCAATAAAATTAACATTTAGAATTGATTCAAGAACTAATCCAAAAACTTATTGAATAAAACATGAATTATAATATTTCTTTTCGAGAGTTTAAATATTGAGCTTAAAGTCACTTTCAAAATTGATTAAAGTTAAACTTGAGCATGTTCATTGATCGTTCAAAATAAATTTGTTGCTCATTTACATAAACTTATTACATCCTTTAATAAACTCAATGGTTTTTAGTAATCATCAAAATCAAAAGGATTGGATCATATAATTTTTCTATAATCTTTCAACAAATTAGTTGAGGTAGTTGACCTCGGACAAGCTAAGATTAGCTTGTGTTAGGTTTTGTATTGGTGAACCTATGAAAATCGGCTGGGTTCGTTGTGACCCCGTTGTAAAACAACAAGTTCGAGTTGTGATCTTGTAAAATAACTCTGCTGTAATCAGGGTGATTATAGTGTGGACCCAAAAGTTGCTTGAGAGTGGATGTAGGTGTAGCTAACACCGAACCACTATAAATCTTTTATGTTTGTCATGCTTATCTTTCTCTCTCTCTCCTTTTATATTATGCTCAGCATTTATTGCATCACTTCACTTGTGCACATTTATCTTGTGGAATTTATTTTAATTATAAAATTTTTAAAGAACCCAATTCACCCCCTTCCTCTTGGGTTGCCATATGGGCCAACAATTGGTATTAGAGCTAGTGCTCATTTCGTCTTGATCTAACAATCAAGAGCTAAAGATCAAATGGCAGCTCAAGCTTGCTCTTCTTTTTCTTATGTTCAATCCACAAATCGACCACATTTGTTTAGTGGCACAAACTATTTATATTGAAAAGCTAGAATGAGGATTTTTATTCAAGCTTTAGACTATGAGTTATGGAGTATCATTATTAATGGTCCTAGCACTCCTACACACTTAGTAGATGGATCCATTGTTCCTAAGCCCGAAAGGCATAGGAATGAAAATGATAGGAAAATGGCTCAGCTTAATGCCAAGGCCATGAATGTCCTATACTGTTCTTTGGATGCAAATAAATTCAATAGAATATCCACTTGCATCTCAGCCAAAGAAATATGGGATAGGTTGAAAGTTACTCATGAGGGTACCGACCAAGTTAAAGAATCAAAAATTAACATTTTGGTGCATAAATATGAACTTTTCAATATGGATCAAAATGAATCAATTACATACATGTATAGTAGATTTATTGATATAGTAAATGGATTGAAAAGTCTTGGTAAGACCTATACTTACTCTGAATTGGTGCAAAAAATTCTTAGGTCTCTTCCAAAAACATGGGAAGCTAAAGTGACAGCTATCGAAGAAGCCAAAGATCTGAATATTCTACCTTTGGAGGAGCTACTTGGATCTCTTATGACCCATGAGCTTACAATGAAGCAACATCAAGAAGAAGATGTGAAAAAGAAAAGGACAGTTGCACTCAAAGTTATAGAAAATAAAAAGCGCAGCAGCGAAGAAGATGAAGAAGACGATGAGACTGCTCTCCTTGCAAAGAAATTAAAAAATTATACAAAGAAGAAGACCCTTCCACAAAAGAAAACCTGGTATTAAAATGAAAGGAGAAAAAGAAAAAGACAAAGATAAAGAAAAAGATCCCTTGATATGTTACAAATACAAGAAACTGGGACGTTTTAGATCAGAATGTCCTCAACTTAAAAAGGAATACAAAAAAGAAGAAGGCGTATGTTGCAACTTGAAGCGACAACGAGTAATCTTCATATGAAGATGATCAAAAAGAGGTTGCCAACATATGCTTCATAGCAAATGATGAAAATAAGGTAAATTCTGAAATCCCCAATGATGATTTTACTTTTGATGAACTATATGATGCTTTTAATGAATTGGTTAGTGATTTCAAGATTTTAAGAACAAAAAATAAAACTTTGAAAATTGAAAACTTAAATCTTCTCAAAAAGAAAAATGAACTAGTTCTTGAAATTAAAAATTTAAAATCTGAAAAGGAAGACACACTAAAGGAAAAGAATCAATTGCTACTAAAAATCTTAATTTGAAGAAAGAAATTAAAAAATATAAAATATTATTGATAAATTTATAAATAGCTCAGAAAAGCTTAATCTATTTTTGAACAATCAAAGAGCTATTTTTGACAAAGCTGGTTTAGGATATAGACCACATATGAAACAAAAATGTGTCAACAATTTCTTCATAAAGAAACCAATCAAAAATAATATTTTGGGTTATCATTGTAGCAAAAAGGAACATAAATCTTATGAATATAATAACAAAATATCTCATAAGAATTTAAATCATAAAGGTAAGAAAATATGGGTTCCAAAAGGAACGATGTTTATTGCTACTAACCATGAAGGACCCAAGAAGGTTTGGGTACCTAAACAAAAGATATGATTACTTTATAGGAGTGTCTTACGGCCAAAGGATCAAAAAGAAAATGGTATTTTGATAGCAGCTGCTCAAGACACATGATGGGTGATAAGGAGCAATTCATCAACCTTGAAGCTCAAAGAGGAGGAGTTGTAACTTTTGGAGATAATGGCAAAGGCCAAATCATAGGCTTTGGTAAAATTCAAATAAATCCATCCACTTTTATTGAAAATATTTTATATGTAGATGGATTAAAGCATAATTTAATTAACATTAGCCAACTTTGTGATAAAGGTTTCAAAGTTTTGTTTGAAGCTTCTATCTGCACTGTATCAAACCCCATTGACAATAGCATTATATTTATTGGAAATAGAAAAGGCAATGTATACTTAATTGATTTGGACAATTTGTCTACTAATAACCATTGCCTGATTGCTGATAATGCTAAGGTAAATGAGATTGGATGGCTATGGCATCATAGACTACGTCATGCAAGCACACACTTAATTTCAAAATTGCTTAGAATGGATTTAGTTAAAGGACTTCCAAAATTAGATATTGAAAACAATAGAATTTGTGATGCATGTCAATTTGGAAAACAAACTAGGAATTCTTTCAAATCTAAAAATATTATTTCCACCACTAGGCCACTCGAGCTACTACACATGGACCTTTTTGAACCTACTAGAACCACTAGTCTAGGAGAAAAGAAATAAGGTCTTGTGATAGTAGATGATTACTCTAGATTCACTTGGGTATTATTTTTAGCTCACAAA
Organism: Calamus simplicifolius; assembly: GCA_900491605.1. Taxonomy (NCBI): domain Eukaryota; kingdom Viridiplantae; phylum Streptophyta; class Magnoliopsida; order Arecales; family Arecaceae; genus Calamus; species Calamus simplicifolius. The sequence continues at coordinate 292,742 of UESW01001528.1, read as the reverse complement.
GATAAGACTTTCTCAATATTTCTAAATTCTTTAAGAAAGTCACAAATGAGAAAAATATCACCATAGTGTCTTTTAGAAGTGATCATGGAACTGAATTTGAAAATCATATATTTAAAATTTTTTGCATTAAAAATATCATTCATCATAACTTCTCAGCACCTAGAACACCTCAACAGAATGGAGTTGTAGAAAGAAAAAAATAGAACTTTAGAAGGCATGGCCCGTACCATGCTATGTAAAAGCCTACTCTCAAAATATTTCTAGGCAGAAGCTATAAACACGGCATGTTACATCCTAAATAGAGCCTTAATTAGATTAATCCTTAAGAAAACTCCCTAGGAACTATGGCATAATAGGAAACCCAACATTAGTTATTTTCATGCATTTGGTTGTCATGTTTTATTCATAATAATGGTAAAGACAAACTTGGAAAGTTTGACGCAAAATCAGATGAAGATATATTCTTAGGATATTCCACTTTTAGCAAAGCTTATAGAGTATTTAATAAGAAATATTTAATTGTAGAAGAGTTAATTCATGTAATATTTGATGAATCTTTAGCATCAAGTTATGAAAAGATAGATGATGAGGAAGATACAAATTTGATTGAAAGAGATTTTGAAAAATTGAATGTTGATGTATCTTCAGATCATGAACTAGAAGCTAAGGATGATGACTCACCTAAGGATGATAGTATTGATACTACTCGTAATGATGTAGATCTATCTAGAGATTGGAGATATGCTTATAGTCATCCAAAGGACTTAATCATAGGCGATCCATCTCAAGGTGTAAGAACTAGATCATCAATGAGAAATATCAATAATCATCTTGCATTTGTGTCTCATATAGAACCCAAGACTATTGAGAAAGCCGAAAAAGATAGTAATTGGATGTTAGCTATGCAAGAGGAATTAAATCAATTTACTAGGAATAAAGTATGGACTCTAGTTGATAAACCCAAAGGTCATCCTGTTATAGGATGTAAATGGGTATTTAGAAATAAACTAGATGAAAATGGCATTGTAATTAGAAATAAAGCTATATTAGTTGCAAAAGGATATAATCAGGAGGAAGGAATTGATTTTGATGAAACCTTTGAACCTGTTGCTAGATTAGAGGCCACTAGATTATTACTTGCATTTGTATGTCATATGAACATTAATATATTTCAAATGGATGTAAAAAGTGTATTTTTAAGTAGTTTTATAAATGAGGAAGTTTTTGTTGAACAACCACCTGGTTTTGAAGATCATGAATTTTAAATCATGTTTTTAAACTACACAAAGCACTTTATGGTTTAAAACAAGCACCTAGAACTTGGTATGATAGACAAAGTAAATTTCTAATTGTAAATGATTTTTCTAGAGAAAATATTGATAAAACCTTATTTTTGAAAAGAAAGATAAAGACTTATTGGTAGTACAAATTTATGTAGATGGTATTGTAGTCGGTGCTACTAACAATCTTCTTTGCCAAGATTTTGCAAAGTTAATGCAGGGCGAATTTGAGATGAGCATGATGGGAGAACTTAACTTCTTTCTTGGACTTCAAATTAAACAAGAAAGAGAGAAAATTTTCATCAACCAAATAAAGTACACTAAAGAAATTCTCAAGAAGTTTGGTATGGAATCAATTAAACCTCTTGGAACACCTATGAGTCCTTCATGCAAACTCGATAAAGATGAAGATGGTAAGCAAATAGACCAAAAATATTATAGAGGTATGATTGGTTCTCTACTTTACTTAACAACTAGTAGACCTGATATTATGTTTGTTGTATGCTTATGTGCTAGATATTAGTTTGAACCTAAAGAATCTCACTTAATTGCTGTAAAAAGAATTCTAAGATATTTAAATGGAACTAAAAATGTAGGATTATGTACTCTAGAGACTCAATATTAAATTTGATTGCATATTCTAATTCGGATTTTGCTGGTTGTAAATTAGATAGAAAAAGCACAAGTGGTGCATGCTAATTCTTAGGTAGTAACTTAATCTCTTTGGTGCGGGCACCAGGATCAAGCAGAGGATTCTTAACCCTCTGTGGATATCTGATTAGTTATGATTCAAGTCTTGAGTTGGAAAATAAAGTTTAGTTTATTTTGAGTCTCGTCCAGTTCATTTTATTCTAAATTGAGTCATATCCAGTTCAGTTTATTTTAATGTGAGTCTTATAGTAAGTTCATCAGCTTACAAGAGGAGACATCAGTATTGGAGCAGAAGACAAGGCCATCACAGTCAGACAGAGCAGCTGCTAAATTTAAGTTGGTGCCACACCTACTTCAAGCAGCCCACATGCCACCTAGCAGAGCAAGCAACCTTCTCGATCTGGATGATCATTTTCCTCATCTGGACGCCACAGATTTCATACCGAATCTAGCTGCCGCTGATTGCATCTTGAAGATCACCTTCCTCATCTGGACGCTGCAGATTTCATGCCAAATTAAGCTACCGCTGATTGCATCTCAATCATATATAGAAAATCACCTGCCTCATCTAGACGCCACATATTTCATGCTGAATCTAGCTGCTACTGATTGCATCTAGAAGATCACCTTAGAAGATCACCTTCCTCATCTGGACGCTGGAGATTTCATGCCAAATTTGATTAGGGAGCCTTTTTTTTTTCTTTTCTCTCTTTTCATATCTATATTTTCTTGGGCCCCAAGTCTCTTGCTCTATAAAAGAGACCCTCTTGTATAAATAATGTATCTTTTATTATTAATCAATCATCCAAGTTTTGAGTTATTATGATTTTGTTAATTGGTTCTCTAGTGCTCTTGTTTTCCCCCTCCTGCACATGCCAACATCCCAAGTCTCTAGGAGAAACCCTGGCCACCACCTTTGTCTTCCAATAGTGGATGCCCAAGAGCCCTTGGCCGACCTCCCCTTTTCTTTACTCCTTCCTTGTCTCTTTGCCTCTATTATAAACTTTCTCTATTATTCTTTAACCCTTGTATGGTGATCTTGCAGATCTCTCAGTAGCCACGAATCCAGGATTCAAGGTGATCATCATCCAGGTCAGCGGATACTTGGCCGCAGATCCGTGGGCTCAAGGCTTGATAATCTAGGGCGCATCCGCCAGGCAGAGCAACCCCTTCAATACTTTGATTTTCCCCCTCTTTCCAGGTGCACTCTTCTAATCTATTAGTAACTTTATTGTAGGAGAGCAAGCCCTACCGGGGCTTCTTAGCTTCGGCGGTCCTTCTTCCTTATTTTTTTAGAAACTATTTTGCGTGGGGATTTACTGTGAATTTTCTAGAATCTCTCTTAGGCTATTACTTTGGGAGAATAATCAACTACAATTATTAATCATTAAAAAAAATTGTTTGCATGCGAATCGGTCCTGCATTAGCTGGGTAGCAGAGCATAGTTAGGGCTTAATTTTAATTCATGTTATTATCAGTATATCATCTGTTAATTGAATTATTTCTTCCTGCATACACATTAGAAAATTATGAAATTTATTTCTCTAGATTCATTATAATTTAAAGTATTTTTTCTTATTTTTGAGAATTTAATTCAATCTATGAAAAAAAGAATTATGAGATTTATTGCTATTTATAGATTTCTAGATTAGGGTTTGTGTTTTACATGTCATTCATCTGCATTAAATTACTCTTAAGAGCTTTCATTGATGTCAGATAAGGGAGGGATTGAGACCCCTTCATTGGCCCAAAACAACCACCCATGCATTCCGATCCCAAGCCTCTAATCTAAAACTGAGTAGCAACTTAATTGACATTTGCCCTAGAGGGCTAGGGACACCAACAGTCGGTTTAGTGTACTGGAGGAGACTAGTGCAAATCAATCTAACGTGTGCTCTAAAATTGGTATCTAGAAGAGAGGTCAAATGTCAAACAACTTAAGCGGAGTGTTGGGGTTATTCTAATTAGGCACCTACAATTTGCGGGACGAGCCTCCCCCCTTCCACCTATCCCAACTGGCCAATTGAAGAGTTACTATTAGATTGGCTTGCATTAAGCCAAATCCTTTACTCTGGATGACTAGGTCTAACATACCATAATCCGAGTCAGTCTGAGTCTTGTATGCTTGATTGTGCTTGCATGTGCACTAGATCAGAAGCATATTTTCCCCCGTCACCACCTCCATTACAGGCTGAACCCATGGCTAATCAAAGCATTGATGATCACTTAAGGATCATCACTGAACAACTAGCCCAAATGAACCAATACATCGAGCAATCTGAGGCTAGATTAGGGTCCAGATTCGATCAAGTCGAAACTAGGTTGGGCATCCTAAAAGAAGCCCGTGAGCCCCATACTGAGTCTGATCATGAGACCCCACCTCATCCTAGGAGAGCCCAACAGCTTGACCTCTACATAAGGCCAAACCCTAGGAGACCACTTCAACCTAATCCAGTCCTAGATGTCATCCCTAAGAGACCCAATCATGAGGCAGTAGACCAAGAAGAAAGAGCCCTTAGAAGTGTCAGACTTGAAGCACCTACTTTCGATGGCTCTATGGACCCTAAGGACTACCTAGATTGGGAGGAAGGGATGGACCAGTACTTTGACTGGTATGACATGTCTAAAGAGCGTAAGTTTAAGTTTGCCAAGCTCAAGTTAGTACAATAGGCTAGGTTATACTGGGCCATTTTAGAGCGAAGGCAATTATTAGAGGGAAGAGACCCCATAGTCACCTGGCACGCCATGAAGGCTAGACTTAGGTCCAATTATGTACCCACATCGTATGAACAGAGCTTATTGGACCAGTGGCAGGGATTAATTCAGGGTAGTAAAATTGTGAATGAATACATTGCTACATTTCAAGAGTATACCATGAGGTTAATATTGTTTAGTCTGAGGAAATCACCCTATCCAAGTTTAGGTATGGCCTAAGAGCAGATATTCAGAGAACTTGATGGGGCATGAAAAAATTGGTGGAATGAGGGGATGGTGATGTGTTCTAAGTGATTACCACCCTTAATGAACATTTGAGCCCAAGCTATGGCTGAATTCATGCATGGGAGAAATGAAGAACATCAAACCGGAAGCAGAAATCTAAACACCCTTGTGCAAGCTTCTTTCAAAGAAATAAAAAGATTAGATCTAAAGGTATGGAAACCTTCAAACTAAGTTAAGCCACCTTTAAAACTTCAGATCTAAAGGACCAAGAGGCATTTTTTTTTTCTCAACAATGAAGTAAGATCTTAAAGTGGAAGGGATGCACTCAACACTCAAAGAATTGAGGGTTGGTTGACAAGATCTACACTCCTTACTTAAGAACTCACCTTGGCACTTGATCCTTGATGTGGAGCCATCATCCTCAACTCTAACATCCTCAAGAGAACCTGCAAGTGATCAGAAGTAAGACCGTGGAGGCAAAGGAATTGAAGGAAATAAAAAAATCGAACAAGGAAAGGAAGGATTTGAAAAATTTTGCTGAGACTTGGGTAGCACTTGTCCTTCTTCCTGAAACTATTATGGAACCTTGGTAGAATGGTTTAGAGTAGCAAATTGGGCCTCTCACCCTCTCCCTCAAGGAGTGACCTAGATCTAAGACTAGGGAAACACGAGCCTCAACTCAAACTAAGAGCATCTCACCCTCTTCATACTCAAAGATGAACAAGGCACTTGGCAAAAGAAATCAAATAAACTTGATTTTATTTCTCAAACTTCATATCTACAAGAGGGAAAGCTTGGCCTATTTATAGGCCAAAGGACTTCCAGAAATTTCAGCCCAAAAAACTAAAAGATCATAACAATCTAAGGATTAGTTATGATATAGCTAACTAATTACAATCAATCCCTAACAAATTTGGTTGCACCAGCTTCCATGTGGCACCTCCTTAGTTTGCCATGTGTCATCATCAGATACCTCCATGTGTCCTCCAAGATTTGACTTCTAAGTTGCCATGTGTCATCATCAGATACCTCCATGTGTCCTCCAAGATTTGACTTCCAAAGAGAAGACTTGATGTCTTGATAGCAGTGTTGACTCAAGGCAGGAAGTGTCGATACTTTGAGACTTGGCAGAAGTTGAAATTTTGCAGCATGAGTTGCCACTTGAGAAATTGAAACTCTTGGCTCGAGTAAGTGGAACCTGCGAAAGTAGATTAACTACAAAACCAAAGAGTGTCAGTCTGCAACCTTTTCTTCTTGCTGATGTCCCCATCAATTCTTCCCGGGTGAAAAAAACTCGGCCCTGACGAGTATGGATCATTTTGGCTTTGGTAATATTCAAGCAGATCTGGATCGATCCTTTGCAGTTCTTCTTGAGTGATCCATGAGTCTTCAGAATCAGGTCTACCTTGCCAATGGACCAAGTAGCGTTGATAGTCTTTATTTCGGGTAGTGACAATCTTGTCATCTAATATCCGTTCAATTCTTTCTCGCTTTGTGGCTGGTGGACACTCTGGGATTGGTTCACTCTCAAAGGATGGATCAGGTCCTAAAAACTCACTGGGATTCATTGTTGGTTCCTTGTATTCTACCAGATCTGAAATATTAAAGGTGGAACTAATACCAAAGTCAGAAGGTAGGTCCAGTATATAAGCATTAGGTCCAATTCTTTTTATTATTTTGAAAGGACCTGCACCACGGGCGTGTAGTTTCTTCATAGTTCCCTTTGGAAACTGTTCAGGTCTGAGCCTTATCATGACAAAGTCTCCTACATGAAATTCTTTTGCTCTTCTATGGGAATTAGCCATATGCTTGTAACTCTCATTGCTTATATGGATTTTCTCGCTAATTTCTTTGTGTAAATCCCTAATGTGTTGTGCATATGACTCAGCAGACTCTGATGTTCGTACATGCATGGGCAATGGAATGAGGTCTATTGGCTTTCTTGGTTTGTACCCATGAATAATCTCAAAAGGACTTTTTCAGTGGATCTGTTAACTGAACTATTATAGGCAAACTCTATACGTGGCAGTAAAAGGTCCCAATTTCCAGTATGTTTTCCCACTAAACATCTCAACATATTTCCAAGACTTCTATTTACAACTTCTGTTTGACCATCAGTTTGGGGGTGATAAGTGGTAGAAAAGTTTAACTTGGTTCCTAGCAGGTGCCATAGGGTTTTCCAAAAGTAACTGGTGAACTTAACATCCCTATCAGACACGATGGTTTTAGGTAACCCGTGTAATCTAACCACTTCATCTAGAAATAACTTGGCCACTTTTGATGCATCGAAGGTCTGGGAACAAGGCAGAAAATGTGCCATTTTAGAAAATCTATCGACTACCACAAAGATGGAATCGTGTCTCCTTAAGGTCTTTGGTAGTCCCAACACAAAGTCCATACTGATGTCTTGCCAAGGTCGATCAGGGACGGGTAAAGGGGTGTATAGTCCAGTGTTTTGTTTTTGCATTTTAGCAACAGCACATGTCCTACACTGGGCTACGACTTGGGCAACATTTCGTTTTAAGCTGGGCCAAAAGAATTGTTCCTCCAAAGCTAGAATAGTTTTATTCCTTCCGAAATGGCCCGCTAAACCTCCGGCATGGATTTCCCAAATCAAGAATTCCCTAATTGAGGTTCGGGGAATACACAACTTATCTCCTTTAAAAAGGAACCCATCATGAAGAGTAAAGTCTTTGTATTCTCTAGAAGGCCTTAGACTGACAGATTCAAAAATCTCACTAAAGTCAGGGCAACTTTTATACTCTTCCTTCAACTTATCAAATCCTGTGACTTCAGTACTTACGGACGTCAAGAGCATAGAACGTCGACTTAAAGCATCGGCAACCTTATTGTCAGAACCAGCACGGTGTTTTAGAACAAAGGTGTAAGCTTGGATGTACTCTACCCATTTTCCATGCCTAGGGTTTAACTTCTTTTGGGAGCTAAGGAATCGGAGGGCTTCATGATCGGAAAATAGAACAAACTCCTGCGGTAACAAGTAATGTCTCCAATATTTCAAAGCCTGAACTACCGCATATAACTCCTTGTCATAGGTGGAATATCTCAACTTTGCGCCATTTAGTTTCTCGCTAAAAAAAGCTACCGGATGGTTCTCTTGACTTAAAACTCCACCAATTCCAATCCCAGAGGCATCACAAGCAACCTCAAAAACTTTAGAGAAGTCAGGCAACCTTAAGATTGGTGCTTGTGTCATTCTTCCTTTAATCTCAAGGAAGGCTTTATTGGCTTGTTTGGTCCATTCAAAATTTCCTTTCTTAAGACAATCCGTGATTGGAGCAACAATGGTGCTAAACCCTTGGATGAATCTCCTATAGAAGGTGGCAAGACCGTGGAAGCTACGGACGTCATGTATGTTCTTGGGTTCGGGCCACTCGACTATGGACTTAATTTTCTCGGGATCAGCAGAAACACCATTAGTAGTAACAATGAACCCTAGAAAGGTTACTCTGTTAGTCATGAATTCACTTCTTCAGATTGGCATATAGATTTTCCTTTCTAAGGGTGTAACAGACTTGTCTAAGATGATCTAAATGGTCTTCCCTAGTCTTACTATAGATGAGGATGTCATCAAAATATACTACAACAAATTTTCCCATGAAAGGTCTTAAAACTTGAGTCATGATCCTCATAAATGTACTAGGGGCATTTGATAGACCAAAGGGCATAACCAACCACTCATAAAGACCATCCTTAGTTTTGAATGCAGTTTTCCACTCATCTCCAGGTTTGATCCTAACCTGGTGATAACCACTCTTAAGATCAATCTTGGAAAATATAGTGGCTCCGGTCATCATGTCAAGCATATCATCAAGGCGAGGGATAGGAAATCGATACTTGACCGTAATTTTGTTGATGGCACGACTATCGATGCACATTCTCCAAGTGCCATCCTTCTTCGGGGTCAGTAGGGCAGGTACTGCACAAGGACTTAAACTCTCCCTAATAAACTTTTTCTGGAGGAGATCTCCAACTTGTCTTTGTAGCTCAGCGTGCTCAGTAGGATTCATTCTATAGTGAGGTAGGTTAGGCAAGGTGGCTCCTGGGACTAGATCAATTGTATGTTGAATATCCCTAAGTGGGGGCAGGTGATTGGGTAAATCTTCTGGGAATACATCCTTAAAGTCTTCTAAGATCTTTGTGACTTCTTGAGGTGGTTCCTTAGGATCTTCATTCCGACTTTCTTTAAGTGCCAAAATCCACATAGGTGATCCTTCATTGATTTCTTTCTCTATTTCCTTGACACTGATCAAATTCAGATCTTGTTTCTTCTCTTTCAAATCACTAGACCCTTTCTTGATATTGTCCTTAGGTGGGGTCGAGTTAATGATAAGCTTTTTCCCTAGATGGTTGAAAGCACAAGAATTGGATTGACCATATAAAGTTGCATCATGATCATACAACCAAGGTCTACCCAAAATGATGCTACTTACTCCCATGGGTAGTACATCGCACCAGACTTGTTCATGATATTGGATTTGAATGGGAACTTGACATCTGGATTTAATGGGAATGGATGTTGAATCTATCCAAGAAACTTTGTATGGATTGGGATGGGGAACAGGGGTCAAGCTTAAATTCTTAATGGCTTTAGTGGAAATAGCATTCACACAACTCCCATTGTCTATAATGATTTTATAAACCTTCTCCCCTATCTTAACAAATGTTTGGAGTATATTAGTTCTTCTCCAATCCTCCTTTTCCTTTGTTTGGGTCAAAATTCTAACAACACCCAAAGTCTCATCATAATCAATCTCTTCTTCCTCTTCATCATATTCATTGATCAGATTGGATTCAGCCTCATATACCTCTTTTTCAAACTCTTTAGTATCTTCAGGGTCCTCTTCAGCTAGTTCTCCTATGTGTAGAGAACGGGCAGGGCATTGGTTGGCATAGTGTCCCTTCCTGTTACATTTAAAACAATGGACATTCGGGTTGTTACTCTTTTGAACTACAGGGGCCTTACCCTTGTCACTCGTTTGACCGGATGGATAGTAGGAGTGGGGTGATTTGGTCGCATTTGGTTGAACCCTGGTTTCTGAGTAGGGGTGCTAATCTTACTTAGTTCGGGTCTTCTGACTATCGGTCCCCTTTGAAACCTTTCACAATCTCTGGCTATTTGATAGGCTTGGTCTAGGTCAGTGATTTCTCTTAGAAATAATTCCTTTTGAATTTCTTCACGCAAACCGGCTCTAAACCTAGACAATGTTACAGCTTCTGATTCATCAATGTTACACCTCATCGCAAACTCATCAAACTTGGTAATATATTCAGACACAGTCTTATTGCCCTGGTATAATCTTTGCCACTGATCTAATAGTCTTTGGTGATAGGACATAGGGACATACTTTTCCCTAAGCTTGATTTTCATAGCTCTCCAAGTGGTTATGGGCATGTCTCCTCTTTGCCTAAGCATTCGCCCGATATTCTCCCAGTATAACCTAGCCTGGCGGACTAACCTCAGTTTGGCAAACTTATACTTTCTCTCCTCGGTCATCTCATACCATTCAAAATATTGATCCATTTCTCCCTCCCAGTCAACATAAGCTTTAGGGTCTAGGCTTCCATCAAAGATAGGAGCCTCTAATCGAATGTTCCTCATGGCTCTTTCATCTTGATCTAAGTAATCCTGGTGAGGTCGCCTAGGGATACGATCAGGAGTAAAGTCAGGCCGATGGACTCGACGGGCTTCTTCCATGAAATCAGGATCAAGTCTCCTTGGATTGTATTCAGGGATGTGCACATGATATTGGGCTCTTGGACCTCGAGGAATTGACCTAGATGATTCAGGTTCGATGGGGATCCTTTGAGGCTCTTCAAGGGTCTCAACTCTATCTTTTACTTGACCTAATTCTTTGTTGATTTGCCCTAATTGCTCAGTTACAGTGTCTAACTTTTCAGTCAGGGTCCTCATAAAGAGTTCAAGATTAGGATCCATAGGTACAAACCAAGAAAGATAGAACTTTTGACCTATAAAACAAGAAGTACAAACCTAGCTTCTAGGGCTCCTAAACCTAGAAGTTCAAAATACAAGACTTGACTAGGTACTAGTTAAGGATGCAATTACCTTTGTCACTGGCCAGGTAAGAGGTGGGAATGCGGGAGGCCCCCCTTGCTTTCGCAAGGACCCAATTAAAGAACCGCAAGTCCGCTTAAGGCATTTGCCATTAGACCTCTAGTCTTAGACACCAGTTTCTAAGAATAATTACAAACTCAAATAGTGCTTTGTCTCCTCTTGCACTTGAACCCGACTTGTTGGTGTCCTTAATTTAGGTGCATACTTGATTTTAATTAAGGCTTAGGTCAATGCATAATGAGGATGGTTGTTGTGGGCTAAGGAAAGGTTATTAACTCCTCCCCTTATGTTATATTGAATGCCCTTAAGATGGTTTATGTATATATGGATGCACACAATTTCAGCAATTAACTAGCACAATCGACTAGACTTAGTACAATTAAGTGAAATTTAATCTAATTTTAAAATTCAGCAAATGCAAACTTAAATTGAGAAATTCAAATCTTGAAGTCTAGATTTCAGAAGCTAATTTTTTTTAATTTTAAAATTTAGATTAAAATTTCATTCTTGGAGGTAAAAGTGGTTAAATAAAATTTGCAGCTTCTAACTAACCTTCAACTAACCCGGTTTTGAAAATTTGAAATTTAAAGTTTTAAATTTTCAAAAATTTAAAATGAAAATTGAATTAGTTAGATCTCAGAGTGAAAATCCTAGATTTTGAAATTTGAATTCAATTTTTTTTTTAAATTTGGTTGAGGAAGTTGTTATGATAGTAGTTGCTAGAAGATTCTAGCAGCTTAACAAACTCTCTACTACCTATTTCAAAATTCAAATTTTAAATTTAAAAACCCCTCTAAATTCAAACTTTAAGTGGAAAATAACAGAATTTGAAGTCTAAATCTCAGATCTCAAATTAAAAATTATTTTTTTTATTTTTTTAAAATCAAATTTAATGGAGGGAACCAAAAGTCTTCCAGAAAACAACCTAAGAACTCAATTTTTTTATTCCAAAACTCTAAATATTTTTTTTAATTTTAGATTTCGGAACCTAAAGTCCTAAAGTGCAGCAAATGAATTTTTATTTATTTTTTAACCCTTAAAAAATTACAAAAAATTCATGAAAATCTCGGACTAAAACTAGAACAGAAATTCCAGCAACTTACAAGCTTAACTTAGAGACCAAAGCTCTGATACCAAAGCTGATGGGGCACGAAAAAAAATTGGTGGAATGAGGGGATGGTGATGTGTTCTAAGTGATTACCACCCTTAATGAACATTTGAGCCCAAGCTATGGCTGAATTCATGCATGGGAGAAATGAAGAACATCAAACCGGAAGCAGAAATCTAAACACCCTTGTGCAAGCTTCTTTCAAAGAAATAAAAAGATTAGGATCTAAAGGTATGGAAACCTTCAAACTAAGTTAAGCCACCTTTAAAACTTCAGATCTAAAGGACCAAGAGGTTTTTTTTTTTTTTTTCAACAATGAAGTAAGATCTTAAAGTGGAAGGGATGCACTCAACACTCAAAGAATTGAGGGTTGGTTGACAAGATCTACACTCCTTACTTAAGAACTCACCTTGGCACTTGATCCTTGACGTGGAGCCATCATCCTCAACTCTAACATCCTCAAGAGAACCTGCAAGTGATCAGAAGTAAGACCGTGGAGGCAAAGGAATTGAAGGAAATAAAAAAAATTGAACAAGGAAAGGAAGGATTTGAAAAATTTTGCTGAGACTTGGGTAGCACTTGTCCTTCTTCCTGAAACTATTATGGAACCTTGGTAGAATGGTTTAGAGTAGCAAATTGGGCCTCTCACCCTCTCCCTCAAGGAGTGACCTAGATCTAAGACTAGGGAAACACGAGCCTCAACTCAAACTAAGAGCATCTCACCTCTTCATACTCAAAGATGAACAAGGCACTTGGCAAAATAAATCAAATAAACTTGATTTTATTTCTCAAACTTCATATCTACAAGAGGGAAAGCTTGGCCTATTTATAGGCCAAAGGACTTCCAAAAATTTCAGCCTAAAAAACTAAAAGATCATAACAATCTAAGGATTAGTTATGATATAGCTAACTAATTACAATCAATCCCTAACAAATTTGGTTGCACCAGCTTCCATGTGGCACCTCCTTAGTTTGCCATGTGTCATCATCAGATACCTCCATGTGTCCTCCAAGATTTGACTTCTAAGTTGCCATGTGTCATCATCAGATACCTCCATGTGTCCTTCAAGATTTGACTTCCAAAGAGAAGACTTGATGTCTTGATAGCAGTGTTGACTCAAGGCAAGAAGTGTCGATACTTTGAGACTTGGCAGAAGTTGAAATTTTGCAGCATGAGTTGCCACTTGAGAAATTGAAACTCTTGGCTCGAGTAAGTGGAACCTGCGGAAAGTAGATTAACTACAAAACAAAAGAGTGTCAGTCTGCAACCTTTTCTTCTTGCTGATGTCCCCATCAGAACTCTTCCTAAGAAGGGTACACAATTTAGAAGAAGCTTACCAAGTTGCTAGGGATTATGAACGTTTTCAGAGAGGGACACCCTATCGTAGATCAGAGGCTACCAAGAGCCCTAGCCCATATCCATGATCTAGCTAGGCCTATCCTAGTCATCCCAGACCTATCCAGTACTCAGACCCCCGCCAGACTTTCCGAGTCGACCCAACACTAGCCGATCCAGTACAAGCCGAACTGAGTTGAGTCGACCCTATAATAGTACCCTTATACTCCAGAGAGAGGATAAGGGCAAATTTGTAGAGGTCCAAAGAAATTCCAACCCCCAGATCAAATGCTTTAGATGCAACAAATCAGGACATATGATCAGCCAGTGCCCAATCATATCCCTTCATATAGATGAGTTACCTGAGACTGAATCCGAGTCCCTAGTTGAGCCTTAGGGAGAGGTCTATGAGGCTGCTACCCATCTGATAGATGAGTACGATGGAGAGGAGGAAACATTTGAGTCTGAAGACCTACTAGGAGTGGTTAGATGTATCTTGACCCAGACTCAAACTAAGGACCAGGAAAATTGGCATAGGACTAACATCCTACATAATTTTGTTAAGATAGAAGATAAGGTGCTCAAGATCATAGTGGATAGCGGGAGTTGTGTCAATGCCGTCTCTACCAATATAGTTAAGTCATTAGAATTGACCATAGTTCCCCATCCTAGTCCCTATAAGGTCTCATGGGTAGATTCCACCTCTATCCCAATCAAGTCCAGATGCCAAATACTAATCAAATTGCAAAATTATGAGGAAAAGGTCTAGTGCGATGTAATTCCTATATGTGTTAGTAGTATTATATTAGGTCGACCTTGGCTTTACGATCATGATGCCACCTTGTTTGGTCGATCCAATATCTGCTCTTTTAAACACAATGGGAACAAGTATGTGATACATCCAACTCCACCTAGGGACCCAATCAAGAAAGGATCTAGCAACCTTAATGATAGCAAGCCAAGAGTTAATCTGATTAAAGCTAAGGAATTAGAAAAGGACATCACTGAGGGTAATCCTATTTGGATTTTGATCACTAAAGAGATCTATGAATCAGTCCAAAAGGAACAACCCCCAGAAGTAATTGAGATCCTAGAGAGTTTAAGGATGTCTTCCCAAAAGAATTGCCTGATCAGTTACCACCCCTGAGAAACATTCAATATGCCATTGACCTAATCCCAGGATCCACCCTCCCAAACCTTCCCCATTATAGGATGAACCCAACTGAGTATCAAGAACTACAAAAACAAGTGGAAGAATCACTTAGGAAAGGTTTTATTAGGGAGAGCTTAAGTCCTTGTACAGTTCCTGCACTATTAACCCCTAAGAAGGATGGTACCTGGAGAATGTGCATGGACAGTAGGGCCATCAACAAAATCACTATCAAGTATAGGTTCCCTATCCCCAGACTAGATGACATGTTGGACATGATGGTGGGTGCCACTATCTTTTCCAAAATAGACCTTAAGAGTGGCTACCATCAGGTTAGAATTAGACCAGGGGATGAGTGGAAGACTGCATTTAAGACTAGAGATAGTCTGTTTGAGTGGGGTCGTGATGCCTTTTGGGCTGTCAAACGCACCTAGCACATTCATGAGAATCATGACCCAGGTCATGAAAGAGTACACGAAAAAATTCTAGTGGTCTATTTTGATGATATATTAATTGATAGCAAGACCAAAGAGGATCATCTTAACCATCTCAGATTAATCTGTCAGACCCTTAGAGAGAATAGCCTATATGCAAACCTTAAGAAGTATGATTTCATGACGCATATGGTTATCTTTCTAAGTTTTATGGTAACCCTAGAAGGTATTACAGCAAATCCTTAAAAGGTTAGGTCGGCCGTAGAGTGGCCGGTACCCATGAATGTCTACGATGTCCGCAGCTTCCATGGCCTAGCAACCTTTTACAAGAGATTCATTAGGGGATTTAGCACCATCATCGCACCCATCACTGATTGTATTAGGAAGGGTAATTTTGAGTGGACTAAGTCAGCTAATAAGGCCTTCCTAGAGCTTAAGGATAGGATGACTCATGCACCCATACTTAGACTTTCAGACTTTTCTAAGGTATTTGAGATTGCGTGCGATGCGTCAGGAGTAGGCGTAGGTGGAGTGTTAAGCCAAGAAAATCACCCCATAGCTTTTTTTAGTAAAAAACTAAATGAAGCTAAACTTAGATATTCCACCTATGATAAGGAATTTTATACGATCGTACAAGCCCTTAAGTATTAGAGACATTACTTACTCCCGCAGGAGTTTGTCTTATTTTTGATCATGAGGCACTTCAATTTCTGAACTCCCAAAAGAAGCTAAATTCTAGGCACGACAAATGGGTTGAATATATTCAGACATACACTTTTTTCCTGAAATACCGTGCTGGTATAGAAAATAAGGTAGCAGATGCCCTAAGCTGTAAGTCTTTATTGTTGAGTACTGTTAGCACCAAAGTTATAGGATTTGATCGGATAAAAGATGAGTATGAGACCTGTCATGACTTTGGTAAAATTTATAAGATCCTTCAGCTAGGGCCATCAAGTACTAGTGGAGATTATACCATCCAGGATGGTACCTTTTTAGGGGCAATAGACTTTGTATCCCTAGGACGTCACTTAGAGAATTCCTAGTCTAGGAAACGCATGCTGGGGGATTAGCTAATTATTTTGGAAGAGATAAGACTATTCTAGTGATAGAGGACCAATTTTACTTGCCAGGATTAAAAAGGCTCATTGACCTGATAATAGCCCAATGTCGAACTTATGCCGTTGCAAAACAACATAAGCAGAACACTGGTCTATATACTCTTTACCAATGCCTGATCGTCCTTGGCAAGACCTCAGTATGGACTTCATTCAAGGATTACCTAAAACCCAGAAGAAGCACGACTCCATCTTTGTAGTGGTCGATAGGTTCTCCAAGATGGCTCATTTCATCCCATGTTCGCAAACCTTTGATGCGTCTAGGGTAGCCCGACTTTTCATAGACAGCATGGTCAAGCTCCATGGCCTATCTAAGACCATTGTTTCTGATAGGATGTTAGGTTCACTAGCTACTTTTGAAAAATTCTATGGCATCTGTTAGGGATCAAACTTAATTTTTTCATAGCCTTTCACCCCCAAATGGATGGGCAAACTAAAGTGGTGAACCATAGTATAGGAAACCTTCTTAGGTGCCTTGTAGGCGAATACCTAGGGACGTGGGATTTATTATTGCCTCGTGCAG
This sequence comes from Calamus simplicifolius, assembly GCA_900491605.1. Lineage (NCBI taxonomy): Eukaryota > Viridiplantae > Streptophyta > Magnoliopsida > Arecales > Arecaceae > Calamus > Calamus simplicifolius. The sequence continues at coordinate 276,111 of UESW01001528.1, read as the reverse complement.
AGTTCGCCTATAATAGCTCAGTGAACAGGTCCACGGGCAAGAGTCCATTTGAGATAGTCTATGGGTACAAGCCTAATCGTTCACTTGATCTAATTCCTTTACCCCTCCACACACGAGTCTCAAAGTCCACACAAGCATTTGCATAGCAAATCAAAGACTTACATAAGGACATTAGCCAGAAAATAAATCTAAGTAATGAAACTTATAAAAGACTGGCTAACTCCCGAAGAAGAGCCAAAGAGTTCGGTGTAGGGGATTATGTCAAGGTTAGGCTTAGGCTTGAACGGTTTCCACCATGTACCATTAAGAAACTTCATGCTCGCGGAGTTGGTCCCTTTAAAATAATAGAGAAGGTAGGACCCAATGCCTATGTGCTAGATCTACCCTCGGATTGGGGCATTAGCTCTACCTTCAATATTGCAGACCTATTAGAATATAGGGAACCGACAGCGATTCCTAGTGAGTACTTTGGACCTAACCCTCATTTCATGAGCGAACCTACCCAAGAGTGTTCACCACTAATTTTACCTAAGCGAGGAGAGCGGATCGAGCGTATCCTAGACGATCAAGCCATTACGACCCAGAACCGCAGTTATCAACGCTACCTGGTCCGATGGCAGGGTTGCCCCGAATCTGATGATTCATGGATTACTCGAGAGGTCTTGCAACACCTTGACCCAGACTTACTAGAGAGATACCAGAGCTAGAATGACCCATACTCGACGGGGTCGAGTTCTTCCCACCCCGGAAGAATTGGTGCGGGCACCAGGATCAAGCAGAGGATTCTTAACCCTCTGTGGATATCTAATTAGTTATGATTCAAGTCTTGAGTTGAAAAATAGAGTTTAGTTTATTTTGAGTCTCGTCAAGTTCATTTTATTCTAAATTGAGTCCTATCCAGTTCAGTTTATTTTAATGTGAGTCCTGTAGTAAGCTCATCAGCTTACAAGAGGAGACATTAGTATTGGAGCAGAAGATAAGGCCATCACAGTCAAACAGAGCAGCTGCTAAATTCAAGTTGGTGCCACACCTACTTCAAGCAGCCCACATGCCACCTAGCAGAGCAAGCAACCTTTTCGATCTGATGATCATTTTTCTCATCTGGATGCCACAGATTTCATGCCGAATTCAGCTACCGCTGATTGCATCTAAAAAATCACCTTTCTCATCTGGACGCTACAAATTTCATGCCAAATTAAGCTACCACTGATTACATCTCAATCATATCTAGAAGATCAACTGCCTCATCTGGATGCCACAGATTTCATGCCGAATCCAGCTGCCGATGATTGCATCTAGAAGATCACCTTCCTCAGCTGGACGCTGCAGATTTTATGCCAAATTTGATTAGGGCACCTTATTTTTTCTTTTTTCTCTTTTCATATCTGTATTTTCTTGGGCCCCAAGTCTCTTTCTCTATAAAAGAGACCCTCTTGTATGAATGATGTATCTTTATTATTAATCAATGAATCCAAGTTTTGAGTTATTGTGATTTTTGTTAATTGGTTATCTAGTGCTCTTGTTTTCCTCCTCTTGTGCATGCCAACATCCCAAGTCTCTAGGAGAAACCTTGGCCACCACCTTTGTCTTCCAATAGTGGACGCCCAAGAGCCCTTGGTCGACCTTCCCTTTTCTTTACTCATTCCTTGTCTCTTGTCTCTATTCTAAATTCTCTATTATTCTTTAACCCTTGTATGGTGATCTTGCAGATCCCTCAGTAGCCACGAATCCAGGATTCAAGGTGATCGTCATCCAGGTTAGTGGATACTTGGCCGCAGATCCGTGAGCTCTAGGCTTGATCATCTAGGGCGCATCCGCCAGGCAGAGCAACCCCTTCAACACTTTGATCTTTCCCCTCTTGCGAGGTGCACCCTTCTAATCTACTAGTAACTTTATTATAGGAGAGCAAGCCCTACCGGGGCTTCTTAGCCTCGGCGGTCCTTCTTCCTTATTTTTTTAGGAACTGTTTCGCGTGCAGATTTACTATGAATTTTTCTGAATCCCTCTTAGGCTATTACTTTGGGAGAATAATCAACTGCAATATTAATCATTAAAAAAAGAAAAAAATTACTTGCATGCGAATCAATCTTGCATCACTCTTGATTTAGCAAAAAGCAAAATTCAGTTGCATTATCAACTGCTAAAGCTGAATATGTTGCAGCTGAAAGTTGCTGTGCTCAAATTCTTTGGATTAAGCGATAACTTGAAGATTATGGTATAACACCTGATAAAACTCCAATTAGATATGATAACACTAGTGCAATAAATTTGAAAAAATTTCCTATTCAACACTCAAGATCTAAACATATAGAAATAAGACATCATTTCGTTAGAGAACATGTATCTAATAATGATATTTGTTTTGATTATGTATGTACTGATGAACAATTAGCTGACATATTTACAAAACCCTTAAGTGAAGAGAGATTTTGTTATCTTAGAGGAGAATTAGGAGTCTGTGATCCATTGGAATGATTTTAAATCTCTTAGGAATGACTATCTAGAATTCAATCATTTTTCTTGAAAATTCTCTTGTGATTCTAAGAAAAAATTATCTAGATATTTAAACCTCTTGATTCACCACATTCTAAGAAAGATTTGTCCAATGATTGATGATCATTTTGATAAGTTTCAGATTCTTTGAAACTCTCATTTTTCACTGAAACTATCTTGGAGCAGACACCACTGATGTTGGAGTTGACTCTAATTTTATATGCTCTCTGTATGTGTTTTTGGAGCCGACACTTACCATTGCGGAGCCGACTCTATTTTGGGTGCTGACTGTGTTAGCGACTTGGAGTCGACACCTCGCTTTGCGGGAACCGATACCTTGTGATCCCGTTTTGACTTTTTTAGGGCAGAGTCGACACCTCTTCATTTCTATTTGACTCCAATCCTTTCCAAAACCTTCTCCATTTGTCCCAAAACCCAAAATCCCTCAAATTCATCCTCTCCTAGCATTTAATGGCACCTAAACACCGTGCATCAGCCTTTGGAGTATCAATGATGACCAAAAGGAAGACATCAAGACATCCAGCGAGACAACAATCACCAAGCTCGTCTTCCACCTCATCATCCTAAACTCTAAGCGTGATTCCCAGTCCACCTTCTCCCTAGATCGATCTCCTAGCCGGAAAGGTCATCGCCATGGCAAGAAAGGTTGATTTCAGTTTCTTTGATGCAGAAGGATTCACATTAGGATGGCAACTCAAGGAAATGGATTGGAAAAAGGTATGTTCTTTGGACATTCTGACCTACCCAGCTGTAGTAAAAAAAATTTATCATAATTTGACCAGAGGAGATGGAGGTATAATCAATTATGTTAGAGGAACAAGGATTCACTTAACTTTGGAAATATTGGGAAATTTGTTAGAAATTTTGGTTGTTGGTTTGATAGCTAATTCTCACACACTACAAGAGAAAAAAAATATTGCGACACCCAAATGCGTCGCTAATGCGTCGCTAAATATGCTATTGCGATGCAATGACGGCGTTGCTCAGATGATCATCGCAGTCTCAATTAGTCGCAATTGCGTCGCTTCACAGCGACTCTCTGCGACGCAGTAATGCGTCACAATATTGGGATGCATCATAAATGTGTCGCTAATTTTAAAACTAATTTTTAATATTTAATATTATTATTAAATATTGCGATGCATTCAAGTGCATCGCAATATGGTGACACACTTGAATGCGTCGCAATATTTAATAATAATATTTAGATATAGTAGCGACGCAATTTGAGTCGCTAATGCATCGCTAATTAATTTTTTTTTCAAAATATTGCGACGCAAGGTCATTGCATCGTAATATTTAATAATGATATTTTAGATATATTAGCGACACAATGTGAGTCACTAATGCGTCGCTAATTAATTTTTTTTAAAATATTACGACTTCAGGTCATTGCGTCGTAATATTTAATAATAATATTTAAAAATATTAGCAATGCAATTTTAGTCGCTAATGCATCACTAATTATTTTTTAAAAAAAATAAAATATTAAAAATTAAAACGGTTAATACAATTATGTTACATTTAAATATTGATCAAAACTTTCTTCACTCATATTGATCCAAACAATAATCATTCAATTTCTAAAAATAATTAATATATTAAAATTTTGAAGTTTTCATGTATAAATATAAAAAGTAAAAAAAAAAATACATCAATAATCTGCGCGATCACGTGGAGGCTGGGAACCCTACGACAGGCGGCTAACCATATCCTGCAACTGACGCATCTGATCTCACACGTCTGCAAGCTCCTGCTGATGGCCTCGCATACACTGCTCGAACTCATGCTTCACCTCCTGCCGAACCTCCTAACGAACGTCCTGCCGAACCTCCTCCGTCATAGATCTTCGAATGTCATCTAAACACTCGGCAGGAATATCATCAGAATATCGCGAGCTGGAGGCCTAATTGGGAAAATATGCAGAAGCTCTAGTGCCCAGACCATAGATCCTGCAGTTTCGCGGCTGGGTACTAACAGCCTCCAAAAACACACATCGACTCTACTCTGCTGAGAGTTCGACAGGCGTCTCCCCATCAGTGGAGTCGACCTGCGATGCTTGGGAGCGAAGCTCCTCGACTCGTGTCTTTGAATTATAAAATTAATAATAAATGAATCAATAAATTTCTCTAAATAAAATTTTAAAAATTAAACAGATACTACATAAAGCTAATTTCTTACCGCAACCTCCCGTGATCGCGTATCGACCCAGGAATCGTCCCTCCTGGTGTGTGTCGTCCTAAATAGACGAAACTCACCAGGATCTCCGCCCTCCTGCTCAAACTATAACAATAAAAAAAATTGATATTAATGCAAATATTTGTAAATAACTAAATTAGTAATTAAATTATTTATGTTTTCTTACCATACGACGTCTGTGCTCCTGAATCGAAATGGAGCCCGAAGTGTGGCGGGAGAGACCCGTGCCAGGACCGCCCCTCTCAGATCGGCGGTTCATGCTAGTTGATGCGGACCTCCTGCACCAGCCATCGGACTGCCAGGCCTGCTGCCACTCGTACCAAATACCCTCTGGCACATGCGCAGGACGCAGACCCGATGACCTCCAACGATGAAGCATGTCGGAGTATCGGCATCCCGTAAGAGCCTCCCATGCTGCCCTAATGGCATCATGGCTGGCAGGGTCCCATGTAAACTTTTTCTACATTAAAATAAATAATTAGTTTCAGAATTTATTAAGATTAAGAAATTTTATATCAGTGATAAATTGTATTTAATAAGTTTACCTGAAACTCAAAAATATAAAACTCCCTCGTGGATGCAGATACGTGGCACCAATCATAGCCACTGGGATCTGCACGCCTCTGAAATATGGAGCTGATATGGTTGAATACATGATGATGCTCAATAAATCTATTAAAAAATGCATATTTATAAGTAATTGACTTAAAAACATAAACAGATATTTTTAATTAGTATATACTTACAGCCCATGAGCATCCAGTCGAAGTACGGTGCGGCCGATGGTGGAAGAACTCTCGGAGGTATGTGCCGATCGGCTGGATGGTAATACCAATGCAGGATCACTCGAAGGCTGTGCGATGTATGGAGATCTGAACTCTATATCTTCAAAGCTCGTGTGATCTGATGCAGCAGGGCTACGTCCCTGCTCACTCCATGTGTCGTCGGTAGATCTACCTCTATCCGTCATACTGAAAATACTAAAGATTCATGCAATTAAATTACGATTAATGATTGACTATGTAAAAATTTAACACTTATAAAATAAAGTTGAATTTAAAAAACCTTTATGTTTAATCGGTGTCATTTGTTTCGTGAAATTCTTGTCAATTATACATATATAGGAATAGTGTTCTATATATAGTCACTGACTTCTTAAGATTATTATGTCGAATATAAATGTTTGTGAAGACTAAAATATAAATCTTTAAAACTACTAATTTATTGCTGAAAATTAAATAAAACTACAACAATACTTTCATTCTAGCATTACATAATTTAATGCATCATTCAATTTGAAGTAGAATGTAAATAATCAAGACATAACAATTGTAAATAACTACAAATGCACAAATATTATTGCATAAATAGCTATAAAGAAACGAAAAGCTACAACTGCTATTTTAAAATTAGCTAATCTAATTAGCTAAATTAGTTGACCTAAATAGCTAAGCTAATTCAGCTCGACCTATCTAAAGAGTTTTGATTGATGATCTAAAGAGTTAACGTTGATGGTCTAGAATCAGCTTACTTGAAAAGTTAAAACTGATAAGCTAAATTAATTAACCTAAATAGCAACGATTTATGAGCTAAATCAGTTGATTTAAAGAGTCATGATTGATGAGCTAAATCAGTCTATCCAAAGAGCTACGACTAATGACATAAATTAATTAATTTATTAGAGTGATCATTCTCCATATATATATATATATATATATATATATATATATATATATATATATATATATAGTAATACTATTGTGTGACCATTTGAATTAGTCTATCGAAGCAAGTATCACTTAGTATCACTATTGTGTTACATAAATTAACAGGGTGAGGAAAACCCCCCCTTTTCGGTGGCCAGGCCACGGCCTTGGCCGTGGCCGAAGAAGAAGAAGGGGGGGGGTGTGGTGGGGAAAACCCCCCTGTTAATTTTTTTTGTGTGTGGCCTAACCACCATGGCCAGGCCACGGCCGGCCACGGCAGCGGCCGCTACTAGAGACCGTGGCCGGAGAAGACGAAGGGGGGGGGTGGGGAAACCCCCCGTTATACTTTTTTTTTGTGGCCTGGCCACCATGGCCAGGCCACGGTCGGCCACGGCAGCGGTCGTGGCCGGAGAAGACGGCCACAGCAGCGGCCGTGGCCGAAGAAGACCAAGGGGGGTGGCCTGGCCACCGTGGCCAGGCCACAGCTGGCCATGGTAGCGGCCGTGGCCGGAGAAGACGAAGGGGGGTAGGGAAAACCCCCCATAGCTTTTATTTTTTTTTTTGGTTGCCTGGCCACCGTGGCCAGGCCACGGCCGGCCATGGCAGTGGCCGTGGCCAGAGAAGATGAACATGGTAGCGGCCGTGGCCGGAGAAGACGGCCACGGCCATGGCCATGGTCGGAGAAGGCCAAGGGGGGGTGGGGAAAACCCCCCCTAGTTATTAATATTTTTTGGTGGCCTGGCCACCGTGGCCAAGCCACGGCCGGCCACGGCAGTGGCCATGGCCGTGGCCGGAACCTAGTTTTTTTTTTAGAAAAAAATGAGGAGGAGGGGGGGCTTACCTTGGTTGAGAGGGGACGCCACCGGAGTGGGGGAGCTACCGCCGGGGGAGAGGACAGGGGGAGCCGGAGGAGCGGACGGCGGCGGTTAGGGTAAGAAGAGGAAGAAGAAGAGAAGCGGGGGGGGCTCGACAGAGCTTATATAGTAGTGATTAGCAACGCAAATTTGCATCGCTAATCACTCGCTATTTTTTAAAAAATTTATTATGGATTAGCGACGCAACAACATGTCGCTAATCCATTGCTAATTTGGCCTTTTTATTATTTTATGCAAAACTTAGCGATGCAACTAATTGCGTCGCTAATGAGTCACTAATTTGATGCCAATGTTCGGCGAAAAAATTATTTTTATTTTTTAGGAAATTGTGTCGCTAATGCATCGCAATATTTTTTAATAATTATAACTGATAAAAATTATATTTTCTAAAAATAATTGCTGCGCATATATTGCGTCGCAATATTTTTTTAAAATTTTTTATTACATTTATTTTTCTAAAAAATATTGCGATGCAATATATGCGTCAGAATATTAAAAATTGTTTTCTTTGGGAAAACTATTTTTATTTTCTAGGAAATTGCATCGCTAATGCGACGTAATATTTTTTTAATAATTATAATTGATAAAAATTATATTTTTAAAAATAATTGCGATGCATATATTGCATCACAATGTTTTTTTTTTAATTTTTTATTACATTTATTTTTCTAAAAAATATTGCGATGCAATATATGCATCGCAATATTAAAAAGTATTTTCTATGGGAAAACTATTTTTATTTTTTAAGAAATTACATCGCTAATGCGTCGTAATATTTTTTAATAATTATAACTGATAAAAAATATATTTTTTAAAAATAATTGTGACGCATATATTGTGTCACAATGTTTTTTTTTAAATTTTTTTATTACTTTTATTTTTCTAAAAATTGCGACGCAATATATGCGTCACAATATTAAAAATTATTTTCTCTAGGAAAATTATTTTTATTTTCTAGGAAATTGCGTCACTAATACGTCGCAATAGTTTTTTATTAATTATAACTGATAAAAATTATATTTTCTAAAAATAATTGCGATGCATATATTGCGTCGCAATATTTTTTTTTAATTTTATATTACATTTATTTTTCTAAAAAATGTTGCGATGCAATATATGCGTCGCAATATTAAAAATTGTTTTCTCTGGTAAAATTATTTTATTTCTAGAAAAATGCATCGCTAATGCGTCGCAATATTTTTTAAATAATTATATTTGATAAAAATTATATTTTTTGAAAATAATTGCAATGCATATATTGCATCGCAATGTATTATTTTTAAATTTTTTATTACTTTTATTTTTTAATTTAATATTGCGACGCAATATTTGCGTCGCAATATTAAAACTTATTTTCTCTAAGAAAATTATTTTTATTTTTTGAGAAAATGCATCGCTAATGCGTCGCAATATTTTTTAAATAATTATAACTGATAAAAAGTATATTTTCTGAAAATAATTGCGACGCAAATATTGCATCGCAAATATTTTATTTTGAAATTTTTTTACAACATTTTTTTTCTAAAAATCATTGCGACATAATATATGCGTCGCAATTTTAGTATTTTTAAAAATATTGCGGGTTCATCCCCGCGTTCGGCGCGCGGTCATGCATATCTTGCTTCGTCGCCATGACGAACTCAGCCACCTCGGTGAACTTGGTCGCAAGATTGTATCTGATGACCCGGTGAGCGTCGCAGTGCCTGCACTGAACTTCGCCGTTGATCTCTGTGATGTTTAGGGAGCGAAGGTCAACGAGGGAGCGGACGGTGGTGCGGCGGTCAGTTGCCCACGGGAAAGGAGGAACGACGGTATTGGATTTATCGGCGCGGCGGGGACCTTGGGAGCGGTTGCTACGGGCACGAAGCTGGTGGACTGGCGGCACTAATGGCGGTGGGGGCGGCGACGGCAGAGGGGCCGAAGATGAAGCGGAGAAGAATAAGAGGTGGCTGCTGGGTAGGGGGAGGAGATGAGAGGTGTTGCGGTTGTGGCGGCATGGCGGCGGTGGTGGGGGAGGGGACGAAAGGGAAGGGAACCTGGTATTTGGAAGTGTAAGGCTGCGGCAATTGGGAGGAGAGAGGCAGAGGGCGAGAGGATGGTCGTCTTGGTTCTCGCTGTGCTTCCACTTTCAGTTTGTTTCGTCCATGATGGCTCTTCAAGAGAATGAACAGCAAACAAGACACAACCGGAAATAACAAAGAGTAATTAGCGTTAAGGTTAGGGTTCAAGAGGCTTGGAGGAGGAGGAGGATGATGATTAGCATTATTGAAAGAGGGAGTAACAAGAGAGAAAACGGAAAGATTTGTGTTCTTGAAAGAGAAGGAAATAAGAGGAAAGATCTCGGACCATCGCGATGGATCCGATTGGCGACGATCCGACGGTTGCGATGGATTGAAGCCATGATCGATCTTGGTCGACGATGACCAATCTCGGACCGTTGCGATCGATCCGATTGACGATGATCCGATGGTTACGATCGATCAAAGCCATGATCGATCCCGGTCGGCAATGATCGATCTCGGACCGTCGCGATCGATCTGATCGGTGATGATCCGACGGTTGTGATCGATCGAAGCCATGATCGATCCCGGTCGGCAATGACCGATCTCGGACCGTCGCGATCGATCTGATCGGCGATGATCCGATGGTTACGATCGCGCGAAGCCATGATCGATCCCGATCGGGGACGACCGATCTCGAACCGTCACGATCGATCCGATCGGCGACGATCCGACGGTTGTGATCGATCGAAGCCATGATCGATCCCAGTCGGGGATGATCGATTTCAGACCATCACGATCGATCCGATCGGCGACGATCCGACTGTTGCGATGGATCAAAGCCATGATCGATCCCGATCGGCGACGACCGATCTCGACCATCGCGATCGATCCGATCGGCGATGATCCGACGGTTGCGATCGATCGAAGCCATGATCGATCCTAGTCGGTGATGATGGTTCTCGGACCGTCACGATCGATCCGATCGGCGACGATCCGATGGTTGCGATCGATCGAAGCCATAATCGATCTCGGTCGGTGACGACCGATCTCGGACCGTTGCAATCGATCCGATCGGCGAAAATCCAATGATTGCGATCGATCGAAGCCATGATCGATCTCGGTCGGCGACGATCGATCTCGGACCGTTGCGATCGATCTGATCGGCGACGATCCGATGGTTGCGATCGATCAAAGCCATGATCAATCCCGGTCGGCGACGATCCGACAGTTGCGATCGATCGAAGCCATGATCGATCCTGGTCGGCAACAACCGATTTCGGACCGTCGCGATCGATCCGATCGGCGATGATCCGACAGTTGCGATCGATCGAAGCTATGATTGATCCCAGTCGAGGATGATCGATCTCGGCTGCTGGGCAGGGGGAGGTGAGGAGAGGTGTTGCGGTTGTGGCGGCAGTGGCGACTGTGGTGGGGGAGGGGATGGAAGGAAGGGAACCTGGTGTTTGGAAGTGTAAGGCTGCAGCAATTGGGAGGAGAGAGGCAGAGGGCGAGAGGATCGTCGTCTTGGTTCTCGCTGTTTCTCGCTGTGCTTCCTCTTTCGGTTTGTTTTGTCCATGATGGCTCTTCAAGAGAATGAACAGCAAACAAGACACAACTGGAAATAACGAAGAGTAATTAGTGTTAAGGTTAGTGTTCAAGAGGCTTGGAGGAGGAGGAGGATGATGATTAGCGTTCTTGAAAGAGGGAGTAACAAGAGAGAAAACGGAAAGATTTCTATTCTTGAAAGAGAAGGAAATAAGAGGAAAGATCTCGAACCATCGCGATGGATCCGATCGGCGACGATCCGACGGTTGCGATCGATCGAAGCCATGATCGATCCCGGTCGGCGACGACAGATCTCTAACAGTTGCGATCGATCCGATTGGCGATGATCCGACGGTTGCGATCAATCGAAGCCATGATCGATCCCGGTCAGCGACAATCGATCTCGAACCGTCGCGATCGATCCGATCGGCGACGATCCGACTATTGCGATCGATCGAAGCCATGATCGATCCCGGTCGGGGACAACCGATCTCGGACCGTTGCAATTGATCCAATCGGCGACGATTCGATGGTTGCAATCGATCGAAGCCATGATCAATCCCGGTCAGCGATGATTCGATGGTTGCGATCGATTGAAGCCATGATCGATCCCAGTCGGCGACGACCAATCTCGGACCGTTGCGATCGATCCGATTGGCGACGATCCGACGGTTGTGATCGATCGAAGCCATGATCGATCCCGGTCGGTGATGATCGATCTCGGACCGTCACGATCGATCCGATCGGCGATGATCCAACAGTTGCGATCGATCGAAGCCATGATCGATCCCGGTCTACGACGACCGATCTCGGACCATTGCGATCGATCCGATCGGCATCGACCCAACGGTTGTGATCGATCGAAGCCATGATCGATCCTGGTCGGCGATGACCGATCTCGGACCGTTGTGATCGATCCGATCGGCGATGATCCGATAGTTGCGATCGATCGAAGCCAGTAGACCAAGACAGTTTCACGGGCACAGTGCCGCGGTCCTTCCGCTTCGCTTCTAGATGGTGCTTGGCTGCTCGTAGTCCCGTTTGGGAAACTTTAAAAGGGTGGGAGGGAGCATGAGTCGCGAAGAGAGCGAGGGGAGAGACGACGAGAGCTCGCCGTGGAGGAGGGCTTCTTTTCCTTGTTCCCCAAAAGCCTAATACTAGGGTTTCTCGAGAAACCGATCCCTCTACCTCCATCTCATCCACATAAGGGGGCGACGGCGAGCTTTTCCTAGGGTTTCCAGAGAAAGATCTTTCCTGTTGTCGGCGTGTTTCATCTTGTTCGTGTTGCCGCTCCTGAGTGATCGATCAGAGCTAAGGATACTAGGGTTTTGGGGTTTGTCTTAGACGTGATTTCTAAAGGTTTGTTGTCTACCTTTCTAGGGCTTTTTTTACCCCCCATTTTGGATCGTTTCTTTGTTCTTTTTGGCCCTTGTTTATCTGTTTGGATCGAAGTCTTTCTTTAGATGCTAGTCATTTAACTTTCGTTCTTCTTATATCTTATCTCGCTCCAGTTCTCATATGATTAGAGTTTAACACACACACACACACACACACACACACATATATATATATATATATATATATATATATATATATATATATATATATATTAAAAAGAATATTCAGATTTCCTTAAACAATTTTTTTAAAAATATTGCGACGCACAGATGTGCGTCGCAATATTTTATTTCATAATTATTTTTTATATTTTTATAAAATTTATTTTTTAAAAAAAACATTGCGATGCAATACTTGCGTCGCTAAATAAAAAATTATTTTTATTAATTTACTATTTTATTGCATCGCTATTGCGTCGCTATTTAACATAATTAATTTTTTAAAAAACATTGCGATGCACAGGGTTGCATCGCAATTTTTTATTTCATAATTATATTTTATAAAAATTACTTTTATTTCAAATAATTGCGATGCAACTATTGCGTCACTAAATTAAAAATAATTTCTCTAATTTTTTGGTTTATTGCATCGCTAATGCATCGCTATTTAACATAATTAATTTTTTAAAAACATTGCGACGCATAGGGTTGCGTCGCAATTTTTTTATGTCATAATTATATTTATAAAAATTATTTTTATTTAAAATAATTGCGATACAGTTAGTGCATTGCTAAATTAAAAATATTTTTTTAATTTTTTGGTTTATTGCATCGCTAATGCGTCGCTATTTAACATATTTAATTTTTTTAAAAACATTGCGACACACTGAGTTGCATCACAATATTTTTTTTCTCATATTTATATTTTATAAAAATTAATTTTATTTAAATTATTTGTGATGCAATTGGTGCGTCGCTAAATTAAAAATAATTTTTCTAATTTTTTGGTTTATTGCGTCGCTAATGCGTTGCTATTTAACATAATTAATTTTTTTAAAAACATTACGACGCACTGAGTTACATCGTAATATTTTTTCCCATATTTATATTTTATAAAAAAATAATTTAAAAATATAGCGATGTATTATTTGCATTGCTAAATAAAAAATTAATTTTTTTTAATTTTTTGGTTTATTGAGTCGTTAATGCGTCGCTAATTGCGTCGCAATATTTTGTTGTCACGGAGGCATCGTAATGTGGTCGCAATTTAGCGATGCATCATTGCGTCGCTAAATTTGCGTTGCTATTTCAGTATTTTCTTGTAGTGACAGTGAGAGAGGGGAGGCTTTGTCTAGAATTCTTGATATTGATATAACAGATTTTGAAGAAGTCAGGGCAAATCAATTACCCTTGGAACTGAGGTTATTACATAATATTTGTAGTAGAATCTTAGTTCCTAAAACTGGAGGATTTGAATATGTATTTGAAAGAGATATTGTTGTCATGGAATGTGATGTTACTGGTTAGCCCATATACTTAGCTGGTATGATGATTGGTTATATGGCTGAGGCAAGTAGCAAGAAAAGATCAACCTTGCCTTATGGAATGATATTGACTATGGCCTTTTAAAGTCAAGGTGTAAACATTTTGGATAATGAGCCTATGAAGAATCTAAGACATACAGACTATTACAATAGTGCTACTCTACACCGTATGGGATTCATGAAAGTTAATGGGCAATGGGAGAGAAAAGGGCATGTAGATGTAAGGGCAGCTGATGTTGAGACTGCAGTCTCTGGTCCCTCAGAGGCAGGACCATCAGTGAGGCACTCTTCACCAGGACCTAGCAGTTCAGCACCCCCAACAGCACCAGCCCCTACAACGTTTGCTCAAGTATCTTCTGAATTTTTTGAGAGATAGATAGAACAGCTTAAAGCCTTATTTGCAATCATGAAGTCAAAATTAAGAATGAAGTAGAAAGTCAACTCTTGGGGATAGGGAAGCTATACTATTCTTTGGAAGAAAAAGTTAATGTGATTGAGTCATCACTAAGCACATCATCAGATACCTTGAAAAGTGACCTAAAGCTAATATTTGATAAAATCAAGGACATAAGAGGTGACTCAAACACTTACTCCAAATGTAATGCTAAACTTCAAGAGAAAGTGACATCTACTGCTTCATTGGTTGAGAAAATGCTAAATGACTTTATGAAGATTCAAGAAAAGGGATGGGGCAGATCTTAGCTGAACTTAAGAAGATTTTGATATGATCGAAGCCAAGCCAATTAAACACTTATCCAATCCAGTCAATTTCAAGCTTTCTTTAGAATTTTAGTTTGTAACCAGGATAAATGATGTAATGATATATTTTGTAGTGACTAAATGAATATTATATGAATGATGTAAGGATGTATGTTGTCTTGACTTGTTTGAAATTTTGTACTCAATGAAAATTATATGAAGTCAATCTTGACACTTGAATTTTGAATTTTGAGTTATTTAATTCTCGCATTGATTTTGATTTAAGCAATATCTATCCTCTTCTTAACCTTTTTGTTGATAACAAAAAAGGGGGAGAAAGAATGTATGTATATGCATGGATCTTATATATGCATAGAACTTAAATGTCAAATGGAATTAATGTTAAATGAAATTAAAATTATGCATGAAGAGAAATGTTGGCCCAGATGGTAACCCAAGAGGGAGGATGAATTGGGTTCTTTAAAAAAAAATTTACACTTTAAAAATTAATTTCACTAAGTTAATGTGCACAAGTGAAGTGATGCAATAATGTAAAGCACAATAAGAGAGAGAAAGAGAAAGAGACAACCATGACAAACACAAGATATTTATAGTGGTTTGGTGTTACCAACACCTACGTCCACTCACAAGCAACTCTTGGGTCCACACTATAATCACCCTGATTATAGCTGAGTTGTTTTTCAAGATCACAACTCGAACTTGTTGTTTTACACGGGGTTAGAACGAACCCAGCTGGTTTTCATGGGTTCACCAGCACACAACCCAACATAAGCTACATTTAGCTTACCCCGAGGTTAGCAACCTCAACTAATTCAATTTCTTGATTGAATTAGACAGCAAACTATTCAAATATAAGTTTACAACAATTTAAAGCTCCTCAAATGAGCAAATATGCAATGTAAATAAAGAAGAATAGAAATGCCTGATTTTGAAGCGATTTGAAGTTGAGCTTTTCTTCTTTTCCTCTCTTCTTCTGAATGAGCTAATAGGATTTGAACTCTGATTCTTGAACAAAGCTCGTTGAAGAAAAGTTGAAGATTTAGGGCTCTAGCTCCTCTTCTTTAAATCGGTGAAAATCCTTCGAATTTGATCTTGAAACGCCTTTGGATTTCTCTTCTATCACTCTTCAATTGATGGCTTTGAGCACAAAGATTTTCCTCTTGAGAACTAAATGATTTCTCTCTTTTTCTTTTTGGTTTTCTTCTTTCTATTTTTCTCTATTTTCTCATCCTCTATGTTTTCAAACGGACGATGCCCTTTTTATATTCCTCCTTAATCCAAGATTAGGTGAAAATAGCCGTTACAAAGTACTTGGATTGCTTCCTCATGCAAAGAAATAAATCCGTTGGGGGTTAAGTAAAGAAATATTACCGTTGGAATCCGTTCTGACAGATTTAAAATTCTGTTCGTGACAGGTTGGAGTTGGCTCCAACTTTTCATGTGTCGGCTCCAAGTCTGGTTTCCAAAAATAGTAACCAAACGTCCGTCGGAGAATTGGCTCTGAAAAACTGTGGTGTTGACTCAACGCGTTCTGGAGTTGGCTCTAATTTCTGAGGGTGTCGACTCTAGCAATGTACCACTAATACACTCTCTGTTCTCAGGTTAGAATCGGCTCTATCATTTCCAGGTGTCGGCTCCAAAACTTCAAGTGTCGGCTCCAAAAACTGATGCAGAAAGTGCTTCTTTGTGTCTCAGAGTCGGCTCTAGAATTACATGTCGACTCCAAACCGTGCCAAAAATATTGAACTATTCTGATACACCCTAGGGTCAGCTCTAGACACAGTGAGTGTCGGCTCTAAGTTCTGAACTAAATATTTTTTATTAAAAAATTGATTCAAACTTAATTTTGTATATCATTTGAATAACTTAACCATTCTAAGTTCCTGAAACACTTGTTAATTTCATTAGTAATACAAGAAATATACTCATGGCTTTTGTTAATCATCAAAATCAATAAGTGGGTCAACAATCTCCCCCTTTTTTATGATGACAAAAATATTAAGTATATGCATGATTAAACATTAAAATTTTCAAAATATAAAAGTTCTCATAGTCAAGCTCCCTCTGAATGAGGTAGCTCCTCCTATGATAACTAAATTAAGTTCATTCAATGCATATATGTTATAACCAAATTCATTTAACACTTAACACATATATAAACATCTTTCTCATATATGTTATAACTAGATTAACATCAAATGCATAATGCATATACGTAAACAAACCTTTCTCCCCCTTCTTGTTATCAACAAAAAGGTTAAGAAGTTATTTAGCTTAAATCAACATCAACTATTCTTTCTCCCCCCTTTATATTATAAAAGTATAAACATAAGAATCGTTTAACTCAAAAAGAATAATGTCAATTTCAAATTGCATTCATTGAGTATAAAGTCATTCAGACTATTCATTAATTCTTTGCAAAATACATCATTACATTTCATCAAAGTACTAAGTCATTACAACATCCATATTACTTCAAATACATGAAAACATCAAAGTACATAATTTGTCCTAAGTACAAACTAAAGTTCAAAAGAAAAAACAAAGATGCAACATCTCAAAATCTCAGAATTCTCTTCAGCTCTTCTAGAATTTGTCCCATGCCCTTTTCTTGAATTTTCATAAAGTCATTTAGCAACTTCTCAACTAAAGCAGATGCAATTGTGACTTTTTCTTGAAGTTCTGCGTTGCACTTAGAATATGTATCAGAATCACCAGCAATGTCCTTGATTTTGTCAAATATCAACCCAATGTCATTCATCAAGGTAAAAGAAGATGTGCTCAAAGATGATTCTATCACATTAATCTTATCCTCTAAAGAATAAAAATTCTACTTGATACTCATAAGATGATTCCCAAGATCACTTTTCATCTTAGTCTCATGGTCCAGAAATAAAGATCTGAGCTGCTCCATCTAACTCTCTAAAAATCTAGTATATGCCTGAGCAAATGATGTCGGAGCTGGTACAGGTGCTGAGGGTGCAGGACTGCTGGGGCCTGGTAAACTATGTCTCACTGAAGGCTCTACCTCTGATGTACCAGGGGCCGCAGTATCCATCTCAACTGCTCTATCTTCCAGATTTCTTTTCCTTTCCCAGTGTCCATTGATTTTCACAAATCCCATACGGTGCAAGGTAGCCTTATTATAATAATCTGTGTGCCTAAGGCTCTTTAAAGGCTCATTATCCAAAATATTAACACCTTGGCTCTAAAAAGCCATAGTCAAAATCATACCATATGGAAGGGTTGACATCTTCTTACTGCCTGCCTCAGCCATATACCAAATCATCATTCTAGGTAAGTTGATTGGTTGGCTGGTCATTACAGAATCCATAACTACAATGTCCCTTTTAGATACATACTCAAAACGATCAGTTTTAGGGAATAATATCCTGCTACAAATATTATGCAATAACCTCAGCTCTAGGGGCAATTGATTAGCCCTAATTTCCTCAAATTCAACAATTTCTCTACCAAGCATCCTTGACACTGCCTCACCTCTTTCACTGTGGGAATTCGCAATAGGTCCAATAACAGGAATTTCTAACAAACTTTCCAAAATTTCAGAAGTAAGGTGGATTCTAGTACCTCTCACATAGCTGACAAGGCCTCCGTCTCCTCTAGGCAAATTATGATAGAAATCCTTAACAAGGGCCGGATAAGTAGCAACATCTAATGAACATACCTTCTCCCATCCCATTTCTTTAATTTGCCTACCAAGATAGAAACCCTCAGCTTCAAAGAATCCGAAGTCCACTTTTCTACCCATAGTTATAACCTTTCCTGCTAAGAGATCTACCTGTGGAGAAGAAGAACTAGGTATGGCACTAGGAGTGGAGGACGACAACGTTGAAGATGAGCTGGGCGAAGGCTGACGTGCCGGACGCCTCACAGTCCTCTTCCCTATCATCACCGGCACTTCGAATACTGATCCTAGCGCTTAGGTGCCATAGATTGCTAGGGAGTGATGGATTAGACAGATTATAGGATTTGGGAGGTTTGGAGAGAGTTTTGGAAGAGTTTGGAAATGAATGGGGTCGAATAGGTATCGACTCTGCCCTAAAATAGTCAACCTAGGACCACAAGGTGTCGGCTCCCATAAAGCGAGGTGTCGACTCCAAGTTGCTAACTAAATCAGCGCATGAAATAGAGTTGGCTCCGCAAAGGCAGGTGTCGGCTCCAAGGTCCCAGACAGAGAGCGACACAGAAAGGGTGTCGACTCCACTAATAGAGGTGTCGACTCCAAGACAATTTCAAAAAATAAATGAGAGTTTCAAAGGATCTAAAACTTGTCAAAAAAAAATCAATAAATTTTGGATAAAATTTCTTGAAATGTGGTGAATCAAAGGGTTCAAATATCTAGATAAGTTTTCCTTAGAATCACAAAATATTTTTCAAGAAAATGAATGAATTCTAGAAAGTCATTCCTAGGAGTTTTAAAATCATTCCGATGGGTCACAAATCCCTAATTCTCATCTAAGATAACAAAATCTCTCTTCACTCAAAGGTTTTGTAAATATGTCCACTAATTATTCATTAGTACAAATAATCAAGATAAACATCATTATTAGCTACATGTTCTTTAATGAAATGATATCTTATTTCAATATGTTTTGTTCTTGAACATTGAATAGATTTTTAGTTAGATTTATTGCACTAGTATTATCACATCTAATTGGAGTTTTATCAAGTGTTATACCATAATCTTCAAGTTGTTGCTTAATCCAAAGGATTTGAGCACAGCAACTTCTAGCTGCAACATATTCAGCTTCAGCAGTTGATAGTGCAACCGAATTTTGCTTTTTGCTAAACCAAGAGATTAAGTTACAACCTAAAAATTAACATGCACCACTTGTACTTTTTCTATCTAGTTTACAACCAGCATAATCAGAATCAGAATATGCAATCAAATTTAATATTGAATCTCTAGAATACCATAATCCTACATTTTTAGTTCCATTTAAATATCTTAGAATTCTTTTTACATCAATTAAATGAGATTCTTTAGGTTCAGATTGGTATCTAGCACATAAACAAACAACAAACATAATATCATGTCTACTTGCCATTAAATAAAGTAGTGAACCGATCATACCTCTATAATATTTTTGATCAATTTTCTTACCATCTTCATCTTTATCCAATTTGCATGAAGACTCATAGGTGTTCCAAGGGGTTTAACTGATTCTATTCCAAACTTCTTGAGAATTTCTTTCGTGTACTTTGTTTGGTTGATGAAAATCCCCTCCCTTTCTTATTTAATTTGTAGTCCAAGGAAAAAGTTAAGTTCTTCCATCATGCTCATCTCAAATTTACCCTGCATCAACTTTGCAAATTCTTGACATAGAAGATCGTTAGTAGCACCGAATACGATATCATCTACATAGATTTGTACTACTAATACATCTTTATCTTTTTTTTAAAAAAAATAGGGTTTTATCAACATTTTCTCTAGAAAAATTATTTTCAATTAGAAATTTTCTTAGCCTATCATACCAAGCTCTAGGTGCTTGTTTTAAACCATATAGTGCTTTGTGTAGTTTAAAAACATGATTTGAAAATTCATGATCTTCAAAACCAGATGGTTATTTTACAAAAACTTTCTCATTTATAAATCCATTTAAAATGCACTTTTCACATCCATTTGAAATAAATTAATATTCATATAACATGCAAATGCAAGTAATAGTCTAATTGCTTCTAATCTAGCAACAGGTGTAAAAGTTTCATCAAAATTAATTTCTTCTTCTTGATTATATCCTTTTGCAACTAATCTAGCTTTATTTCTAATTACTATGCCATTTTTATCTAATTTATTTCTAAACACCCATTTAGATCCTATAATGGGATGACCTTTGGGTCTATCTACAAGGGTCCATACTTTATTCCTAGTAAATTGATTTAATTCCTCTTGCATAGCTAACATCGAATTACTATCTTTTTCGGCTTCCTCGATAGTTTTAGGTTCTATATGAGATACAAATGCAAGATGATTATTGATATTTCTCATTGATGATCTAGTTCTTACTCCTTGAGATGGATCATCTATAATCAATTCCTTTGGATGACCATAAGCATATCTCCAATCTCTAGGTAGATCTACATCATTACGAGTAGTATCAATACCATCATCCTTAGGTAAATCATCATCTTTAGCTTCTGGTTCATGATCTGAAGATACATCTATATTCAATTTTTCAATATCTCTTTCAAGCAAATTTGTATCTTCCTCATCATCAATCTTTTCAGAACTTGATGCTAAAGACTCATCAAAAACTACATGAATTGATTCTTCTACAATTAAATATTTCTTAGTAAATACTCTATAAGGTTTGCCAGAAGTGGAATATCCTAAGAATATACCTTCATCAGATTTAGCATCAAACTTTCCAAGATTGTCTTTACCATTATTATGAATGAAACATCGAAACCAAATACATGAAAATAACTAATATTAGGTTTTCTATTATTCCATAGTTCATAAGGAGTTTTCTTAAGAATTGATCTAATTAAGGCTCTATTTAGGATGTAACATGCCGTGTTTATGGCTTCTTCCCAGAAGTACTTTGGGAGTTGGCTTTCACATAGCATGGTACGGGCCATATCTTCTAGAGTTCTATTTTTTCTTTCTACAACTTCATTTTGTTGAGATGTTCTAGGTGCTGAAAAATTATGATGAATGTCATTTTTAATGCAGAAATTTTTAAACAAATGATTTTTAAATTTAGTTCCATGATCACTTCTAAGAGACACTATGGTATTATTTTTTTCATTTGTGACTTTCTTAAAGAATTTCAAAAATATAGAGAAAGTCTCATCTTTATGAGCTAAAAATAATACCCAAGTGAATCTAGAATAATCATCTACTATGACAAGACCATATTTCTTTCCTCCTAGACTGGTGGTTCTAGTAGGTCCAAAAAGGTCCATATAAAGTAGCTCAAGTGGCCTAGTAGTGGAAATAATGTTTTTATATTTGAAAGAATTTCTAGTTTGTTTTCCAAATTGACATGCATCACAAATTCTATTATTTTCAAAATCTAATTTTGGAAGTCCTTTAACTAAATCCATTCTAATTAATTTTGAAATTAAGTGTGTGCTTGCATGACCTAATCTACGATGCCATAGCCATCCAATCTCATTTACCTTATCATTATCAATAATAAAGCAATGATTACTAGCAGACAAGTTGTCTAAATCAATCAAGAATACATTGCCATTTCTATTTCCAATAAATATAATACTATTGTCAATGGGATTTGATACAGTGCAAATAGAAGCTTCAAAGGAAACTTTGAAACCTTTATCACACAGTTGGCTAATGTTAATTAAATTATGCTTTAATTCATCTAGATACAAAATATTTTTAATAAAAGTGGAGGGAGTGATTTGAATTTTACCAAAGCCCATAATTTGGCCTTTGCCATTATCTTCGAAAGTTACAACTCCTCTTCTTTTGATTTCAAGGGTGATAATTGCTCCTTGTCACCCGTCATGTGTCTTGAGCAGCCACTGCCAAGGTACCATTTTCTTTTTGATCCTTTGGCCGCAAGACACTCCTGCAAGGCAATCAAATCTTATGTTTAGGTCCCCAAGCCTTCTTGGGTCCGTCATGGTTAGTAGCAATAAAGATTGTTCCTTTTGGAACCCATATTTTCTTGCCTTTTAGATTTAAGTTCTTATGAGATATTTTGAATTACATTCATAAGATTTATGTCCTTTTCTGTTACAGTGATAACATGAAATATCATTTTTCTTTAAAAAAAATATTGATATATTTTGTTTCATGTGTGATCTATATCCTAAACCAGTTTTATCAAAAACAGCTCTTTGATTATTCAATAGTAAGTTAAGTTTTTCTGAGCTATTTGTAAATTTATCAACAATGTTCTTATATTTATCAATTTCTTTCTTCAAATTAAGATTTTCTTTAGAAATTGATTCTTTTTCTTTCAATATTTCTTCTTTTTCATATTTCAAATTTTTGATCTCAAAAACAAGTTCATTTTCATTTTGAGAAGATCTAAATTTTTAGTTTTCAAAGATTTATTCTTGTTTCTCAAAATCTTGAAATCACTAATTAATTCATTGAAAGCATCATATAACTCATCAAAAGTGAAATCAATATTGGGGGTTTTAGAATTTACCTTATTGTCGTCAATTGCCATGAACCATATGTTGGCAACCTCTTTTTGTTCTTCTTTGGATGAAGACTCTTCACTATCGCTCCAAGTTGCAACATAGGCTTTCTTTTTCTTCTTGCATCCCTTCTTTAATTGAGGACATTCAGATCTAAAGTGCCCCGGTTTCTTGCATTCATAACATATTAAGGAGTCTTTTTCTTTGTCCTTGTCCTTTTCTTTTTCTCTTTCTCCTTTCAATTTTATTGCAAACTTTCTCTTGTGGAAGGGTCTCCTTCTTTGCATAAATTTTTGAATTTTCTAGCAAGAAGAGCTATCTCATCATCTTCATTGCTGCTCTTCTCATTTTCTGCAGCTTTGAGAGCTATTGTTCTTTTCTTTTTCACCTCTTTCTCTTGATGTTGTTTCATTGTCAATTCATGGGTCATCAAGGATCCAAGTAGCTCTTCCAAAGGTAAAATGTTCAAGTCTTTGGCTTTTTGGATTGTAGTCACTTTGGCTTCCTATGATTTTGGAAGAGACCTAAGAATTTTGCGCACTAATTCAGAGTTAGTATAAGTCTTACCAAGACTCTTTAAACCATTATCAATATCAGTGAATCGAGTGTACATGCATGTGATTGATTCATTTTGTTTCATGCTGAAAAGTTCATATTTGTACACTAGAATATTGATTTTAGATTATTTGAGTTAGTTGGTACCCTCATGAGTAACTTCCAACCTATCCCATATTTCTTTGGCTGAAATGCAAGTTGATATTCTATTGAATTCATTTGCATCCAAAGAACAGTACAAGACATTCATGGCCTTGGCATTAAGCTGAGCCATTTTCTTATCATTTTCATGCCAGTCCCTTTCGGGCTTAGAAACTATAGATCTATCAACTATGTGTGTGAGTGTGCTAGGACCATTAATAATTATACTCCATAGTTCATAATCTAAAGCTTGAATAAAAATTCTTATTCTAGCCTTCCAATTAGAATAATTTGTGCTACTAAACAAAGAAGGTCTATTGGTGGATTGACCTTTAGAAAAGGATGATCCAGCTTGAGCTTCCATTTGAATCTTTAGCTCTTGATCGTTAAATCAAGCCGAAATGACCACAAGCTCTGATACCAATTGTTGGCCCAAATGGCAACCCAAGAGGGGCGAGTGAATTGGTTCTTTAAAAAAAATTACACTTTAAAAACCAATTTCACTAAGTTAATGTGCACAAGTGAAGTGATACAATAATGTAAAGCACAATAAGAGAGAGAGAAAGAGAAAAAGATAATCACGACAAACACAAGATATTTATAGTCGTTCGGTGTTACCAACACCTACATCCACTCCCAAGCAACTCTTGGATCCACACTATAATCACCCTGATTACAGCTAAGTTATTTTTCAAGATCATAACTTGAACTTATTGTTTTACAGGGGGTCACAATGAACCCAGCTAGTTTTCACGGGTTCACCAGTACACAACCCAACATAAGCTACATTTAGCTTACCCCGAGGTTAGCAATCTTAACTAATTCAATTTTCTGATTGAATTAGACAGCAAACTATTCAAATATAAGTTTATAGCAATTTAAAGAACCTCAAATGAGCAAATATGCAATGTAAATAAATAAGAATAGAAAAGCATAATTTTGAAGTGATTTGAAGTTGAGCTTTTCTTTTTTTCTTCTTTTCCTCTCTTTTTCTGAATGAGCTAATAGGATTTAAACTTTGATTCTTGAACGAAGCTCGTTGAAGAAAAGTTAAAGATTTAGGGCTCTAGCTTCTCTTCTTCAAATCGATGGAAATCCTTTGGATTTGATCTTGAAACGCCTTAGGATTTTTCTCTTCTATCACTCTTCAATTGATGGCTTTGAGCACAGAGATTTTCCTCTTGAGAACTGTTGATCCACTTATTGATTTTGATGATTAATAAAGGAATTGAGTATATTTGGTTGATTACTAACGGATTTTATAAGTGTTTCAGGACTTAAATTTATTTGATCAATTTAAATGAATTAAAAATGAATTTTGAATCAAATATAAATCAGAGATTTCAAAGTTTCAGAGCTTGGAGTCGACACCTAGAAAGTCTGGAGCCGACCCCATGGCCAATTTAATTTTAATCTGATTTCTGATACAATCCGGAGCCGACGCCTAGAGTTTCGGAGTCGACACTTACAGTGTCTGGAGCCGACTCCAATTCGGGGATAGAACGTTGATTTTTTGAGCATTCTGGAGTTGACACCTATAGTTTCGGGAGTCGACACCTGATGATGACGAGCCGACACTTACTTTATCGGAGCTGACTCCTCGACGAACTCAAAAATTTCTATTTTTGGTAAAATGATCTGGAGCCGACACCTGAAAAGTTGGAGCTGACTCCAACCTGACTGGGATGGAAATTTAAAAATGCCAGATCAGCTTTAATGGTAATATTTCCATTTTACCTAATTTCTAACAGATATATTTTGTTTGTAGGTACACTCCAACGGCTAGTTTCATCCCAAAAACGGATTGAAGAAAATCTATAAAAAGGGGAGACACCGTTTGAAAAGATAGATGGAAAATTAGAAAATTTTTCAAATCAAAAATCTGAGAAACCCTGAGCTAGAAATCCAAGAGAAAAACCTTCAAACTCAAATCCTTCCACTCCAAAAAGCTCAAAGAGGAATCCAAGGCGTCTCAAATCAAAAATCAGTTGATTTTTGAAATTGAAGAAAAAGCTCTGTTTCTTCCATTTCTAATCTTCTCAACTGCAACAACTGTGAGGGATTAAAGCTGAGGCTTGATTCATCATTCCAAAGGGAGAAGAGGAAAAGAAGAAAAGAAGAAAATCTCAAAGCCAAACAACTTTAAATCAGGCTTTTCTAAACTTGTTTTATTATTCTTGAATATTTGCTCATTGAGGAGCTGTGTATCTTTGAAAAACTATATTCTTCTTATTTGTGCCTAGTTCAATCAAGGGGATTGAACTAGTGGAGGTTGTTAACCTCGGGTCAAGCTAGAATAGCTTGAGTTTAGGGTTGTGTGCTGGTGAGCCCGAAAAACCGGCTGGGTTCGTTGTGATCCCGGGTAAAACAACAAGTTTGGGTTGTAAGCTTGTAAAACAACTCGGCTGTAATCGAGAAGATTATAGTGTGGACCCAAGTGAATCTTGGGAGTGGACGTAGGTGTTGGATACACCGAACCACTATAAAATCTTTTTGTTTGTCGTGCTTCTATTATCTCTATCTCTAACTCATTGATTGTGCTTTATATTCGCACTGCATTTACTTTCATTCATCTTAAGCAAACATTTTTTTTAAGGGGATAATTTTTTAAAAGAACCCAATTCACCCCCCCCCCTCTTGGGCTGTCATCTAGGCCAACAATTGGTATCAGAGCCAATGCTCATTAAATTTTGATCACACGATCAAGAGCTAAAGATCCAAATGGTAGCTCATGTTGGATCATTTGCCGAAGGTCATTCTACGAATAGACCTCCCCTATTTAATGGTTCCAACTATTCATATTGGAAAGCAAGAATGAGGATATTCATTCAAGCTTCTGATTATGAATTATGGGGTGTTATAACTAATGGACCTAGTACACCCACACACATTGTTGATGGCACTATTATTCCTAAACCCGAAAGGGATTGGAATGATAATGATAAGAAAATGGCACAGCTAAATGCTAAGGCCATGAATGTCTTGTATTGCTCTTAGATGCTAATGAATTTAATAGAATCTCCACATGTAATTCCGCAAAGGAGATTTGGGATAGATTAGAGGTTACCCATGAGGGTACCAATCAAGTTAAAGAATCTAAGATCAATATTTTTGTGCAAAAATATGAACTATTTAGTATGGAACAAACTGAAACTATTGCATGCATGTACACTAGATTTACTGATATTATAAATGGTTTGAAAAGTTTAGGCAAAACATATTCTAACTCTGAACTTGTTCGTAAAATTCTTAGGTCACTTCCAAGAACGTGGGAAGCGAAGGTGACAGCAATCCAAGAAGCAAAGGACCTCAATACCTTACCTTAGAAGAGCTTCTAGGATCCCTAATGACCCATGAATTGATCATGAAGCAGCACATAGAAGAGGATGTGAAAAAGAAAAAGACCATAGCTCTTATGGCTGCTGAAAGTGAGGAGAGCTGTAGTGAAAATGATGATGATGATGATGATACAGCTCTTCTAGCATGAAAATTCAAAAGATTCATGAGGAGAAAGAAACCCTTCCACAAAAAGAAATTTGGAGCTAAGATGGAAGGAGAAAAAGAAAAAGATAAGGACAATGACAATGAGAAAGAGCCCTTGATTTGCTATGAATGTAAGAAACCGGGGCATTATAGATATGATTATCCTCAACTTAAAAAGACCTTTAGGAAGAAGAAGAAAGCCTATGTTGCAACCTGGAGTGATAGTGATGAATCTTCTTCAGAGGAAGATCAAAAGGAAGTTGTAAACATTTTCTTTATGGCAAATGATGACAGTGAGGTAAGTTCCGAAAATCCTTGTGATGACTTTGCTTTTGATGAATTGTTTGATGCCTTTAATGAACTTGTTGGTGATTTCAAAATTTTGAAAAAGAAATACAAGGTTTTAAAAAATAAAAATTTAACCTTCATTAAAGAAAAAGAAAATATTATTAATGAAACTAAAGTGCTGAAATCTGAAAAAGAAAATTTGACAAAAGAAAAGAATCAATTTCCAATGAAAATGATAAACTAAAGAAGGAAGTTGATAAATATAAAAATATTATTGATAAATTCACTTATAGTTCTGAAAAACTTAATTTATTGTTAAGTAATCAAAGAGCTATATATGATAAGGCTGGCTTAGGTTATAGACCTAACTTAAAGTAAAAATTTGTCAAAAACTTTTTTAAAAAGGAACAAAACAATGATAATGTTACATGTCATTACTGTAACAAAAAGGGACACAAAATTTTTGAATGCAATTTTAAGAAAATTGACAAGAAGTTAAATAATAAAGGAAAGAAGATATGGGTTCTCAAAGGAACAGTCTTTTATGCTACTAACCATGAAGGACCCAAGAAGGCTTGGGTACCTAAATATAAGACTTAATTATTTTTGCAGGAGTGTCTTGCGGCCAAAAGATCAAAGAGAAAGTGGTATCTCGATAGCGGCTGCTCAAGGCACATGATGGGTGACAAGGATCAATTCATCACCCTTGAATGCAAAAGAGGAGGAGTAGTTACATTTGGTGATAATGGCAAAGGCCAAATCTTGGGGTTTGGTAACATTCAAATAACTCCCTCCACATATATTGAAAATGTCTTATATGTTAATGGTTTAAAACATAATTTAATTAGCATTAGTCAATTATGTAATAAAGGTTTTTGAAGTATCATTTGAATCTTCTATATGCACAGTTTCTAATCCTATTGATAATAGCATTGTTTTTATTGGAAATAGAAATGGCAATGTATACCTGATTGATTTAGACAATTTGTCTAGTAGTAATCATTGCTTAGTTGCTAATAATGCTAATATGAATGAGATTGGTTGGCTATGGCATCGTAGATTAGGTCATGAAAGCACACACCTTATTTCAAAATTAATTAGAATGGATTTAGTAAAAGGACTTCCACAACTAGATTTTGAAAATAATAAAATCTGTGATGCATGTCAATTTGAAAAATAAACTAGAAATTCTTTCAAAACTAAAAATATTGTTTTCACTTCTAGGCCACTTGAACTACTTCACATGGACCTTTTTGGACCTACTAGAACCACAAGTCTAGAAGGAAAGAAATATGGTCTTGTGATTGTAGATGATTATTCTAGATACACTTGAGTATTATTTTTAGTTCATAAGGATGAGACCTTTCCTTTATTTCTGAAATTTTTCAAGAAGGTCACAAATGAGAAAAACAACACCATAGTGTCTCTAAGAGGTGATCATGGCACTGAATTTGAAAATCATTTATTTGAAAACTTTTGCATAGAAAATGACATTCATCATAATTTTTCTGCACCTAGAACACCGCAATAAAATGGTGTAGTTGAAAGAAAAAATAGAACATTAGAAGACATGACCCGTACCATGGTATATGAAAGCAACCTACCAAAATACTTTTGGGCAGAAGCTATAAACATGGCATGCTACATTCTTAATCGAGCTCTAATTAGGCCAATAATTAAGAAAACACCTTATGAACTATGGAATAATAGAAAACCAAACATAAGTTATTTTCATGCATTTGGTTGTAAGTGCTTCATTCATAATAATGGCAAAGATAATCTAGAAAAATTTGATGCAAAATCTGATGAAGGCATTTTCTTAGGATATTCAACATCTAGTAAAGCCTATAGAGTATTTAACAAGAGAAACTTAATTATAGAAAAATCTATTCATGTAATCTTTGATGAATCTTTAGCATCAAGTTCTGAAAAGATTGATGATGAGGAAGATACAAACATTCTAGAAAGAGATATTGAAAAATTAAATATAGATGTATCTTCAGTTCATGAACAAGAAGCTAAAGATAATGATTCTCCTAGTGTTGATGTTGTTGATGCAAATCATAATGATGTAGATCTACCTAGAGATTGGAGATATGCCTATGGTCATCCAAGAGAATTAATTATAGGTGATCCATCTCAAGTACTAAGAACTAGATCATCAATGAGAAACATCAATAATCATCTTGCATTCGTATCTCAAATTGAACCTAAAACTATTGAAGAAGCAGAAAAAGATAATAACTGGATGTTAGCTATGCAAGAAGAATTAAATCAATTTACTAGGAATAATGTTTGGACTCTTGTAGATAGACCTAAAGATCATTCTGTTATAGGATCAAAATGGGTATTTAGAAATAAATTAGACAAAAATGGTATAGTAATTAGAAACAAAGCTAGATTAGTTGCAAAAGGATATAATCAAGAAGAAGGAATTGATTTTGATGAAACTTTTGCACTTGTAGCTAGACTTGAAGCGATTAGATTATTACTTGCATTTGCATGTCATATGCATATCAATTTATTTCAGATAGATGTTAAAAGTGCATTTTTAAATGGATTTATAAATGAGGAAGTGTTTGTTGAACAACCACCTGGTTTTGAGGATCATGAATTTCCAAATCATGTTTTTAAATTACACAAAGCACTATATGGTTTGAAACAGGCACCTAGAGCTTGGTACGAAAGATTAAGTAAACTTTTAATTGAAAATGATTTTGTAAGATGAAATGTTGATAAAACATTGTTTTTGAAAAGAAAAGATAAAGATTTATTAGTAGTACAAATATATGTCATGATATTGTATTCGGTGCTACTAACGACTTGTTATGTCAAGAATTTGCTAAGTTGATGCAGGGTGAATTTCAAATGAGTATGATGGGAGAACTCAACTTCTTCCTAGGACTTCAAATCAAATAAAGCAAAGAAGGAATTTTCATCAATCAAGCCAAATACACAAAAGAACTGCTCAAGAAGTTTGGAATGGAGTCAATCAAGCCACTTGGAACTCCTATGAGTCCTTCGTGCAAATTGGACAAAGATGAAGATGGTAAGAAAGTAGATCAAAAATATTATAGAGGTATGATTGGATCTCTTCTTTACTTAATAGCTAGTAGACCAGATATTATGTTTGTAGTATGTTTATGTGCTAGATTTCAATCTGAACCTAAAGAATCTCACTTAATTGCTGTAAAAAGAATTTTAAGATATTTAAGTGAAACTAAAAATGTAGGTTTATGGTACTCTAGAGACTCAACTTTAAATTTAATTGCATACTCTGATTCTGACTATGCTGGATGTAAATTAGATAGAAAAAGCATAAGTGGTGCATGTCAGTTCTTAGGATGCAACTTAATCTCTTGGTTTAGCAAAAATAAAATTCGGTTGCATTATCTACTGCTGAAGCAGAGTATGTTGCAGCTGGAAGTTGCTGTGCTCAAATCCTATGGATTAAGAGGCAACTTGAAGATTATGGCATAACCCTTGATAAAACTCCAATTAAATGTGATAACACGAGTGCAATAAATTTGACTAAAAATCCAATTCAACATTCAAGAACAAAACACATTGAAATTAGATATCATTTCATAAGAGAACATGTAGCTAATAATGAAATTTGTCTTGAATATGTTAATACAGAGGAACAATTAGCTGACATATTTACAAAACCCTTGAGTGAAGAGAGATTTTGTTATCTTAGAGGTGAATTAGGAATATGTGATCCTTTAGAGTGAGTTTGAAACCCTAAGGAATGAGAATCTAGATTTATAAATGTCTTGAAAATCCTCTCACAATTTTAAGGACAAATTATCTAGTCATTTAAGCTAATTGATCCTTGATATTTCAAAGATTTATTAAAATTTTTATTGAACTCTTTTTGACGAGTTTCAGTCATTTGAATTTCAATTTTTTTCTGAAACTGTCTTTGGAGTCGACACCTCAGAATGAGGAGTCGACACCTCTGACTGTGTCGCTCTCGGTCCCTGACCTTAGAGCCGACACCCGTATAAGTGAAGCCGACTCCAGTTCGAGCGCTAACTATGTTAGCGATTTGGAGTCGACACCCGACTTTGCGGGAGTCAACACCTGGGATTCCAAAATTGATTTATTAGGGCAGAGTCGACACCTCGTCAATTCATAACTTCTCAAATCATAACCAAACTCTTCCAAAATTCTTCCAAAACTTCTCCACCTCAAATTCCATCCAAATCGACTCTTTCCAAAGATCCAATGGCACCCAAAAGGAGGGAATCAGTGATTGGAGCACCGGTGACCATGGGAAAACGGTCGCGCGTCGTCCCGTTCGTGAGCCGACTCCAAGCAGTGATTCATCCATGGATTCAGACAACCCCAACACCTCTTCCACTCAGGTAGATACCTTAGCCGGGAGGGTTATCACAATGGGGAGAAAAATCGATTTTGATCTATTTGAAACCGAGGGCTTTTCTATTGGTAGACAATTAAAGGAAATGGGCTGGGATAAGCTCTGTTCTCTAGACGTTCCCACTTATCCAGCCTTGGTAAAAGAATTTTATTTTAATTTGACTAGAGGCGATGGCGGTTTAGTTAGCTCAGTAAGAAATAAGAGGATACACCTTACCTTTCAAAAGCTTGGAAATCTCCTTAGCATCCCAATTACCGGTTTAGCAGCTGACATGCACAGTGATAGGTCAGCAGCTCTCTCAAGGATGTTAGGAAGAGAAGTGACAGAATTTGAGGAGATAAGAGCTAATCAATTACCTTTGGAATTGAGATTATTACACAACATTTGTAGTAGGATCTTGTTTCTGAAGACTGGTCGGTTTGAGTATTGTTGGCCCAGATGGCAACCCAAGAGGGGGGGGGGTGAATTGGGTTCTTTAAAAAATTAGCCTTTTTAAAATAGTTTGCTTGAGATTAATGAAGGCAAATGCAAGGTAAGTATAAAGTGCAGTGAATAATATAGAGATAGAGAAAGAGACAATGGAACACGGCAAACACAAAAGATTTTATAGTGGTTCGGTGTATCCAACACCTACGTCCACTCCCAAGATTCACTTGGGTCCACACTATAATCACCCTAGATTACAGCAGAGTTGTTTTACAAGCTCACAACTCGAACTTGTTGTTTTCCCGGGCGCACAACGAACCCAGCTGGTTTTCTAGGGATCACCAGCACAAAAACCCTAACCCAAGCTTAACCAAGCTTGAACCGAGGTAAAACTACCTCCTCTAGTTCAATCCCCCAGATTGAACTAGGCACAAACAAAATAAGTATTGTTTTTGAAATACAAAGCTCCTCAATGAGCAAATATACAAATTAAGAATATCAAGGTTTATAAAAGCCTGATTTGTAGATAGGTTGGCTTTTGAGCTTTTTCTTTTCTTCTTTTCTTCTTCTCCTTGCTGGATTGAATCAAGCCTCAGCTCCGATTCTTCACAGTTGAAGCAGTTGAGAAGAGTTGAAAAGCAAGAAATGAATCTCCTTTCTCCAAGTTGGGAAATCCGCCAAGACTTTGATTTGAACGCTTTGGATTCCTCTTGAGCTTTTTGGAGTGGAGTGGATTTGAGCTAGAAGGTTTTTCCTCTTAAGATTCAAGCTCTCGGATTTTTGAAATGGGATTTGTCTATCTCAGATTTTCTCTCTTTTTCTTTCTATTTTTCCGTTCTTATTTTTGAACAATAGACTTCCTTTTTTATAGATTTCTTTCACACCATTTTTGGAAGAAAACTATCCGTTGGAGTGTACCTTGTATCAAAATATCCGTTAGAAATAAGGTAAAATAGAAATATTACCGTTGGAGCTGATCTGGCAACTTGATTTTTTGTTCCAGGTGGGTTGGAGTCGACTCTAACTTTTTTGGAGTCGGCTCTAGCTCGAGGCA
This sequence comes from Calamus simplicifolius, assembly GCA_900491605.1. NCBI lineage: Eukaryota > Viridiplantae > Streptophyta > Magnoliopsida > Arecales > Arecaceae > Calamus > Calamus simplicifolius. The sequence continues at coordinate 243,198 of UESW01001528.1, read as the reverse complement.
TCTCAGAACGGTATTTCTGGAGTCGTCTCTGGCTTTTCTGGGGTCGACAAGTAACTTTTCCGGAGTCGACTCTAACTTACCCGGAGTCGACTCTAGGTTGGGGCCAGAAAAATCGACTTTCTGCTTCTTCTGTGAGAGTCGACTCTAACAGTCTCGGAGTCGACTCTAACGACCGTGCCAGTTCGGAGTCGGCTCTGTGATTCTCGGAGTCAACTCTAATGTCTGCAATTCTTACCTAGACATTAGATTCGATCCAGAACACTATGTAACTCCTGATTTTGATCATTCAATAGTCTTATAATCTGAAACACTAAATCAAAATCATCAGAGCCTTCAAGAGTTATACTCAGATAGTTTTGTTAATCATCAAAATCATCAATTGGGTCAACAATCTCCCCCTTTTTGATGATAACAAAAACTTTGAGTATATGCAATCAAAAATTCAATCAAACTAAGGATTATAGTCATTTTGAACTTTAAACATTTGAAATTTAGGTTTTGATGCCAATGTTCAACGTAAACTTTAAAATTGTGCATGAGTTCAATATAATCCATCAATTATGAATATTTAATCTTAATGTGCATAAAATTGCAATTGAGCTTTTTGTTAAGCTCCCCCTGAATATAAGCATCAAATTTTAACTGATTAACATTTCAAGTCATTTTGCATAAACAATTAATTCTCCCCCTTTCTTTCTTTCTTTATGCATATATAACCATTTCTCCCTTCATTAAAATTTTCAAGTTTTTGCATATTCAATATTCATATTCAATCTTTCTTTGCATACAACCTTCTTTTATTAAACCTTTGCATATTCAACCATCTCAACCATCTCTCCCCCTTTTTTGTTATCAGAATTAAGGAGAGTATTAGATAAAGAAAGTTATATATTAAAATTATAGACTCAATAAAGCATAGGGATCCAAGCAATCAATATTTGAAAATGTGAAATTGTATTTCATAAGCAAGAACCAATACATTAGTTGATTCATTTACATTTCAAAAAGAAATACATTAGATATTCAAAAACTTCCTAAGTACAAACTATCAAAATCAAAATCAAGGTCAGATGTGTTTGAATACAATTTTCTTCAGATGACCTATGATTTCCATTACATCATCCTTTTGTGATTTCTTAAAGTTTTCAAGGCAAGCTTCGATTTGAGAGACTGCAAGGTCAATGTCCTTCTTCAATTGACCCGTTGCATGAACATACGATCCTGATCCATCGGCAATGCCTTCCATCCTTTCGAAGATCTTGTGAAGCTCAGCACCAAAGGATTCAACAGAGTTGCCTAAGGTAAAGGATAGCATGTCCAGTCTCGAATTTAGTTCTTCCTTCAATTGATTAAAGTCTTCTTTTAATTTAGAAATTTCTTGAGATCTTTGGCTATCATACTCAGCAAGCAAACCTCTTAACTGATCAAGTTGTTCATCAGAGAATCTCCCAGAATTTGTTATAGGCTGATGTGGAGGTGAGGGAATAGAACTAGGTCCTGCCTCTGAAGGTCCAGCTGAAGAAGGTCTCGCAATAGATGGATCAGGGACATAAGGTCCCTCAGTGGATGGTCCCGGGATGTCTTCTACTCTGGTTTCCTCTGCTCTTTCTCTTTCTGCTTTTCCTCTCTTCCTCCCTTCATCCAAACACCATTTACTTTCTTGAAGCCCATCCGATGAATAGTAGATATGCTATAATAATCAGTGTGTCTCAGTTTTCTTAAAGGTTCATTTTCCATAATGAGCACACCTTGGCTTCTAAAGATTAGTGTCAGAATCATACCGTATGGCAGTGTTGATCTTTTCTTTGTAGCTGCCTCTGCCATGTATCCGATCATCATGCCAGCTAAATTGACTGGCCTTCCAGTTATAATGCAGTCCATCAACAGAACGTCTCGCTCCGAGACATACTCGAATCTCCTAATTTTTGGAAATAAGATTCTTCCATAGATATTATGAAGTAATCTGAGTTCTAGATTTAACTGATTTGCAAAGATTTCTTCAAACTCAGTCACATCTCTCCCTAGCATTCTTGTCAGTGCCCCACTTCTATCCTCATGTTGATATTCCATCAATCCGATTGTGGGCATTTCTAATAAGTTTCCAAGAATCTCCGAAGTAATAGTCACTCTTGTTCCTCTTACTATGCTTATTAATCCACCTTCTCCTCTGCTTAATCCGTTGTAAAACTCTCTTACTAAAGCAGGATAAGTGGGTATATCAAGTGAGCAAATTTTTTTCCATCCCATTTCCTTCAAATTTCTTCCAATAGAGAAACCTTCCGATTCAAATAAATCAAAGTTTACTTTTCTCCCAGTGGTAATAGTCTTACCGGCTAAATGGTCAACCTTTGGTGAAGATGGTGAAGGAGGGGAATCCTCTTGAGTGGCCGAAGAGGAAGAAGGCGAGGGTTGCCTCCGAACAGTGCGTCTCTTCGTTGGAACGGATGCTCCACCGATGAATCCGCACCTCTTAGGTGCCATTGAGAAGATTGGAAGATTAATCTAGGGTTTTGAGTAGATTTGGGGAAGTTGGAAAGGTTTTGGAGTTCTTTGGATAGGTTTAGGAGACGATTGGAATGATTGGGGGTCGACTCCGCCTTTTTATTTTTGACCTAGCTCGACTTAGAGTCGACTCCCGAAAACTGGGTGTCGGCTCCGAACCAGAAATCTGTCAGCGCTCGTATTAGAGTCGGCTCCACAAAAGCCAGAGTCGGCTCTAATCACTTAGACAGAACATCAAAAACTCAGGTGTCGACTCCACAAACTGTCAGAGTCGACTCTAACAGTTTCAGAGATAAAAAATTAAGTTTCAAGAATTTGAAACTATTAAATTAATCATCAAAATATAGATTAATGTTTTTTAGCAATTGGGGAAACAATGAATCAAGATCTAGATAGATTTCCTTATTGAAATATCAAGATTTTTCAAGAAAATGATGAAATCTAGATAGATGTCCTTAAGAGTTTCAGAAAACTATTCCAAAGGATCACAAACTCCTAATTCTCCTCTAAGATAACAAAATCTCTCTTCACTTAAGGGTTTTGTTAATATATCTGCAAGTTGTTCTTCAGTATTCACATAATCAAGACAAATTTTATTATTGGCTACATGTTCTCTTATAAAGTGATATCTTATTTCAATATGCTTTGTTCTTGAATGTTGAATTGGATTTTTAGTTAGATTTATTGCACTTGTATTATCACATCTTATAGGTGTCTTATCAAGTGTGATACCATAGTCTTCAAGTTGTCTCTTAATCCATAGGATTTGAGCACAGCAACTTCCAGCTGCAACATATTCTGCTTCCGCAGTAGATAATGCAACCGAGTTTTGCTTTTTTCTAAACCATAAGATTAAGTTACTTCCTAAAAATTGGCATGCACCACTTGTGCTTTTTCTATCTAATTTGCATCTGGCATAATCAGAATCTGAGTATGCAATCAGATTTAATGTGGAGTCTCTAGAATACCATAAACCTACATTTTTTGTTCCACTTAAGTATCTTAGTATTCTTTTAACAGCTATTAAGTGTGATTCTTTAGGTTCTGATTGAAATCTAGCACATAAACATATAGAAAACATAATATCTGGTCTACTTGCGGTTAAATAAAGAAGGGATCCGATAATACCTCGATAATATTTTTGATCAATCTTTTTACCTTCTTCATCTTTGTCCAGCTTGCATGAAGGACTCATTGGTGTTCCGAGGGGTTTAATTGATTCCATACCAAATTTCTTTAAAATCTCTCTTGTACTTTGTTTGGTTGATAAAGATACCCTCTTTGCTTTGTTTGATTTGGAGTCCAAGGAAGAAGTTGAGTTCTCCCATCATGCTCATCTCGAATTCTCCCTGCATCAACTTAGCAAATTCTTGATATAGAGAATCGTTAGTAGCACCAAAAATAATGTC
>UESW01001528.1:124972-234157 GCA_900491605.1 Calamus simplicifolius | reverse complement strand
GCTCCGAGACATATTTAAACCTTCTGATTTTAGGAAATAGAATCCTTCCATAGATATTGTGAAGCAATCTGAGTTCCAAATTAAGTTGATTTGCCAAGATTCCTCAAAACTCAAAAACTCTCCCTAACATCCTTGATAGTGCTCCTCCTCTATCATGATGATATTCAACAAGTCCAACAGTAGGCATTTCCAATAAATTACCAAGGGATTCGGCTGTGATGACTACCTTTGTTCCTCTTACAACACTTACTAAGCCTCCCTCTCCTCTACTTAAATCATTATAAAACTCTCTTACTAGGGCGGGATAGGTAGGAATATCCAAAGAGCAGACCTTCTCCCATCCCATTTCTTGCAACAATCGCCCAATAGCAAAGCCCTCTGAAATAAAGAAGTTGAAATCAACTTTCCTTCTGGGTGTAATGGCCTTACCAGCTAATGCGTTGCTAATTATTTTTTAAAAAAAAATAAAATATTAAAAATTAAAATGGTTAATACAATTTGTTACATTTAAATATTGATCGAAACATTCTTCACTCATATTCATCCAAAAAATAATCATTCAATTTTCAAAAATAATTAATATATTAAAATTTTGAAGTTTTCATGTACAAAATATAAAAGTAAAAAAAAATACATCAAGAATCCGCATGATCACGTGGAGGCTGGGAACCCTGCGATAGACGGCTAACCATATCCTGCAACTGACGCATCTGATCTCACACGTCTGCAAGCTCCTACTGATGGCCTCGCATACGCTGCTCGAACTCGTGCTCGACCTCCTGCCGAACCTCCTCCGTAATAGATCTCCGAATGTCATCTAAACGCTCGGCAGGAATATCATCAGAATATCGCTAGCTGGAGGACTGATGGGGAAACTATGCAGAAGCTCTAGTGCCCAGACCATAGACCCTGCGGTCTCACGGCTGGGCACCAACAGCCTCTAAAACACACGTCGACTCTCCTCTGCTGAGAGTTCGATGGGCGTCTCCCCATTAGTGGAGTCGACCTGCGATGCCTGGGAGCGAAGCTCCTTAACTCGTGTCTTTGAATTATAAAATCAACAATAAATGAATCAATAAATTTCTCTAAATAAAATTTTAGAAATTAAACAGATACTACATAAAGCTAATTTCTTACCGCAACCTCCCGTGATCGCGTATCGACCCAGGAACCGTCCCTCCTGATGTGTGTCACCCTGAATAGATGAAACTCACCAGGATCTCCGCCCTCCTGCTCAGACTATAACAATAAAAAAATTGATATTAATGCAAATATTTGTAAATAACTAAATTAGTAATCACAACTTTAATGCAAATGAATTTGATTTGGATGATGGACATAATGATAATAGGAATGAAGATGAAGAGAAGGTAACATACATTTAGGCCCGTGAATTCAGAGCAATATATCATAGTTCCTTGAAAAAAAAACCAATCAATTTTAGAGCTGTTGTCAAAATCATTAATTTCAGGTCAAATGTTTATTTGATGAAATTAAATTTTGATTTCAATTTCATATGGCATCAAAATAATATTTTTTTAAAAAATAAAAATTTAGACTTTTCATCAAGATTCTTATTGCCGCACTGTAACCGTTCTTCCTACCTTACTTCCTCCTCTCTTCTAACCTCAAATTTTTATCGTTAATCATGAGCTCTTACACTCTCTCCATAGTATAGATAATGGGCATTAGAGAACACGTAATGAATAATAAATAATAAATAATGAATAACAAACATAAAATGATATTCAAGAATATTTCTCTTGCTAAGCATATATTATAAATGTACATTAAAAAAAATAAAATCTCACAGCAACTTCAATATGAAAACATGAGGGAAATCACTCTTTCTCCTTCAGTGCCTAAAGTCTCTTAGGTAGTGTTTGATAGAAAAAATATTATCCATGTATAAGTGTATGGGATAGAGTTTATCCCCTGGCTATCCCTAGAGATATCCCTTGGCTATCCCATTGATCATATCAAATGCAAAAAGGTAAATCCATAGGATAACTTTTTTTACTCTTATTTGAAGGGATAACCAGCTATTCTGGCATTTTTTAGGGAATAAATTGAGGGGATATCCCATGGTTAACCATGAATTATCCCTTTGGTTAACTTTATTCCCACTATCCCTTAGGTAGTGTTTGATAGAAAAAATATTATCTATGGATAAGTGTACGGGATAGAGTTTGTCCCCTATCTATCACTAGGGATATCCCTTGACTATCCCATTGATCATATCAAATGCAAAAAGGTAAATCCATAGGATAACATTTTTTTACCCTTATTTGGAGGGATAACCAGCTATTCCTGCATTTTCTAGGAAATAAATTGAGGGGATATCCCATGGTTAACCATGGTTAACCATGGATTATCCCTTTGGTTAACTTTATTCCTAGCTATCCTTTATAGTTATGGCTTTGGGAATAAGAGGGGATATCCCCTGGATATCCCTTCTTATCCCTTATTTCAAACACTACCTTATAGTTATGGCTTTTGGAAATAAGAGGGGATATCCAGAGGATATTCCCTCTTATCCCCTATTTCAAATACTACCTTAGGGTGTGTTTAAAATAGGGGATAAGAAAATATCTCCTTTTTTCCCCAAAAGCTATAACTACAAAGGATAAAACTAAAAAAAATTAACTTGAGGGAATAACCCATGGGTTATCCCCTAAACTTATTCCTTAGGTAGTGTTCGATTCATAAAAAGCTATCCCTGGATAAGTGTACAGGATAGCATTTATCCAGGAAATAGCTCAAGGGATAACCATCTTTTTAAAATAACAGCTTTGCCATCAAGGGATAACTCTAGTTATTCCTGGGTCCCTAGGGAATAAGTTCAGGGGATAATCCATGGTTAAACATGGGTTATCCCTTCTGGTTAAACTTTTTTAGAATTATCCCTTCTAATTATAGCTTTTGAAGATAAAGGGGGATTTCGGATATCCTCCTCTTATCCCCCATATCAAATACATAGGTTGTGTTTGATTCATAAAAGGCTATCTCTAGATAAGTATACAGGATAGCATTTATCCAGGAAATAGCTCAAGGGATAATCACCTTTTTTAAATAACAGATTTGCCATCAAGGGATAACTTTAGTTATTCCTAGGTTCCCTAGGGGATAAGTTCGGGGGATAATCCATGGTTAAACATGAGTTATCCCCTATAGTTAAACTTTCAGAACTATCCCCTTTAGCTATAGCTTTTGGGGATAAAAGGGAATATTTAGGAAATATCTCTCCTTATCCCCCATATCAAACACAGCCCAGGAATAACTAGTCTACTAGAGCTATCTCTTTATGACAAAATTATTATTAAAAAAGATGATTATTTCCTCAACTATCCCCTGAATAAAGTTTATTCTATGCACTTATCCAAAAATATATATTAAAAATTTTCAAAAACAATCAGATTTTAAATTTTTATTCATAAGAAAAATTAAAAATTTAAATTAATTTTATTCCAAGGTTTGAATGATCTTAGAATCAATCTGATTCTAATACTGATTTCTTTATTAATCAAACAGGTAATTAATAATTTTAATTATGATTTTTATTCATGGAGCCGCCAAACGGTTTCATTAATTGAGTGGCTTTAGCCCCGTAGCCCGCTATAAGTACCGGGTCACAAACACTGGTCAGCACGTTAATCACGGGAATACAAGGAAAAAATTTAAAACCATCTTCCACCCACGTCGATTCAATTCACATTAAAGAAAACTTCTTCGATTAGAACTCATGAAAAGATAGTGTCATGCTTTATATCCAAATTTTGAGCTAGGATGATAATCCGTCACATGCCAGGCATGCAAGGCATCACGAATCAAGACACTTAATTCAAATAAGGCAATAGTGACATATCAATCCAAGTTCATAACTTAATACAATCCATAATTATAAGGTTTGGGCTACAAGCCCTACATATAACATCACAGGGGTACATCAATATAATGAAACTAATTTATTTAGTAGAAGCTCCACTAACCCATAATTCCTTCTTTAGTCTTGTGGCTCTAAAAAACAATGTGAGATTTATATGAGCTCACACTCAATAAGTAAGTCTACTATAATATAATATAATCCATTAATCGTTTCAAAATATTATCAAATCAACTCGGTTTTACCAATAAAAAGCTTCTAATTTCAAATACACTTGTCATATTATCAGAATATGCATATCATTTTCTCAAAGTAATTTTGGAAGCTAAATTATACAATAAATGCCAACATATGCAATGTAAACAAACCCACTTTATTTATATAATTACCACTCCTTATATATCCCACGGCCCTACAATGGTGTATCACTCTTAAATGTCCCCTAAGAGGAAGAATCCTGGTACCAGCGTTATGCCATGTATCAAAAACAATCATAATACACCCTATAGATGTGTGTTCTCCGCATATCTTTCCTGTGGAGGTGGGTCTCATATCACTTGGCATTTTATATCATTTCACATCATTCACATCATATGAGAACCGCGGTGACACATATAAATATATCTCAATATCATCATCATATTTGCATGTCACACTTCATGCATCAATAAGCATAAGCTTCTCACATCACATATACAGTGGTTTGTACATTATTAGCAATTGCATATAATTATCTCAATAGTACCAACATATTTTGCAAGGTCAAAGTAATCATAATATTCATATTGCATATACACATATAGGCCATATCTTGCAAAATATTACCTGCTACAATAGTCAAAGCAAATGCTCATTTGTAAATTCATGGTACTATTTATTAATTCAATATAAATGAAACTTCATTTTCCATATTTCATAAATATGCATATAGCTATAAATTCAATGATTTATAAATTAAATACTTTATGAAATTATAATATTTGGCTTACTTACCTCAGTACGCTAATTCAAACTGTAAACTAGCTATTTAGACATCTGGTTACCTACAGCATTAATTTCCACAATTAAATTCCTAAAATTTGAATAATAAAGTGTCCCTTAAATTCTACCCCAAACTAATCTCGGGCCCAACTTTGGCCTCTAATATCTCTCAATATATACTCCCAAATGGGAAAATAAAAATACTCCAAGAAACTAGGATCAACAATGATCCGGCCCATATTTTCTCTTCCTCAATCCTGGTCCAATACAGAGCCCAAAAATCAGCTCTCTCGCTCTATCTCTCTCACCCTCTAGCATGGACAGTGGCTTACCAGGAGCAGGCACGCACGAGGATGAAGGAGAGGTTTGTCCTCGATCTCCTTTTAAGCACCTTCACGATGCCTCGGCTCAAGGAAATTGAGAACCCAAGGTTCGGAAATCCAGACGTCGCCTAAAGAAGCGTGCCACGTGTCCCCAAATTAATTACTGGGGTTACATTCTCCCCTAACTTAATTACCAGGTGTTATATTCTCCCCTCCTTATAAAAATTTCGGCCTATACATTTCCATTAAAAAATTTAGAATCCAAATTTTCTATTCCATAATCAACTAGATTTTATTCAAAAGTCAACTATCATCGATACATCATTATCTATTAAGATACAAATAATTATGGATATTTCTTTTTCATTTCTTCCTCAAGTTCCCAAATAGCCTCTCTCTCAGAATGATTACTTCACTGTACCTTAACATAGGGAATGGTACGCTGTCTCAAACCTAATCCTTGCGGTCCATGACACGCACAGGATGCTCCTCATATGACAAATCTTTCTTCAACTGTATAGGTTCATACTCTATTACATGGCTGGGGTCAGGATATACTTCCTCAACATAGAAACATGAAATACATTGTGTACCCCAGATAGAATGGTGGCAGTGCCAGGCTACCTCTCTTACTCTGCTCAAGATCTCAAAAGGTCCAATATAACGTGGACTCAGCTTTCGTCTAATCCCAAATCTCATCACATCCTTGGTTGGTATACCCTTAAGAAGACATGGTCCCCAACCTGAAATTCCAATTCCCTCCTTCTAATATCAGCATAGCTCTTCTGCTTGCTCTGAGCTGTACGAAGATGCTCCCTGATCAATTGCACATTTTCAATTGTTTGTTGAATCAGCTCAGGGCCTAGCAATTTCCTTTCCTCGACATCATCCCAACATAAGGAGATCTGGACCTCCTACCATACAGAGCTTCAAATGGAGCCATCTAGATACTGGCCTGGTAACTATTATTATATGCAAACTCCACTAAAGGTAAGTGGTTATCCCAAGCTCCACCCAAGTCCATCACATAGGCTCGCAACATGTTTTCCAGAATCTATATGGTCCTCTCTGATTGTCCATCTGAATGGGGATGATAGGTTGTACTGAAGTTTAATTTAGTTCCCATAGCTTTATGAAGACTTTTCCAGAACTGGGACATAAACCTGGTATCCCTATCTGATACAATAGATACAGGAATACCATGGAGTCTCACGATCTGCTCAATATACAAACTAGCCAATCTTTCACTAGAGACCCCAACTCTGAAAGGTAGAAAATGAGCTGATTTTGTTAGTCTATCCACAATAACCCAAACGGCATCATTACTCCTGGCAGTTTTAGGCAGACCAGTCATAAAATCCATTATAATCTTTTCCCATTTCCACTGAGGAATCATCGGAGATTGAAGAGGTCCCGTAGGCTTTTGATGCTCGGCCTTCACTCACTGACAATCAAGCACTTAGCCACATATTGAGCAATCTCCCTCTTCATACCCTTCCACCAAAAATTTTCCTTTAAGTCTCTGTACATCTTAGTGCCACCTAGATGCACAGTATATGGAGAGTAGTGAGCCTCCTTCAAAATTTCGGCTTTTAGCTCCTCTATGTTTGGTACACAAAGTCTACCTTCAAATTTCAGGGATCCATCATCCATTACATAAAATTCATTCTGAACTCATGACTGCACAGCTTCTTTAATCCTTTGTAAATCTGGATCTTCTTTCTGAAAGGACTTGATCTGTCAACTAGGGTTGGCTAGAGTACAAGTGCTGCAACAAGTCCATCAAGCCACTGTACTCTCAATCCAACCTCCCACCTTTCAAGGTCCCTCAATATGTGAGACTGGGAAGTAATCATAGCAGCTAACTCAAAAAGGATTTTCTACTCAAGGCATCAGCTACTATATTGGCCTTCCTATGATGATAGTGTAGGGTCAAGTCATAATCCTTCAGTAGCTCCAACCACCTCCTCTGCCTCAAGTTTAGCTCCTTCTGTGTGAAGATGTATTTTAGACTCTTATGGTCTGTATACACATCACACGATACCCATATAAGTAATGTCGCCAAATCTTCAGAGCAAAAACCACAGTAGCCAATTCTAGATCATGAATATGATAATTCTGCTCATAAGGCTTCAATTGTCTGGAGGCATAGGCTATCGCCTTCTCGTTCTGCATCAGAACGCATCCCAATCCTTTCCGAGAGGCATCAGTATATAGAGTAAAACCTTCAGATCCTGTCGGAAGAACAAGAATGGGAGCTTTCACTAGGCGCTGCTTTAACTCCTGAAAACATTTCTCACACTCCTCTGTCCAGTCAAACTTCACTCGCTTTTGGGTTAAGTGAGTTAGGGGTAGAGCAATGCGAGAGAAGTTCTTCACAAATTTACGACAGTACCCGGCTAGCCCAAGAAGCTTCTGATTTTTTCCACATTGGAAGGTCGGCTCCAGCTAATGATAACTTCAATCTTTTTCGAGTCCACAGATATGCCATCTTTAGATATTATATGACCCAAGAAAGATACTTGATCCAACCAAAATTCACACTTCTGCAGCTTGGCATAAAGCTTCTTCTCTTGCAGAATCTGTAGCACAATTCTCAGGTGGTCCTCATGCTCCTTATGGCTCTTGGAATATATCAAGATATCATCAATGAAAAACCACCACAAACTGATCCAAGTATGGCTTGAAAATTCTGTTCATCAAATCCATGAATGCTGCTGGGGCATTAGTTAACCCAAACGGTATCACCAAGAACTCATAGTGGTCATATCTGGTTCTGAATGCTGTCTTAGGTGCATCCCCCTTCTTGACTTTGAGTTGATGGTACCCTGACCTGAGATCAATCTTTGAAAATATTCGGGCTCCTTGGAGTTGATCAAACAAGTTATCAATCCTCGACAGAGGGTACTTATTCCGCACTGTTACCTTATTGATTTCTCAGTAATCAATGCAGAGCTGAAGACTACCATCCTTCTTCTTAACAAATAAAACTGGAGCACCCCAAGGAGAAACACTGGGTCTGATAAATCCCTGATCTAGAAGCTCCTGCAACTGATCCTTCAATTTTTTTAGCTCAACCGGGGCCATGCGGTAAGGGGCCTTGGATATAGGTCCAGTTCCAGGAACTAGATCAATAGAGAATTCGACTTTCCGATCTGGGAGCAAATTAGTCAAATCATTAGGAAGACATCAGGGAATTCTTGAGCTATAGAAATATCCTTCAACTTGGTCTCTTCCTGCCGAAGGTCCTTGACTACAGCAAGAAATTCTAAACCACCATTCATCAGATACCTTCCAGCCTACAGCGCTGATATGAACACCGAGGCTAGATGTTTCTGACCACCAGTAAAACTGAATTCAGGCTATCTTGAAATTTTGAAGTTGACAATCTTCCTGAAGTAGTCTACTGAAGCATGATAGGAGGCCAACCAATCCATTCCAAGGATAACATCAAAGAACTTCAATGGAAGAACAATTAGATCAGCATTTAACCTCCTATCCTCCAAGACAATCGAGCAGGATTTGCATACTGTGTCAACCTTCATAATATCTCCATTTGGCAAAGCAATATGCAACTCTTGCTCCAGAAGAACGGGTGTCAATGATGCATTCTTGTCAAGATAGGTGTCAGATATGAAAGAATGCATGGCACCCGGGTCAATTAAGGTTTGAGCATAAGCAGTGCTTACTTTAATCATTCCTGAACATAAGTATAATTTGATTTAACATTAAAGATTTAACCTAATTTTCTAATTAACTATCAATGCATTGTACTAGATAAGAATGTAATACTATATATATAAATTAAATGATATACCTGTCACCACAGAATTAGAGGTGGCAGCATCCTGCTGAGTGAGGGTGAAGACCCTTCCCTGGGTCCTCGGTAGCTGTTGCTGATGTTGCTGGCTCATCCCTTGATTAGAAGAAGGCTGTTGATCCTTCCAAAGGAGACAGGTGGCTATCTTATGATCAGTTTTCCCATAAAGGAAGCAGGCACCAGGCAATCTACGGCAAAGCCTTCCAGGGTGGAAGTTCCCATAGTGAAGGCAACGAGTCTCCCTATTTTGTTGTCCTGCTGGGGCCTGTTGCGCGCCTCTCTTCCTGGCCTGAACTGGGGATTGGTTAGAATTAGGCCCTTTCCTCTTCCTCTGCTGCTCCCAATCTCTCTGGACTGCATTCATATCCCTCTCAATCACCAAGGCCTTATTCACCACAGTACTATAAGTGAGAAACTCAAAAGCATTGACTGCTTGCCTCAGTCTGGGTCACAGTCCCACAGTGAATCTAGTGATCTTGGCTGTTGGTCCAGATAGCAACCCAAGAGGGGGGGTGAATTGGGTTTTTCAAAAAATTAAACTCTTTTGAAAGATAACCCCCAGCGGAAATAAAAACTTAGATTCACAGATTTAAAACTAAGCAACTATAAATAGAGAGTTGAAGATAAAGAGACAATCACGGCAAACACAAGAGATTTTATAGTGGTTCGGTGTACCTACACCTACGTCCACTCCCAAGTACCTCTTGGGTCCACACTATAATCAAACTGATTACAGCAGAGTTGTTTTGCAAGCTCACAACTCAAACTTGTTGTTTTCCCGGGTGCACAACGAACCCAGCTGGTTTTCAAGGCTCACCAGCACAAAACCTAAAACCACAAGCTAATGCTTGCACAAGGCTAACAGCCTCAACTGAATCAATCACCAGATTGACCCAGCAAACAGTATTTGATTTTACAAAAGCAAACTGCTCCTTCAATGAGCAAATATACAATAATGAAACAATAAATAGAGATTAGGAACCAAAGCCTGATTCGAAGATCTTGGTGGCTTCTTCCTTCTCTTCCTTTGAATGGATCTTCCTTTGAATATGCTCTTGAGGCTCAGAAGATTGGAAAAACTAGGGCTTCTTCCTTCTCTTGAGATTTCTTCTAAATAGAACAGCAAAGGCTTGGAATCTCTTTCTCTTCTTTTGGGGAATGAGTATGATCTTTCCTTACAGGTTTTCCCTCTTTTCTTTTCTGATAGATCTCAAAGATTTTCTCTATTCTTTTCTTTTTGCCTCTTTCTTCTCTTTTCCTCTCTTTTTTGGGATGCAATCAACCCTCTTCTTATAGATCCGATTAATCCACAAATAGTGTGAAACTATCCGTTAGAAGCAAGTGAAAAAGGATTAGATCCATAAATAACAATAGCCGTTGGGATTAAAATAGATAAAGATAAAGTTTAGAGTCGTTCTGACAGTTCTGGAGCCGTGTCTGACATTCTGGAGTCGGCTCTGGCTTTTCTGGAGTCGGCTCTAACTCGAAATAATTTAATCCGCTCGATCTGGAGTCGTCTCTGACTTTTCTGGGGTCGACACAAAATTCTTCTGGAGTCGACTCTAACAGTCTGGGAGTCGACTCTAAGTCGTGGCCTGAAAATCCAACGTTCTGTTGTTTCTGATAGAGTCGGCTCTCACAGTCCCGGAGTCGACTCTAAGTCTGTGCCATTTTCCGGAGTCGGCTCTGCGATTCCATGTGTCGACTCTAATGTCTGCAGTCTTACCTTGACATTAGATTCAAACCAGAACTTGATTTTCCTTCTTGATTTTGATCATCAAATAGACTTATAATCTGAAAAACTTAATCAAAATCATTAGTAACATCAAATGTTATACTCAAATAGTTTTGTTAATCATCAAAATCCTCAATTGGGTCAACAATCTCCCCTTTTTGATGATGACAAAAACTTTGAGTATATGCATTAAAAATTCATTTGAATTGAGAATTATAGACATTGTTAAAGCTTAGAGACTTTCTAATAGAGAATTTGATGCCAATATTCAAAATGAATAAAATAAACAAAACTTGACATCAATCAAAATGATTTAACTTTTATATGGAAAATTATTAAGCTCCCCCTGCATTGAATAGCTCCCCCTATGTAGATAACTGAATTCTTTCTAAAATTCTCAGAATTGTTCTTCATTTTCTTTCTCTTTCTCTTTCTCTTCTATATGCATATACACTTATCTCTCCCCCTTTTTTGTTATCAACAATAAGGTGAGTTTAAAAGCAATAGAGAATGTTATTAGAGCGAGATGTTGGTTCGAATAAACATAAGATAGGAAACTTCATTCATTGACATAAATTTGTAATAAAAGTGTAACATTCATTCAAACATTTGTATTCCAAAGCAAGATCCATTACATGTATTCTAAAATGACAGATTTAAGTATGTAAATCCTAGATACATGCTAAGAAAGAAAGCAAGAAATCCTAAGATACAACCTAGGATTGAAATCAAATATGCTTATACACAATTTTCTTTAATGTCCAATCATTTCCATAACATCATCTTTTTGGGTTTCTTAAAACTTTCAAGACATGCTTCAATTTGAGAGACGGCAAGGTCGATATCTTTCTTTAGTTGACTGTAGCATGAAGATACTTTCCAGAACCGTCTGCAATGCCTTCCATCCTTTCAAAAATTTTATGAAGATCAGTGCTAAAGGATTCGACGGAATTGCTAATTGAAAAAGAAATCATGTCAAGTCTTGAATTAATCTCATCCTTTAATTGATTGAACTCCTCTCTTAATTTACACATATCATTTGTTCTTTGACTATCATACTCAGCCAGTAAAGCCCTGAGCTGACCAATTTGCTCCTCAGAAAATCTTTCTGATGCCATTGCTGACTGATGTGGAAGTTGAGAGCTTGGTCCAGCTTCTGAGGGTCCAGCAGGTGGTCCAGCAGAAGGTCCAGCAGAAGAAGGTCCAGCAGATGGTTCAGGAATGTCTTCTCCTCTGACTTCCTCAACTCTAACCTCCTCAGCTCTGGCCTCATGTCCTCTTTTAATCCAGTTTCCATTTTCTTTTCTAAAGCCCATTCGGTGAATTGTAGAGACACTATAGTAATCTGTATGTCTTAACTTTCTTAGTGGCTCATTGTCCATTATAAGTACACCTTGGCTTCTGAAACCAAAGTTAAAACCATACCATATGGCAATGTAGATCTCTTCTTAGTAGCTGCCTCGCCATATAGCCTATCATCATTTCAGCAAGATTTAAAGGTCTACCAGTGAGTATGCAGTCCATCAATAAGACGTCTCGCTCCGAGACATATTCAAACCTTCCGATTTTAGGAAAAAGAATCCTTCCACAGATATTGTGAAGTAATCTGAGTTCCAAATTAAGTTGATTTGCCAAGATTTCCTCAAACTCAGAAACTTCTCTCCCTAACATCCTTGATAGTGCACCTCCTCTATCTTCATGATGATATTCAACAAGTCCAACAGTAGGCATTTCCAATAATTACCAAGGGATTCGGCTGTGATGATTACCTTTGTTCCTCTTACAACACTTACTAAGCCTCCCTCTCCTCTACTTAAATCATTATAAAACTCTCTTACTAGGGCAGGGTAGGTAGGGATATCCAAAGAGCAGACCTTCTCCCATCCCATTTCTTTCAACAATCGCCCAATAGCAAAGCCCTCCGAAATAAAGAAGTTGAAATCAACTTTTCTTCCGGTTGTAATGGCCTTACCAGCTAATTGGTCGACTCGAGGAGAAGATGGTGAGGGTGGAGAGTCATCTTGAGTGGCAGATGAAGAAGATGACGAAGGTTGCCTCCGATTTGAACGGCGCTTCGTCGGAACAGTCGAACCACCAATGATAGCACGCCTTTTGGGAGCCATTGGATTCGATTGGAATGAGTAATCAAGGGTTTTGAGGGATTTGGAGGGTTTGGAATCAGTTTGGAACGCTTGAAAATGGTTTAGGAGACGATAGAAATCGTTTGGGGTCGACTCCGCCCTTTTTATTTTGACCTAGTTCCACTTAGAGTCGACTCCCGAAAATGAGGTGTCGGCTCCGAACCAGAGAATCTGTCAGCGCCCGAATTAGAGTCGGCTCTACAGAAGCCAGAGTCGGCTCTAATTGCCCAGACAGAACATCAAAATAAGAAGGTGTCGACTCCACAAACTGAAGGTGTCGACTCCACAATAGTTTCAGAAAAAATCAAATTTCAAGGATCTGAAACTGATCAAATTAATCATCAAACTCTAGATAAGTGTTCCTTAATAATTGGGGAAACAATGAATCAAATTTCTAGATAAATTTCCTTATTGGAAAAGAGATTTTCAAGAAATTATTGAAGTCTAGATAGTTGTTGTCCTTAAGAGTTTCAGAAAATTATTCTAAAGGATCACAAACTCCTAATTCTCCTCTAAGATAGCAAAATCTCTCCTCACTCAAAGGTTTGGTAAAATATCAGCTAATTGATCATTAGTATTAACATATTCAAGACAAACATCTTTGTTAGTTACATGTTCTCTAATAAAGTGATGTCTAATTTCAATGTGTTTAGTTCTTGAATGTTGAATTGGATTTTTAGTTAGATTGATAGCACTAGTATTATCACATTTAATAGGTATTTTATCAAGTGTGATACCATAATCTTCAAGTTGTCGCTTAATCCAAAGGATTTGAGCACAGCAACTTCCAGCTGCAACATACTCTGCCTCAGCAGTGGATAATGCAACCGAATTTTGCTTCTTGCTAAACCAAGAGATTAAGTTACTTCCTAAAAGTTGGCATACCCCACTTGTACTCTTTCTATCTAATTTACAACCAGCATAGTCAGAATCAGAATAAGCAATCAATTTTAAGGTTGAGTCTCTAGAATACCATAATCCTACATTTTTAGTTCCATTTAAGTATCTAAAGATTCTTTTAACAGCAAGTAAATGTGATTCCTTAGGATTAGATTGATATCTTGCACATAAGCAGACAGAAAACATGATATCTGGCCTACTTGCAGTTAAGTAAAGAAGTGATCCAATCATACCTCTGTAATGCTTCTGATCTACTTTCTTACCTACTTCATCCTTGTCCAGCTTGCATGAGGGACTCATTGGCGTACCAAGAGGTTTAGCAGATTCCATACCAAATTTCTTGAGTATTTCCTTTGTATACTTTGTTTGGTTAATGAAAATTCCCGCTTTCTCTTGTTTGATTTGAAGTCCAAGGAAGAAGTTTAGTTCTCCCATCATGCTCATCTCGAATTCTCCCTGCATTAGCTTAGCAAATTCTTGACAAAGGAGATTGTTAGTAGCACCAAATATAATGTCATCAACATAAATTTGAACGATTAATAAATCCTTTCCTTTTCTTTTTAAAAACAAGGTTTTATCAACATTTCCTCTAGAAAAGTCATTTTCAATTAAAAATTTACTTAATCTATCATACCAAGCTCTAGGTGCTTGCTTTAAACCATAAAGTGCTTTGTGTAGTTTGAAGACGTGGTTTGGAAATTCATGATCTTCAAAACCAGGAGGTTGTTCAACATAAACTTCCTCATTTATAAAACCATTTAGAAATGCACTTTTAACATCCATTTGAAATAAGTTGAAATTCATATGACATGCAAATGCAAGTAGTAGCCTAATGGCTTCTAATCTAGCAACAGGTGCAAAAGTTTCATCAAAATCTATACCTTCTTCTTGATTATATCCTTTTGCAACTAGTCTAGCTTTGTTTCTAATTACTATGCCATTTTCATCTAATTTATTTCTAAATACCCATTTAGATCCTATTATAGGGTGATTTTTAGGTCTTTCAACTAGGGTCCAGACTTGATTTCTAGTGAATTGGTTTAACTCTTCCTGCATTGCTAACATCCAATAACTATCTTTCTCGGCTTCCTCTATAGTCTTAGGTTCTATATGAGATACAAATGCAAGATGATTATTGATATCTCTCATTGATGATCTAGTCCTTACACCTTGAGATGGATCACCTATGATTAGGTCCTTAGGATGACCATAAGCATATCTCCAATCTCTAGGTAGATCTTGATCATTTTGAACAGTATCAATACCATCATCCTTAGGTGAGTCATCATCCTTAACTTCAGGTTCTTGATCTGAAGATACATTTAATTTTTCAATATCTCTTTCAATCAAAGATGTATCTTCCTCATCATCAATTTTATCTGAACTTGATGCTAAAGACTCATCAAACACTATATGAATGGATTCTTCTACAACTAAGCTTTTCTTATTAAATACTCTATATGCTTTGCTAGATGTAGAATATCCTAGGAAGATACCTTCATCAGACTTTGCGTCAAACTTCCCAAGATTATCCTTACCATTGTTATGAATAAAACATTTACAACCAAATGCATGAAAATAACTTAAATTTGGTTTCCTATTGATCCAAAGTTCATAGGGAGTTTTCTTAAGGATAGGTCTAATTAGGGCTCTATTTAGAATGTAACAAGCTGTGTTTATAGCTTCCGCCCAAAAATATTTTGGAAGTTGGCTTTCACATAGCATGGTACGGGCCATGTCTTCTAAAGTCCTATTCTTCCTTTCTACAACTCCATTTTGTTGTGGTGTTCTAGGTGCAGAGAAGTTATGATGTATGCCTTTTTCAAAACAGAATTTTTCAAATAAGTGATTTTCAAATTCAGTTCCATGATCACTTCTAATAGACACTATGGTAGTGTTTTTCTCATTAGTGACTTTCTTAACAAATTTCATGAATATTGAGAAAGTCTCATCTTTGTGAGCCAAAAACATTACCCAAGTGAATCTAGAGTAATCATCTACTATCACTAGACCATATTTCTTTCCTCCTAGACTTGTGGTTCTAGTAGGTCCAAAAAGGTCCATGTGTAGTAGCTCTAGTGGCCTAGTAGTTGAAACAACATTCTTAGATTTGAAAGAAGTTCTTTTGTTTTCCAAATTGACATGCATCACATATTCGATTATTTTCAAAATTTAGACTAGGAATACCTTTAACTAAATCCATTTTTAATAATTTAGAAATTAGGTGTGTGCTTGCATGACCTAATCTACGATGCCATAGCCAACCAATCTCATTCATTTTAGCATTATCAGCAACTAAGCAATGATTACTTGGAGATAAATTACTCAAATCAATTAAGTACACATTGCCATAGCGTTTACCAACAAGAATAATGCTATTATCAATGGGATTAGTAACAGTGCAAACAGAAGCTTCAAAGGAAACCTTGAAACCTTTGTCACACAGTTGGCTAATACTTATTAGATTATGTTTAAGTCCATCAACATATAAAACATTATCAATATGAGTAGATGGAGTAATTTGAATCTTACCAATACCCATGATATGGCCTTGACCATTATCACCAAAAGTAACTACTCCACCTCTTTTTGATTCAAGGGTGATGAATTGATCTTTGTCACCCGTCATGTGTCTTGAGCAACCACTGTCCAGGTACCATTTTCTTTTCAGTCTGATGGCTGCAAGACACTCCTGCAAAACATTTATGTCTTAATTTTAGGTACCCAAGCCTTCTTGGGTCCTTCATGGTTAGATGCATTAAACATTGTTCCTTTGGGAACCCAAATCATCTTTTTCTTTTTATGTGAAGATTTACACATATATGATTTATGTCCTTTGTTTCCACATTTAAAACAAGTAATGTTTAATGATTTTTCAGCATGTACAAAAATGTTCTTCAAAGATTTTTGCTTTTTAAGTGGATTATATCCTAATCCAGCTTTATCAAAAATAGCCTTTTGATTTTCAAAATCATATTAAGTTTGATAGAGCTTAAAGTAAATTTATCAACTATAGGCTTAAGTCTATCAACTTCATTTTTCAAACTTTCTTTTTCTTTTATCAAAAGTTCTTTATCAACAACATGCTTTTCATTTTCTAATGATAGTTTTTGCATTTGAGTTTTCAAATCTTTGTTCTTTGAACTTAGGTTTGCAAAATCATCCATTAATTCATAAAAAGCACTATGCAATTCATCAAAAGTGAAGTCATCAAGAAAACTCGGACTTACCTCATCATTGTCCGCCATGAAGCATAGATTGGCCATTTCACTCTTTTCTTCTTCTTCGGAACTTGTGCTTTCCGAATCGCTCCATGTGGCCATCATTGCCTTCTTTTTGAACCTCCGGGTGCCTTTCTTTAGTTGAGGGCATTCAGATTTAAAGTGACCCGGCTTCTTGCATTCAAAGCAAATAACTTCCTTTTCTTTGCCCTTGTCCTCATCTTTTCTTGCAAAGGGCTTTTTCTTTTCAAACTTCTTCTTCTTCATGAATCTTTTAAATTTTCTTGTGATGAGTGCCATGTCCTCATCATCACTTTCATCTTCGGATTCATGAGGCTCTTCCATATATTCAGAAATCTTAAGAGCCATAGTTCTCTTCTTCTTTGACTCATCATCATCAACATGTTGCTTGATTTGAAGCTCATGAGTCATTAAGGATCCCAACAGTTCTTCTAGGGGTAGTGTACTTAGATCCTTTGCCTCTTGTATTGCTGTCACCTTAGCTTCCCAAGTCCTAGGCAAGGAACGCAAGACCTTTCTCACAAGATCAGAATTATCATAAGATTTACCAAGACTTTTTAAACCATTAACTATGTCAGTAAATCTTGTAAACATATCAGCAATAGATTCACATGCATCCATTTTAAACAATTCATATTTATGAACTAGCATGTTAATCTTGGATTCCTTGACTTGATTTGTTCCCTCATGGGTAACTTCAAGTCTATCCCAGATTTCCTTAGCAGAAATGCAAATAGATATGCGATTGAATTCATTTGCATCTAATGAGCAGTATAAGACATTCATTGCTTTGGCATTGAGTTGTGCCAATTTTCTATCATGTTCATCCCATTCGTTTCCGGTTTAGGAATCTCCATGCCATTAACTCTAGCAGTGGGTGTGTGTGGTCCATTGACTATAATACTCCATAGATCATAGTCAAGTGCTTGAATGAATATTTTCATTCTAGCCTTCCAATAACCATAGTTAGAACCATTAAATAAGGGTGGTCTATTAGTAGATTGACCTTCGGAAAAAGATGAACCAGCTTGAGTTGCCATGTGGATCTTTGACTCTTGATCGTTAGATCAAATCAAATGAGCACTAGCTCTGATACCAATTGTTGGTCCAGATAGCAACCCAAGAGGGGGGGTGAATTGGGTTTTTCAAAAAATTAAACTCTTTTGAAAGATAACCCCCAGCGGAAATAAAAACTTAGATTCACAGATTTAAAACTAAGCAACTATAAATAGAGAGTTGAAGATAAAGAGACAATCACGGCAAACACAAGAGATTTTATAGTGGTTCGGTGTACCTACACCTACGTCCACTCCCAAGTACCTCTTGGGTCCACACTATAATCAAACTGATTACAGCAGAGTTGTTTTGCAAGCTCACAACTCGAACTTGTTGTTTTTCCGGGTGCACAACGAACCCAGCTGGTTTTCAAGGCTCACCAGCACAAAACCTAAAACCACAAGCTAATGCTTGCACAAGGCTAACAGCCTCAACTGAATCAATCACCAGATTGACCCAGCAAATAGTATTTGATTTTACAAAAGCAAACTGCTCCTTCAATGAGCAAATATACAATAATGAAACAATAAATAGAGATTAGGAACCAAAGCCTGATTCGAAGATCTTGGTGGCTTCTTCCTTCTCTTCCTTTGAATGGATCTTCCTTTGAATAGCTCTTGAGGCTCAGAAGATTGGAAAAACTAGGGCTTCTTCCTTCTCTTGAGATTTCTTCTAAATAGAACAGCAAAGGCTTGGAATCTCTTTCTCTTCTTTTGGGGAATGAGTATGATCTTTCCTTACAGGTTTTCCCTCTTTTCTTTTCTGATAGATCTCAAAGATTTTCTCTATTCTTTTCTTTTTGCCTCTTTCTTCTCTTTTCCTCTCTTGTTTTTGGGATGCAATCAACCCTCTTCTTATAGATCTGATTAATCCACAAATAGTGTGAAACTATCCGTTAGAAGCAAGTGAAAAAGGATTAGATCCATAAATAACAATAGCCATTGGGATTAAAATAGATAAAGATAAAGTTTAGAGTCGTTCTGATAGTTCTGGAGCCGTGTCTGACATTCTGGAGTCGGCTCTAACTCGAAATAATTTAATCCGCTCGATCTGGAGTCTCTCTGACTTTTTTGGGATCGACACAAAATTCTTCTGGAGTCGACTCTAACAGTCTGGGAGTCGACTCTAAGTCATGGCCTGAAAATCCAACGTTCTGTTGTTTCTGATAGAGTCGGCTCTCACAGTCCGGAGTCGACTCTAAGTCTGTGCCATTTTCCGGAGTTGGCTCTGTGATTCCATGTGTCGACTCTAATGTCTGCAGTCTTACCTTGACATTAGATTCAAACCAGAACTTGATTTTTCTTCTTGATTTTGATCATCAAATAGACTTATAATCTGAAAAACTTAATCAAAATCATTAGTAACAACAAATGTTATACTCAAATAGTTTTGTTAATCATCAAAATCCTCAATTGGGTCAACATTGGCCATTTCATTGGTCACTATATTTGGAGCAAATCGGGCCAACATGATGAATTCAGCTTCATACTAGGCCACAGAAAGATTCCTTTACTTCAATTTGATAAACTCCGATTCCATCTGTCTCTGCACACTCCTGGGGAAGTATTTATTGAAAAATACCTCCCTAAACTCTCCCCAAGAAATAACCTATCCACTCCGTCGCTGCTCCTCAACTAACCACCAATCATAAGCTTTCCCCTGGAGAAGACAGGTGGCAAATCTGATCCGCTCCATCTCCTAGTTACCATGGGCCGTAAAAGCCTTCTCCATGTCTTGTATCCATCGTTCAGCATCAATAGGGTTGGTGGTTCTAGAGAAAGGGGCAGGGGCAAACTTTTTTAAATCAGAAAAGCTGCGGCCAACCCCTACCCAGGGTTGAGGTAGAGTAGGCTGGGTCAATGGTGCAGATTGAGTAGGTAAGGTTGGTTGAGTTTGTGGAGCAGGAGGGGTAGGCTGGGTCTGCGAAATAGTGGGAGCAGGCTGAGTCTGCAGAATAATGGGAGCAGGCTGAGTGGACAAGGCCTGCAGGATCTGTTGTTGCATGTCCCGCATCGACTACACTATACCCGAGAGAACTGAAGCATCTCGGTCTGAAGTCGTTGGTGATCAGCCCCGACTTGAGTGACAGGGCCAGCACCTCCGGTAGTTTCCTGACCTCCCAGCTGACCAGCATTGCCAACCTGGGAGTCCTCATCATTTTGTTGACTTCCAGTGCGACTAGTCATTCCTATCTCCTAATAAATTAGTTTTTATTAATATCACGATAAACTTTACATTTCAGGCTTTCAAAGCATAATACTTGAAATTCCTATAAAGTTATAATTATCTCAATGTCATCCTAGTATTTTGCCTAAAGTGTCATCATGTGTATGTCTCTAAGGTCATAACCTAGGCGCTGATAGCATTATAGCTGTCATGCCCCAGACCCAAAATTTGAGCTAGGGTGACAACCCACCGCATGCCAGGCATGCAAGGCGTCACGAATCAAGGCACTTAATTCAAATAAGGTTTGGGCTACAAGCCCTACATATAAACATCACTGGGGTTACATCAACATAATGGAACTAATTTATTTAGTACAAGCTCCATCTAACCCATAATTCCTTCTTCAGTCTTGTGGCTCTGAAAAACATTGTGAGATTTATATGAGCTCACACTCAATAAGTAAGCCTACTATAATATAATATAATCCATTAATCATTTCAAAATATTATCAAATCAACTCGGCTTTACCAATAGAAAGCTTTCAATTTCAAATACACTTGCCATATTATTAGAATATGCATATCATTTTCTCAAAGTAATTTTGGAAGCTAAATCATACAATAAATGCCAACATATGCAATGTAAACAAACCCACACATTTATATAATTACCACTCCTTATGTGTCCCACGGCCCTACAACATCCAATTGGTGTATCACTCTTAAATGTCTCCTAAGAGGAAGGGTCCTGGTACCAGCGTTATGCCATGTATCAAAAATAATCACAACACACCCTACAAATGTGTGTCCTCCACATATCTTCCCCTGTGGAGGTGGGTCCGTATCACTTAGCATTCATATCATTTCACATCATTCACATCATATGAGAACTGCGGCGACACATATAAATATATCTCAATATCATCATCATATTTGCATGTCACACTTCAGCATCAATATAAGCATAAGCTTCTCACATCACATATACAGTGGTTTGTACATTATTAGCAATTGCATATAATTATCTCAATAGTATCAACATATTTTGCAAGGTTAAAGTAATCATAATATTCATATTTGCATATACACATATAGGCCATATCTTGTAAAATATTACTAGCTACAATAGTCAAAGTAAATGCTCATTTGTAAATTCATGGTACTATTTATTAATTCAATATAAATAAAACTTCATTTTTCACATTTCATAAATATGCATATAGCTATAAATTCAATGATTTATAAATTAAATACTTTATGAAATTATAATATTTGGCTTACTTACCTAGTACGCTAATTCCAAACTGTAAACCAGCTATTTGGACATCTGGTTACCTACAGCATTAATTTTCATAATTAAATCCCTAAAATTTGAATAATAAAGTGTCCCTTAAATTCTACCCCAAACTAATCCTGGGCCCAACTTTGGCCTCGAATATCTCTCAATATATACGCCTAAATGGAGAAATAAAAATACCCCAAGAAATTAGGATCAACAGTGATCCGACCCATATTTTCTCTTCCTCAATCCTGATCTAATACATAGCCCAAAAATCAACTCTCTCGCTCTGTCTCTCTCATCCTCTAGCATGGACAGTGGCTTAACAGGAGCAGGCACGCGCGAGGATGAAGGAGAGGTTTGCCCTCGATATCTTTTAAAGCACCCTCGCAACGCCTTGGCTCAAAAAAATTAAGAACCCATCCGGAGGTTCAGAAATCGAGACATCGCCTAAACATCAGAAGGAAATGTGCCAGGTGTCCCCAAATTAATTACCAGGATTATTACATCCTCCCTTAGATTAATTACTAGGGATAATTTTTTCCATGATTTAAGATCCCAATGCACCCTCTGTGCTCAATGGTCCATGCTTAAAAATGATGCCTCTAAATCATTCCATCCTTTCTAAACTACATTACAAGATAGATTTCAGGGACCATTAATCCATCCTTTCACAACTTGGATATAAATCACCAAGACCACACCACCAAGGCAAGCACCAAACCAAATTATAATTTTCAAATTATTTCCCAAAGGTGTTATGGTGGACTCTGTCTAGTTCAAACATGGACTAGAGAGGGGTTCCAACCATCCAAAATTGCCATTTCAATGTTGTAAATTAATGATATCTAAATTTTTTAAACATGTAAATTAATATATATTATTTATATACTTAAAGAAGTGATCTTTTTTAAATATTGTATTCTGATATATCGAGTTTGACTCACCTTAAATTGGTCTGATCATCCGTCTATACCAATAAAAAAAAATTAGTGACCCTTTCTAGGAATGTGCCATTTCTTTATGCAAGGAAAACCTGAATTAACAAGGTAACACTTATTTCATTTATCTTTTTAGTGTAAAAAAAAAAACTTAATGCAAGCCCAAAGCAATTAAGGGCTCCTAATTATGCAAATAAAATTATAGTATAGTGATAAATGCATAAATAATCATAATAAACCTATTAATTAATAAGTCAAAGTACCTATTATTATTTAATATTTAAATATTTTAGGTAAAACCTTATCAACTTAAAGAGCTCGATTTTAGGAGTCCAATGATGCAAACGGCACTCAAATCGGACTTAAAATGAGCTCGGAATTAAATTTACAAGGATTTATCTTTATTTGCACGTATCTCAAAGCAAACTCGGTAAGCCAATTGCCTATTTCAATCGCAGATTTCACATATTCATTTTTTTCTTCCGATTTTTCTCAAGGGAATAAATTGGATTGAAGACTTTTAAATTGGAAAGAGAATCGTCCGTTATCTCTCCGAAATCTCTTCATGTTTCGTTCAGATGCCAAATCAGGAAAGAATTCAAATTTGAAAGAAAATCAGCGCAATCTCTCCATATTCGTGAAACACTCAAAGAAACCGAACAGATATGAACGTTCATGATTTCTCCGCATCTCCTCAGTGTAAGCAAACAAATCGTCCGCATTCATTTGGGCTTCGAAACAGTTAAGAAGCCGCGTCTGGTATGGAACGGATCCGTGATTTGTCCATGTTCTCTTCGCGTCCTCTCCCATATGAGCATTTATAAATAGCTTTGGCTGAGCATATATAAGATCAATCCCGAACAGAGAAAGAAGGAGAGACATTCGTGAGGCAGAAAGACGTTCCCTTGGTTCAGAGTTCTGGTGGGTTGGTGGGTTGCGCTAATCTGATTCAAGAATCTTGGGGAGTTCGGTGCCTTCTTGATGCTGTTGCCAATGACAGTGAAGAAGATTTATTTTTTTTAGTTTTAATGTTTATGTAATCGATGCTTTACAATAAAATATCTATTTATGTTTAGTTCTTAGTAAATTCTTTTTAAATGAAAATAATTTTGACTAATCTATTCTTAAAAGGGATATGCCGTGATCTGTAGGTACAGGCCGTGCTCTCATAAGATAGATCATATCTTAATTATTCTTATTATTTATTTATTTAAATTTCTAATTGCATAATTTTAATTCAAGATAACCACTAAAGTCCATGTGAATTCGATCCCTTACTCTCGCTATCTATAAATGAAATTAAGGTGTTTTAATTATTGCGCTACGACACGCATCAAATTTTGGCGCTGTTGCCGAGGACTTAAGTGCAGTTATTTAAAAAAAAAATTATTAAAAAATTTAAAATTTAAAAAAGAAATCAAATTTAAAAATATTTAAAAAATTATCATGAATTTTCTATTGATTTTATTCTTATTTACCTTAATTATTAAATTTTCTTATTTTCTTTTTAACATTAAAAAGTTGTTTTCCTTCTAATCATAAATCCACTTTTAACCTAATCAATTTTTTTAATTAACGTAAAAAAAAATAAGAAAACCCTAAGACACTTTCCATAAAACACAATTAATTTTTTTAATAATAAAAAATTAAATAATAAAAAAATTAAAAATAAAAAAATTAAAAATTAAAATAATTATTATTTTATTTATTTTTTATGCTTAGATTATTTATTTTCTGCAAAACTTAAAATATTTTCATTGACATCTCATAATTTATTAGGGAAATAGAAACTTAACCACAAAAATCTAAAAAAAAAGTAAGTAGATTAATTTTTTCAAGAACTTGACATCTGTTTGTTGCATAGCATTTTCATAATTAATTTTAAGAGCACAAACCCCTAATCAAGATAAGGTGGGGAGTTGATCACCCTTCGTTAGCCCATAAACCACATCCTTCATTTTGCATTAACCCAAGCCTTTAATTTTAAAATTAACTAGACATCAGCCCCTAAGGAACTCGAGCTCAATAGGACAAGGCACCCAAAAGAGTTGGACCGAATCGAGATTGACCGCTTAACTGGTGTCTAGAAAAGGAGAGGAAAGTGGTTACTTAATTGGTTCCGTCCTTACCTAGTAAGCGATGGGGGACCCCACTGACCTTATTCTTAACTGGCTAGTTGATCAGCTAATTTTTGACTTGGAGGGCTCCAAGGCGATCTTGAAAGTTAGGAGCTGTCTAGATTTAGGTTAAGCCTAGGGTAGAGAGTTTAATCTGTGTTAACTTGATTGCTAATAATTATTAAATCATAATTAAATTAGTCTTCATTCCTCTTAGTTCTAGAAATCTCTTAGGATACTTCTTTTAGAATTATCTCTTTTTCTTCTATTACATTTAAAAATAAATAAATTACTTTTGAATCGATAGGGTGTATGCTTGGTCGCCGATCGTTACAACCTAATCTCATACCCCTAGATCCTGAAATAGAGAGAATCTTTAGAGCAAACAGACTTAGATTTATGGACCATAATAATGAAAATGATCCACCACGACAATTAAAAGAATATTTCACTCCTTCAAAGTATACCTACCCTCCTTGCATTTAAGTGCCTCCAGTGGAGGCCACTCAATATGAGATCAAGTCAAGTGTGATTCAAATGTTACCTTCATTTTATGGACTTACAAATGAGGATCCATACAAACACTTAGATGAATTCTTGGAAATTTGTTCGACCATAAAAATTCAAAATTTTTCTGACGATGCTCTTAGACTTAAGTTGTTCCTATTCTCTCTTAAGGACAAAGCCAAATATTGGTTAAATTCATTAGATACTGTAACAATTTCAACTTGGGATCATCTTCAGAGAGAGTTTCTTAAGAAATACTTTCCTATAGGAGAAATGAATCAAATTAGAAAAGTCATAACAAGTTTTTCTGAGACTAATGGCAAGATGTTTCATGAGACATGTAAGAGATTAAAAGAATTGATTAGAAAATGTCCGCATCATGCCATACCGAAATGGCAGTTAGTTCAATGTTTTTATGATGGACTATCAGAAAAGTACCGGCAAATGGTTGATGCTTCATGTGGTGGGACATTTATGTTAAAGAATGAACATAAAGCTTGGCAACTCTTTGAGATATTGAGTGAGAATTCATTATATCACATGTTAGTCACTCGTAGCGACACTCCCGTAGAACCTAAAAGAGATGGAATATATGAAATATGTCATTCTATAGATATCTATACTAAGGTAGATAAACTGTCCTAGAAACTTGACCGAATTCTACAAGTTGGAAACACCTCTTCCCCATCTATTCAAAATCATGATGTTTGTATAATCTACTAAAGTCTGACTCATTCTACAGGTGAATGTCCAGCTGCATACCAATTTCCTGAGCTTGTTCAAGAGCAAGCCCACCAAGCCCAAACCCGATTGGCTCCTAGAACAGGAAATGATCCATATGCGAATACTTACAATCCTGGCTGGCGAAATCACCCAAATTTTTCTTGGAAAGCTCAACCTATAACCAATTCATCATCAATCAGACCTAATAATCAAGAAACCAATTTTAGAAGCATGTCATATTTACAATACCAAACATCCCACAACCTCCACCGAATAATCATCCTACTTTTGAAGACAAGGTGTTACAAGTATTGAAAGGGCTAGAAATGAATACTCAAATCCTTCACTCCCACACACAATCTATTGCAAAACTAGAAACTCAGATAGGTCAATTAGCCACAACATTCAGTAGAAGGGAGGAGGGTAAGTTACCTAGTCAGCCTATCGATAACCCAAAAGGACAATTCATGGCTGAGGGTTCCAATTGTCCTCACAAATTTTTAGAACATGCTAAATCAGTCATGATTCTAAGAAGTGGAAGAACGTTGAACCCACTTGAACCAACCCAGAAATTAGAAGTGGCTGAACCGAAAAAGAGAAGAAATGAAGAAGAAAAGGAATCAATGATCAAGCAATCACACCTAAAGCCCAATTCCCTAGTGCTTTAGAATCTCCTTTATCTTTGGACAAGAAGACTATAAAAATGAATGAGATGCTTGAGTTATTTAAGCAAGTCCAAATAAACTTACCTCTTCTCGATGCTATCAAGCAAGTTCCAGCTTATGAAAAATT
Source organism: Calamus simplicifolius (assembly GCA_900491605.1). Taxonomy (NCBI): domain Eukaryota; kingdom Viridiplantae; phylum Streptophyta; class Magnoliopsida; order Arecales; family Arecaceae; genus Calamus; species Calamus simplicifolius. Next base: position 207,552 of record UESW01001528.1, on the reverse strand, counting down.
TCTGAAAGATCTATGCACACAAAAATGGAAAGCCAAGACAACAATACCAAAAAAGATCCAGTTGACTGAGCAAGTCAGCTCAGTTGTTCAGCAAATAACTCTACCCAAACTAAAAGATCATGGTACCTCGATTATATCATGTGTAATAGGGAACTTCACAATCAAAAAAGCATTACTAGATTTGGGTGCGAGTGTAAACCTTCTCCCAAGTTCAGTGTATGAGTTATTCGGATTCGGAGAGTTGAAACCCACGACAATAACACTACAATTGGCAGATAGATCAGTCAAAGTATCTCGTGGAATATTGGAAGATGTATTTGTTGGGGAACGCGGAATACCCCCAAGATCACGGCTATAGCGTATATGAGTAATACAAAAAAAAAAACTTTTACCGTTCTAATCTATGAGTACAAGATCATACCTTCAGATTTGAACTTTGGATCACTTTGATTCGATTGCTCACCTCAACCTTTAGCCTTCCGTCGTATTCCCGAAATACCTTCTTTCTCTCACAAGATGGTGGGATCTCTTGGCTGTCCTAGGGTTTCTTGTTTTTCTTTCTCCAAAAAAAAACTTTAACCCTAGCAACCAACTGAGAGGGTATTTATAGGGCTACAACAGGGACCAATAGGCAAATATGAAAAGGACTTCCTACGTAATTAAATCTCTCAATCCTACCTCGGGTTAGGATTTAATTACGTAAATTACAATTCATTCCACTAAAGAATTATAATTGTACTCCTAATCATATTCGAATTTATATTTTCAAGCCTTTAATATTAAATACTTATTATCTCCCCATGTTAAGATTACAGATATCCACCAATTAAATTTAATTACTGATAATATAATTTAATTGGCTTTTATTATCCTTAAGACCTATCCACGTAACTTATTTGATATATCGGATTCAAAATCCACTTGCAAGATTTGATACAATCAAAACTTATAAGCTTCCTCAAGGGGATATCATCAATCCAATTTAACCAGGACGTGGTTTCCTTCAACTATTAATATTCACCATATATATAATGTTATTGCCCAACCCACTGAGTTTATTGACTCATATATAATCTCACTCTATGTGTAATCAAAGCAATAATCACTACATACATGTGTCTTGAAATAGAATTCAGATTAAGAGCATAAGTAATCATAATATTTATGAGGTTTAAATTATTTTATAAAGTCAGTTTAAAATAATTAACTCAACTGGGTCCTGTTCAATACACACAAAGTGTACTAGCACAAATAGTTAGAATAACATTCCCTGTAGTGAAGATAGACCTACTAAAAATTTGTGCTACAGTTCTACTGATGGTGTGTCCAATTCCATCTAAAACTGTGAACAATAAACTTGTATTCCAAAATAACCGATGATCTAGTCTTCTGTGTGTAAGCCGTACTCTACACACTAGATCAAATAGACACATGCACATATATAGTAAATGGCATACATTGCTCAAAATGAATTCTCATTAAAATATAAAGACATAACATAAATCATATCTTTTACTCTATATCTCTATCAGTATTAGTGAAGGTAGATGAATTTTATTTTCCTGTTGACTTGTGTTAAATATGAAATCTAGTGGTAATCCTAACCAAATTCCCATCAATCTTGAAAAATATTTTTGGCTACTGCTAATGCATGTATAAATTGTAGAACAGGTGTGATGGATGTATCTTTTGGAAATAAGAAGATGAGATTAAATATTTTTAATGCTTTCCAAGGACCACCTGTGTATGATTTAAATGAAGTAAACATGATCGAAGAAGTTGTAGATAAGAAATTTCAAAGTTTGCTTGATTCGGATCCTTTACGAACATGTCTTACACATTTTGGAATAGATGACTTTGATATTGATGAGTACACCAAAGAGATAAACATGTTATTAGAACCACCTAAGTTTGATACCATCTCCTTGGACTATAAAATATGAACCACTTCCAACTAAACCAAGCCCTTTAATACCATCCTTGGAAGAACCACCCCGACTAGAATTAAAACCTCTTCCTGCTGACTTAAAATATTCATTCCTTGGACCCAATGATACCCTTCCGGTAATCATTGCATCTACCCTAACCTCTGAGCAGAAAGATAAATTGGTAGATGTACTTAAAGAACATAAAGAGGCAATTGGATGGACAATAGCTGATCTTAAGGGAATTGACCCTTCAGTTTGCATGCACCACATTCATAGTGAAATTGAAGCCAAACCACATAGAGACATGCAACGGAGGCTAAATCCGAACATGAGGGATGTTGTTAAGAAAGAAGTAGTAAAATGGCTTGATGCTGGTATTATTTATCCAATTTTGGATAGTCAATGGGTTAGTCCAATCCAAGTAGTACCTAAAAATTTGGGTATTACCGTGATTGAAAATAAAAAAGGCGAATCAATTCCTACTCGCACATCAACTAGTTGGAGAGTGTGTATAGATTATCGAAAGTTGAATGCCATGACTAGGAAAGACCACTTTCCTTTGCCTTTTATTGATCAAATTCTAGAACGGCTAGCGGGATAAAGTTTCTTTTGTTTCTTAGATGGATATTCAGGATACAATCAAGTCCCAGTATTTCCTGCAGATCAAGAAAAGACCACCTTCACCTGTCCCTTTGGAACATTTGCCTTTAGACGCATGCCATTTGGTCTTTGTAATGCACCAACAATTTTCAACGATGTATGTTGGCCATATTTTCTGATATGATTGGTCAATTTTTGGAAATATTTATGGATGATTTTTCAGTTTTTGGTGCATCATTTGATAGCTGCCTCGAGAACTTAACTAAGGTACTGAAACGATGTATGGAAATGAATTTAGTCCTAAGTTGGGAGAAGAGTCATTTTATGGTTCGTGAGGGAATTGTGCTCGGACACATTGTTTCAGAGAAAGGTATTGAGGTTGATAAAGCCAAGGTTGAATTGATCTCAAATCTACCACCCCCAACCTCAGTTAAACAAGTACGATCTTTCCTTGGTCATGCTGGTTTTTATAGATGCTTCATCAAGATTTCAGTAAAATTTCTCGACCTTGTGTAATTTGCTGGCCAAAGATAGTTCTTTTAATTTTGATAAAGATTGTCTAACAGCCTATAACATCCTTCGAACTGCTTTGACCACTGCACCAATTATCAAGCCCCAGATTGGACCATACCTTTCAAAATCATGTGTGATGCTTCTGATTATGCTGTAGGGGCAGTTCTAGGATAGAAACTCAATCGAGAACCCCATGTAATTTATTATGCTAGCAAAACTCTTTCAGATGCACAAATGAACTATACTACCACTGAAAAAGAATTACTAGCAGTTGTGTTTGCCCTAGAAAAGTTTAGATCATATCTGTTAGGGTCCAAGGTTTTAGTTTATTCAGATCATGCAGCATTGAGGCATTTGTTATCAAAAAAGGATACAAAACCCAGACTGATTAGATGGATCCTTCTACTACAAGAATTTGATTAGAAATCTTAGATAAAAAGGGTTCTGAAAATATGGTAGCAGATCATATCTCTAGAATCTCAGTGGAATACAATAAAGAAATAATCAGAGATAAGTTCCCTGATGAGCAACTGTTCTCAATTTCCCATAGCAGTCTTTCCTGGTTTGCCCACATTGTGAATTATTTGGCAACAGGAAAAAGTACCTTCCCACTGGACAAAACAAGAAAAAGATAGATTTTTCTCACAAATCAAATATTACTTTTGGGAAGACCCTGAATTATTTAAGTACTATTCAGATCAGGTGATTAGGCGATGTGTCCCCGAGAGTGAATTCAAAAGTATACTTAACTTCTGTCATTCTCTTGCCTGTGGGGACATTTTAGTGGAAAGAAAACTGCAGCAAAGGTACTGCAAAGTGGGTTTTATTGGCCAACTCTTTTTAAAGATGCACATGAATTTGCCGTAATTGTCTCCAATGTCAACAAACAGGAAATATATCTCGAAAAGACATGATGCCCCTAAACCCTATCTTGGTTGTAGAAATTTTTGATGTATGGGGTATTGATTTTATGGGCCCATTTCCTTCCTCTTTTGGATTGAATACATTCTAGTGGCAGTTGATTATGTGTCAAAATGGATTGAAGCCATGGCAACTCGAACCAATGACCATAAAGTTGTAATCAAGTTTATTCAGCATAATATCCTTAGTCGTTTTGGATGCCCAAGGGCTATAATTAGTGATGGGGGTACACATTTCACGAATAGACACTTTGAAGGATTAATGAACAAATATGGAATTACTCATAAGGTAGCTACACCTTATCATCCCCAAACTAGTGGCCAAGTTGAAATATCAAATAGAGAAATTAAACATATCCTTGAGAAAACGGTGAGACCTGATAGGAAAGATTGGTCAGAACGTTTGGATGATGCATTATGGGCTTATCGTACTGCATTTAAAACTCCCATAGGAATGTCTCCTTACAGGCTCGTATTTGGAAAAGCCTGTCATTTACCTGTAGAATTAGAACACCGTGCATTTTGGGCTATCAAGCAATTTAATTATGATATGAAAAATGCAGGTGTCAATAGAAAACTTCAATTGAATGAGTTAGAAGAGCTACGAAATGAGGCATATGAGAGCTCAAAAATTTATAAAGAACGAACCAAAGCATATCATGACAAATTTATTAGTAGAAAAACTTTTGAACCAAATCAAAAAGTATGGCTTTACAATTCAAGATTACATCTTTTCCTGGAAAACTTCGTTCACGATGGAATGGACCTTTTATAGTAACTCAAGTATTTCCCCATGGAGCTGTAGAGCTTAAAGACCCCAAGCAAGGAAATACATTCAAAGTAAATGGCCAACGTTTGAAACCATATATAGAAGAAATTAATGATGGAGAAGTTGTTGAATCAATTGATCTTGTGAACCCAACACTATCATAATAAGTAGCACAGTCTGGCTGAAGACTTTAAACTTAGCGCTCTTGGGAGGCAACCCAGTTTATTAGTTATTTTTAACTTTCTGATGTTCTTTTAGTATGACCAGAGAAGAGCAACAGAAGCAGATTGAAAGAAGATGGCAACAATGAAACTTCCAACCTTCAAATACTCTACCAGGTAGTATCTTTCCTTGAAATTAATTTTTTTTCTTCCATTAGGGACAATGAAATTAAGTTGGGGGGGGAAAAAGAATAAGTAAATCCTCGAGTAAAACTATAATCAGATGTGTGTACCAAATTCTGTCTCGATTTGAAGTTAATCAAGCAGTCTATTAATGAATTAATGGTTAGATTATTTTGAGATACTGAGGAATAAATTATTAAGAAAACCTAATAAAAGGTAGGGTTTAGCCCAAAAAAATTTTTAGAATAATTTCAGACCCTCCTGACCACTGATCTTAATAGTACAATCTACTTAATAAGGGTATGGGTGAAAATGTTATTAAAAAAAAGTCTCTCTTAAAGTTAATAAATTAGGTTCTTAGCATTTTCACTGAGTAACCGGGCCCCGTCACCTAAGAAAGTGATGTTGTTCGCGTAAAAAGGTGGAATGTAAAAGAACCTAAGTAGAGTCAGTCCTACCTAAAGCCTTTTTGACTCGAGTAAGTAAGTCCGAGGGGTGTTTTACACCTAATGCCCTAAAACCAATTGGTTTGGGAGCCATTGGCCTAAAGCTCGCTACAAGGGTTAATTAGAAAGCAAGGGGTTAGGACATTGCACTGACTTTACATATAAATAAATAAATAAAAGAACAAATTACAAAAGACATTACACCCAACCCAAATTAAGTTAGAGACTTAATCAGAGAAGTGAAAGTTGGTGAAGGAAGACTTCTATAAATTCTTATGGACTACACTTTATCACTAAATGGGTAAACTTAATAATCCAATGAAGTACCTCCCTTATGATCTAACCAAAATTTTTTTTTAGAACTGTAAGATAACTATCAATTCTTGGACTAGCTTGGTACATATTTCTAAATTTTTATTTGCTCGAGGATGAGTAAGATTCAAGTTGGGGGGAGTGATAAACGCATAAATAATTATCATTAAACCTATTAATTAATAATTTAACGTACCTATTATTATTTAATATTTTAATATTTTATATAATATTTTAGGTAAAACCTTATCAACTTAAAGAGCTCGATTTTAGAAGTTAACGATGCAAACGGCACTCAAATCGGACTTAAAATGAGCTCAAATTAAATTTACAAGGATTTATCTTTATTTGCACATCTCAAAGCAAACTCGCAAACCAATTGCCGATTTCATCGCAGATTTCACATATTCATTTTTTTTCTTTCGATTTTTCTCAATAAGGAATAAATTGGATTAAAGACTTTAAAATTGGAAGGAGAATCGTCTTGTTATCTCTCCGAAATCTCTTCGGATACCAAATCGGGAAAGAATTCAAATTTGAAAGAAAATAAGCGCAATCTCTCAGTATTCGTGAAACACGCGAAGAAACCGAGCAGATATGAACGTTCATGATTTCTCCGTGTCTCCTCCATATTAATAGATCAAGCAAACAAATCGTCCACATTCATTTGGGCTTCGAATCGGATCTAGTATGGAACGGATAGGCATGACCTCTCCGTGATTTCTCCGCGTTCTCTTCGCGTCCTTACCCATATGAGCATCATAAATAGCTCTGGCTGGGCAGATGTGAGATCAATCCTGAACAAAGAAAGAAGGAGAGACATTCGTGAGGCAAAAAGACGTTCCCTCGGTTCAGACTCCTTGTGGATCCTAGGGAGTTCAGTGCATTCTTGATGCCTTCTTGATGCTGTTGCCGATGACAGGGAAGAAATTTATTTTTTTTTTAGTTTTAATGTTTATGTAATCGGATGTTTTAAATAAAATTTTATTTATGTTTAATTCTTATTAAATTCTATTTAAGTGAAAATAATTTTGACTGGTCTATTCTTAAAAGGGACGGGCCGTGATCTACGGGTATGGACCGTGCTCTATAAGATAGATCATATCTTAATTTTATTTAAATTCCTATTGCATAAATTTTAATTTCAAGATAATCGCTAAAGTTCCTGTGGATTCGATCCCTTACTCTCGCTATCTATTAGAGAAATTAAGGTATTTTAATCGTTGTGTAGCTTAAGTTATAATTAATGCCGTTTGAAAGGGTGTACCTGTAAGATTTCATTTAGCAGAATTGTTTGTATTATAAAACTATTATTATATATTAGTTATTACAATATGACAATAATTATTATAATGCTACTATAATATAAATTTTTATTATTATATAATAATTGCATTATATATATGTTAGAAAGTATAATATCTTTATTTTAATAATAAAATATTACCATGGTATCATATATTATTGCACTAGTATTATAGAATTATAACAAAATATTGCACAATAATATTATATCATAAAATTATATAATATTATAATAACATAGTTTTATTATTATTTAATGATTATGTTATAATATATTATATATCATAAAGTATAATATCATTATTCTAATAATATTAATAGTGGAATATAATGATATTATATTAGTGTATTATAACATTTAATTAATAATTATATTTAAAAAAGCATTATTAAAATGTATAATATCATTTTTTCAATAATTAAATGTAACAAAATTATGATATATTATTATATTATATAATAACAATAATATAGTATTATTATAATGTAGTATTTTGATAATCAGTCAATGATTATATTAATATTACAAAATTATACCATAATATATATAATAATTATTCTACTATAATTATAATGTATTGTTATTTAATAATTATATCAAATTTATTTTAGGAATTATAATATTATAGTATTACAATATATTATAATAGTAATAGGATGATATAATGAATACAATAGCATATTATTTTTTATATATTATATATATATATATATATATATATATTAACGGTATATATATGATGATATTAATTATTATTATAATGTTATATATAATAATATTATAATGTTATAATATATATTATATATTATAATAAAAAATCAAATAGAAAAGTTCTATCTTGGATTCAGCCATCCGGTCTCTCCGTTTCTTTCCCCTTCTCCAACATCCACCCACCTCCATTATAGCCCCCTACTAAATTCGCTCTCTCTCTCTCTCTCTCTCTCTCTGCAGCTTCCAATAATCTCATCAGTCCCTTCCCATTCTCTCGCCACGCCCCTTCGTGTCCTGCTGCTTGTTGGGGGAAGGATGGAGTCGGTGACGGTGGAGACGAGCGACGGCGTGAAGCTCCGGGCGCGGCTCTTCAAGCCTGCGGATCTGGCGAGGAACATGGTTATCGTGCTGGTCCACCCCTACACCATCCTCGGGGGCTTCCAGGGCCTCCTCCGAGGCATCGCCGCCGGCCTGGCCGAAAAGGGCTACCGGGCGGTGACCTTCGACATGCGCGGCGCTGGCAGGTCCTCCGGCCGCCCCTCCCTCACTGGCTTCGCCGAGATCCAGGACGCCATCGCTGTCTGCAAGTGGGTTTCTGATACCTTGTCGCCCGATGGAATCGTCTTGGTCGGCTCTTCTGCCGGTACTCTCTCTCTCTCTCTCTCGCTCTCTCTAAAATTTTTATCTTTGCGAGAGTTCTTGTTGGTTTGATGAACTTAAAGTTGTTTCATTTGCTTCTTTTATGCTTGGAAAACTTTGAATTGGGTTTGGATTTCATCATATGAGAGACACTGTTTTTAAGCTCTTTGTGTGCATGTATTTGCTCATCCGTCCGTCTCTCTTTTTTTGGGATAATTAATGGAAATTTCACTCCCCTGAGTGTTTTATGGGCTGTGCTGTTGTGATCTTTCATATACTAAGTTACCATCGGTAAAAATTTATAAAAGAAGGGGCTCTCCCCCCTTTTTTGGATTTGCGATTATTTGGTTTGTGGCTTATCTTTTCTCCTTCTGGTTTGCATAGTTGATTAGTTTGCACAGTGGAGTGTTGGGTTTGATAGAGAGACTGGTTGTTTGATGAGATGGGATACTCAGTGGTTTGAGGTTGGATTTGACGATGGATTCAGGGAAATCGGCTCTAGGAGACAGGGTATAAGTGGTTGTGATAATAAAATGAGTTCTCTGTTGAAAAAGAGCCTTGCTATATTATCACTTCAGGTTATACAGTTCATCATCAGATCCAGTCCAGCGTTCTGCCAGTTTGTATCTGCATAATTTATGATTCTGTTCTGACGTTTTGATGATTGTCTGTTTATGTGGTTCAAGATGGTATTATTCCTAATAGGATTGTGTGTTTGATAAAAAGGATCAGGGAAGATCTAAGTGGTGCAAAGCACGCAAGTAGTTTTTATGTTGAATTGTGTTTTTGACATGAGGAGAGCTGCAGCTTGCAGACTTAGCGTTTAGGGAGGCTGAGGACTGGGGTTTTGGCCGAAATGGTGAATAGATCACAAAATTGCATGGTTGAAGTTATTCCTTTGAGTTTGGTCATGCTATGGTTGCTCAGACATGCAACTTGTTAAGTTAGTTTCATGGATTGAACAGAAAAATGTTATGAGAAGGGATTTAGCCCCAAGTAATATGAAGCAAGTGCTCGACAAGTTTCTGTGATCATATTTTACTAAATGCTATAATGATGGACATTGAAATGGGAAAACAAGAGATAGAACAGATAGGACCGCATTGTATATGATTGAGCTGAAATTTTCATTGCTACTATTCGATATAAGAGCAAAAAATCTTAGGCTTCTTATCTAAGTGTTTGAGTTTGAAGCTTCAGCGGAACCTATGGCAGAAGATTTCTGGTGCTATCTTTTGTTAGGTGTCCTTACTTGGAGCCTTTTCTCAATTTAGTCACTAGCTTACTTTATCTGCATTCTATTGTTGGAGGTATAAATAGATTAGTTTAGATATTTTCAGAGACTTTGGTGGAGAGAACCGATTTTTAAATTGCCTTACCTTTCACTATCAGAAACACTTACGGATTTTCAACATATTTATAAGACTATATAATGGGTCACGACATGTTGTAGATAATTAAATGTGGTGTACTGAATGTGTTCTTGGGCTTGACGTTTAATCATCATGTATGTTTTCTCATAGGTTTGTTGGCTGTTGTCTGGAGTTTGGTTGCTTTCCTCCATATGTGAATGAAAGGTGTTCAAAGCATAATAATTTCTTTCACTATTTCAAAACTTGAATGGTTAATATTTATTTGATTATGCACCTAACTTTAGTTTGGGTTGATGATGGATGTTATGTTATTGAATAAGTTGTCAGCATCTTTCTAGCAAAAACGATTACATCTATACTTTTCTTTATTTGGCTTATTGGAATCTACTCCTGTCTATCCAATAAAGAAATCATTCTGCCGGAATGACAAGGGAAAAATGTAATTGTAGGTATGAAAAGAGTTGCAGTTTTTATGCACTAGAGTTGCAAATCTTTCGTTAATGTCAGTTTTTTGTTCATATTGCCAAACAAAAACTTCATTTTCAGATTGTTGATTTTGTTTGAGATGGCTACTTTAAAAATTTCTTATTTTCTATAAATTTCATACTGAAGTTTTTGTACAAAATTACTTGTTTCCTTTAAACATGATAGATTCCATGTCTGATCTTTTTCTTCTTGATATGGATTTGATAAAAGCCCCCGATTCTCTCTTCTTTTTTCCTTTCATTTCCATTCCAACATAGAACCAGATTGTACTTGTGTAAAGCAGATAATTAGAGATTTATTTTACATTATCTATGCTTACATATGCTGGAGAAACAACATGGTATCTTCTGGAATCATTACTTGCATGCTCCTTGTGGATGTGATGCGGAATGGATGTTCATCATTCCTATGTCTTCCCTAGATATGTATGGAATGGCTCAGCTTATGTTAAAACCTTTAGTCCAAAGATTTCATGTGAATCAGAACCAGATTTAAACAAATTTGAGATAAAATAACTTGCCTGGTTAGTGATTAGATCCTGTTTTCCTTTTAAAATTATTTTTGAATAGGATGGAGGACTCGTGTGAGGGCTACAAAGCATCTCTCATAAATAATAACACTTAGGAGTGGTTTCGAATGTGTATAGAGGAGAAGCGGTGAGGCTGGCAGAATTCTAAACTAAAGGACGTGAAACCTGGAATGATATCATGTACCTTTACAAAGTCAATAATGATGGAGCAAAAGTGAATGTCAGTGACTAAGGATATGCTTGGAGTGCCATGCATTGAAATGCCCAACTCAAAAGTTCTTCAGGGTCAAATTTACTTACCTTATCTATGAAATGGTGATGATTTTTCTGAAATAGTTGGTTGTCCACTTCAAAGCAGTTTCATGGAGATTGCATGCCTGCGCATGGTTGTCCGCTAACCTCAAATCCAATATGGCGTAAGGTTTATTGTTATGAATTTAGCAGACCTCCTAGTGCATGAGCATATAACGACTATATTAAGTTGGTTGTGCCAAAAGTTAACAAGCAAGGGTTACCAAAGACTACATAGGAAACATACATAGTGAAACCAATGAAAACAAAATAGTGTGGACTTGTTGAAAATGGCTTTCTTATGTGCATTCAGGTTAAAGACATGCCTTTAAAGGGTAAAGGATTTATTTGGGTTTGAGTACCTTGGGAAATGCAGTCATGAAGCTGTCATGATCAGGGGGTAGTAATCCAAGGAAGGTTTGCGATGACATCCAGTTTTGCAGTCAAGGATTGTGACTGCAGGGAAAAATTAACTGCTGAGATCAGGGGTCCTAGGGGATTCTTCACGGTAACCAAGAGCCTGAAGAAGGGCATGCCTTGCAATTCATATGAGGCAGGTGTTTTATGGTTGCCACTTCCAAGCCCCTTGCAATTCATGTAGGCTAGGTGCTCTATAGTTATCACCCCCAGCCTGCTAACAAATTGTTGTGATCAGAGTTCCAGAGTATCGAACATTCTGGCAATGTTGCATTGCCACACAGCTACTAAAAGTGAGATCATGCATGTTAATTATTAGCATCAAGAAATCTTAGAGAATTAAAGAATTGCATCAAATGACCATTCACTAAAGATGCATTCTTAATGGAGAAAGAAATATGTAACCTAATTTGATTTTTATACAATGTTTTCATATTTAGTTTTCCCTGGCTGTGTCAAACTTATGGTTGGACTTGCATAAGATTATTGTAAGGACCTTTTTTCCATTATTTTCTTTCTGAGAAAACCAAAGAATAAAATTTATAATGTGCATGGGTATTGATGAATGGGTGAACAAGGTATTTTGTTTGCAATGATTCTGGTGAAGCATGAGCCAAATTCAAGTTTATGGCATTTACTTGAGATCCATCTGCTACTTTCACCTAGAGATTGATGAATGGATGGACAAGGTATTCTTGCAATAATATCAGCCTGTCATTGTAATATCTGATTATCATGTTGACATAAATTAAATCAATTCTTCATTTCAATGCTGATTTGTCCATCCTAGGCAATTATTTCAAATTGTTTGGATCTTGATCAATGGTGAATGAATGATTTGAAGCTATTGTTGTTTCCTTGAGCTGTTGCACCCTGAAAAGTTCCGTTTTCATAGTTTTCCAGCGTGTTGCATGCTTCTGACCTCTGTTTCCATGGGACAGGTGCACCAATCGCGGGCTCAGCCGTTGATAAAATTGACCAGGTCGTCGGTTATGTGAGTCTCGGTTATCCTTTCGGCTTGACAGCTTCCATCCTTTTTGGGAGGCATCATGAAGCCATCCTACGGTCCGAGAAACCTAAGCTCTTCGTCATGGGCACCAAGGATGGGTTCACAAGTGTGAAACAGTTGCAAAATAAGCTGAAATCTGCCGCTGGCCGAGTCGAAACCCACCTAATCGAAGGAGTAGGCCATTTCCAAATGGAGGGTCCAGCTTACGATGCTCAGATGGTTGATCTCATCTCCACATTTGTTCAATCCCTGCAGGTAAAGTAGATCTCATGCAAACTGTGAAGCTGTAGGGAAAGCAACCTCATTTTGGTGTGTAATGGCACATGATTTTCAACATCAACAAGTGCTGTAGGTCCGGTAGATCACATGCAAGCTTATGTCGTCGTTGCCGTCACGATCAATCATGTAACAAAGAAATATATTTGGAGTGTGTAACGTGAATCTTAGGTGCTGCATGATGTTAAAGACGACAAGGTGGTTTGAAAAGTTTGCATGCATATATTACCATTTATTTCAACAAAAATTTTGGGGCATCACAAACAAAATCCATATGAGAGAGACAAGCGAATCTACCAATGATGCTACTACGCTGTAATAAAAATATTAAACAATATACAATGTCACAAGCTCTTCCATGTTCATTGAACAATCACACGGTTCAAACTGGCTTCTCTCCGGCATCTTCTACCGGAGAGGAGAGGGGGCTTGAAGTTTGTGAAAATAAGACTGACTCCTCCTCGAGTGTACACTGGGGGCGCCTAAAAAATCATTGTATTGGTCTACTGCCAAGATTGGATGGAGTAAGAGGAGCTCAGCTCCTACTTTTTACACCGCAAGGTTAGACGTCATAATCACCATCCTCTCGCTAATCGCTCGCCGTAAGAACGAACCATCCTGGCCTTCCCCAACCGTGTCCTGGGAGTGTTACCTCCATGCCAATTTTTCCACCCCCTGGTCCCGGTCCATCAATCTTCCGTGCGAGAACCGGTCCTCCCCTTCTTCTGCTTCATGGAAAAGCTGGGTTACAGTCCAAAAGGTTGAAAAAACGGCTCTTCAATATTAGCAGGATAACTCAAAAGGATTAAAACACCACGGGCACTTCAGAATTGGTATGGACATTCTATGACCAGCGCATGATAACCCTCTAGTCTAGATGACGGGCGGCTCTTCCAACGGGTTCACCACACTCAATAACATATATATATATATATATAAAGGGGGGTGGTTTGGGCAGCGAAACATTAAATAAGAGGCAACACATTGAACTACGTCATGTTGTTAAAGAATAATTCCCCTGTTGTGTGGTCGTTTATGAATGAATGTAAGGCAATATTAACAACTAATTAAAATATTATGATTTTCTTTCTGCTATCATGATTTAAAGAAAGATTTCATTGAGATGATGTAACACTTTTGCAGCCTATCAAATGAGAATTATTGTACACAAAGTAGCCCATTGTGGTTCACAGTCCACTGAGGGGATATTGCAAATTGGCAAGATGTCTATAACTGAGAAGAATTCTAATTGTACAGATCAAAACACCATCTTGATGATATTGGAGAGCCATTACAAACAGTACTGAGTAAAAAGATGGGCCTATATATATTTACCACTTTCACCATCAGATGCATCAGCAAGCCTTGCAATTGCATCAATTAGTGATTGTTCGTGCTCCTGCAAAAACATCAGACACCCTCTACAACTGGCAAAGAAAACAAATAGAATTAAGAAAATGTATGTAAGACGAGAAGGTTTCTTACTTTCAGCACTTTCTTTGCCTTCTCTGCTTCAAGAGGATCTGGACGACTTGCACCAAACACCCTCTCCACCTGCATGAAATTGGAAAATTAAAAAGAGAACAATTAACCAAGCATCTCTGACCGTCCATTCAGTGTATGGCAGTTAAACCTACCTCCTTTAGGAGAGTTTCTGTGTGAAGTATTTCTATGTCATCAGATGCTTCTTCCCTATGCCATTTTGGGCTGCAGCAAAATCTTTCTTCAAATAATTCTTTGACAACCCTCTTCCCCTGCCTGCACCTGGAATGGCCCCATTGCGGCCCGTAGGCTTCTTAGTCCCTGGGCTGGGTCCACCCCTACCCACTCGATTTGAGATGCCAGGATCCTCGCCTTCCCATCGGATGTCTTCAGGAGGAATCTGCCATTATAATTGAAGGGGGGGGGGGGGAAATAACTGAGTGAAATATCAAGAATGATACCATCTACATTGAACGTGCCAGATTTCCTGAATTTTTAAAAAGCAAAAAGTTTAATACCACATATCATCATCAGCCATGGAATTGTCCAAATCTTGCAGTGATGGAATGTTGGAAATGAACAAATGAACCTCACAACATCACAAGGATTATAAAACTAGCCAATCTGCTGATAGAACTTCTAGCCGTAGATGCAATAACTTAACAATATGGAAAGTTTCATCAACTCTCTACCCATCATGGAAGATTTAATTAACCCTCACGGAAGGATATCCAAGGAAAGATAACCTTCACATACTCTATTTTTCGTAGAATAAAGAGGAGCAAATTGATTGAGACAGGGTTCTGACTCTCTTTGCACAGGAATGTGGAAGAACCATCCATGAGGCTGATATTGTAACAATCACAGGGCAAGCTTTGCAGGCAGATTCTGAAGATGTAAAACGGTTTTGGGAGAAGAGATTTGTGAAACAAGATATCAACTCCATAGATGGAACTAACAAATCAAATGTCTTCAGACACCGAAAGCTTCTGAGAAAATAGTAGCAAATGCCAACACACACACACACACAGATTATTTCAGCATAACCTTTGACTTATGATATCGGTCTATTGGGCAGGAGACGTAGAGATAATTGGTTGGTGTTAATATTGCTAATATTTTCCACCTCTATCAGCTTTCTCCATCTATCTAATCATTATCTAGGCCATAATTGCTTTCATGTTCATAGGATTTGGCTATAGTTTTATGCTAGCCATTAATCTACCACAACCCTTTTCCTTTATCCGAATTTAGGACCATGTAAAAAACTTTATACATAGGCTATAACCGATGCTCATCTTTATTTTTTAGCTTCTTCAAATCCTCCAAGTAATATCCCTCTAGAAGCCTGCTTGCACTAGTTGCACAACGGTGAGCTTTTCAACATTTCTTTTCTTGTTGGTCAAGGTCTGCCATGCCATACCAATCCGTACCTGATAAGGTATTAGTCTGGTACTGAGTTTTAATTCAGTATGCATTGGACTAGTATGAATCAAGTAAAACCAACCCGAATCAGCTAATACAGAATGATATTATAGTTAAGAATGAAAAAAAATGGGCACTCTTATCTTGGTATGGGGTGTGTATTGTACAACATCAAACCTGTAATATACTGGTATGAATCTTGTTACTGGTTTTACGTACCTTGCTATAAGAAAACTTGTTTCGTCTTCTCCTTTGCTTTTCTAAGCACTGATATTTGGACCTTTCCTATAGTTTTCAAAGGACTATCATTTTGTTATTTATCTTTATTAACAAATACTATTGCAACAGCTAAATTTATCTAATGCAACACTTGTTTTGATGTCAGGCTAGTTTTGCATAAATTTTAGTAGAGAATATCTTTTTCCCCTAATATTTATGCCATAATTATCTCTTCTGGCACCAGTTAGCACCTATCATTGTTGAAAAACCTTAATAGATTGGAATTGCTGAGGGAAAGCACAAGCACATCTTAAACCAATCTCTTGCTTTCAACTCCCTCTACCTCTGGGATGAGAACGTCCTCATTGTGATTTGACTACCACATACCCTTTATTCCATTTGGTGTTTCTCCCGGCAGGTGTTCACTTGCAGTCTCCTACCAATTCATTGTTTAGCGTGTTTGGGTATGCCTATTTCAGTCTTTTGCCCTCTCACATTCACTATTTGGTCTCTAATTAACCTGCCACATCTGCTTTATTAGTTAAGGAATTTTTCAACAGTGGCATCACTTTATGCTGTAGTTAGTTGTCTTCATGCTTCAAGTAATTGCTACCGTTTATAAGGATAATCACTCCTCTTGTGACAAGAATCAATCTAATTGGTCGATTTGATAAGCATGGAGCTAAAATCTATGCTAGATTAGAATCTATAATACATCTACACAAATAAACAAAAAAATAAATATCTTCTCAAGAATCAATTCCACAAACAAGCTTGACTTCTCATTTCTCAACCCTGAAGATTGAAGAAAAAAGCAAATAAGAATATAAAGAAGAGAGAAGCAAGAGATTAAAATTTTCATTTGTTCATCAAAATTCATCCAAAATTCCTATCCCCCTTCATCCTTCTATAAAGCAACCGAAACCCTTATAAACAGTATCCAAATTACCCTTGATAAGTGACTTGTGCTAGGTAATTTAAGTGGATTATTACTACAGAAACAATGGGTCAAATAACCATATTTTCAAAACCTTCTAAACATATGCTAAAAACCATCCTACTAAAAGAACTCAAAATAAAAGACAGCTAATACATATATTCAATGAATAATTAAATAGAGAATACAAGGCAAATCAATATT
This sequence comes from Calamus simplicifolius, assembly GCA_900491605.1. Taxonomy (NCBI): domain Eukaryota; kingdom Viridiplantae; phylum Streptophyta; class Magnoliopsida; order Arecales; family Arecaceae; genus Calamus; species Calamus simplicifolius. The sequence goes on along the minus strand of UESW01001528.1, from coordinate 190,416 downwards.
ATCTAGTGAAGCATTTGACACAGAAAGAAAACAAATAATGGCATGATCAGACAATTTCCATAAATTTATTTATTCATATGGACCTTAAGGTAAGGGCATAGGCAACCATGGTCATGCTCTTAGAATTCTCATGTCCATTTTTTCCTCAAAAATGTTGTTTTTTTTTTTTTGGGTTGGAGTTGTTTGAATCTTCTGATGGATTTCCTTTATCCATTTCCCAAAACTGCCATAAGTTTTTACTAAATAAATCTTACACGGGCATATTATACGATAGCATATTTTCAGAAATATTGATGAATCAGAACTTTATGTCACAAGTTGCCCATAAATCTCACCATTCACACACACCAATCCCACTCAGCCCCTCATCATTTTCTTATTTCATTAATTGACAAATCATAAGGTACAGTATATATTCTAAATTTGCTTAATCAGAAATGAATTTGACAACAAAAAAGAGAGGGGGATCCAAAAGAGACGCCCTACTCAGGGTTGAGGTGGATGATATCACCCCTCTCATTATTCTGTCTTTCCATCTATCTCGCATCAGCTCTTTCTTTGCTACCATAGACCATAGTTGGTGTCTGTTTATAGATGGTATTAAAGTCCGCTTAATCTCTCTATCATACTTAACTTCCATTCTTAAAGTTTTGCCAAACAGACCTTCCCCAGCCATCTTTAATGCCATTTAATACAATTAACTCATGAACACACGCTTAATATAATGCTCATTAGTCCAAGAAAAAACTACTTAATATATAATGCCATTTAATACGGTAAACTCATAAACACATACTTAAAATAATGTCTATTAGTCTACGGAAAAAATCTACCATTTATACTAATCATTCATCTAAAATGTAATCAACCCCTCTTTGACTTTATCAAGCTCCCATCATATACCTATACCTGCAAGATATCATGATCATTGATTTTAATAGCATTAAATGTAGCACATAATTTTTTTATTTAATTTTACAACACTGCACGTTTGTTTGAGAGTAGTAGTAAAAATACTAGAAGAATAGTCAATTCTTTAAGATTTGGTTAGGACGCTAGGATTCCTTCCTACAAGATGTAACCTAAGAGGACTCCAATGGCAATAGAGTGAGAAGAAATCGTGATGGAGGTAGACAAATACAGGTTTTTTTTTTTTTCTCCCTATGACTTAAAGGAGCATATTTAATTTGGTTTTTCCCCTTTAGGTGGGTTTAAAGAGTTCTACATCTTCACATATGTAGGAATTTTTCCTCCATATGTCCCATGATCAGTCCCTATGGCATCACATCAAGCAGCATCTAGACCACGGTTATCTATCAGCTGGGAGGCTTTGGATGACTACAAGGGTTCCAACTGGTAAAGATCCCCTTCAATAAAGCCTCACAAGTTTAGCTTAGTCATCCTTAAAACTTAAATCCATGAAAGACTCCATTGATCTGACCATCAGGGGTTAAAAAAAGGAAAGAAAAGGAGAAAACACTCCATATAAAAAAAAACATCCATACATAAATTTCAAAGTTTTTTTCAGAGAAAGTTTTGATTGTTTAATATCAAAGTTTCAATAATGCTCAATATACCCATTATATTGAACCTCCTGTGCAACCATTGTTTCCCGTTATAAAGGAAAAAAAATAATTGCCACCTGCTTACTTAAGCTCTAAAGTGTAATTTGAAGGAACAAAATGATAGTTGCTATAGTAATTGCTATTAGTCAATGTAATGCGAAATAACAGGCAATAACAATAAAAATAACAATACTATGTGATGATGTAGTTGTCATGGTAATTGTTATTAGTCAATGTAATGGGAAGGCAATAACAATAAAAATAACAATACTATTTGATGATGTATTATTAAATCAGAATGTTATCTTTAGCGAATACAAAAATTTGAATATTAAAAATTATGGTTCTGATCAATCTTGTATGTACCTTATGGTGAACCATGCCCCATCATGCTTAAATCATAGGCTCTAAGCGTATCAGGTATGCAGCCCACTTTCACGTCAGGTTGTTTTCAATCACACCACATGCAGAATATGAAAATACAGGGAAGGTACAATGGCTGCTCCTATACAAGTTTTTTTTTTAAAAAAAAAATAGTTCTTATATCATTGTAATAGTTATCATGATGGCCTTTAAAGTCTCTTGGTTACACGCATGCGTGCATACACAAACATAACAGGTTATTAATCAATAAACATAATGAAGTTGTTATCTCGTTAAATAATTGGAGCAGCAGCTGCAATTTGACTATCTCAATACTTATGCAATTAAAATAACATTTAATGTTCAATTTTCGTATTATTTAAAAAATAGTGTTATTTCCTGTATGCGACTACATTACACAACATTGTTATTTTATCATGCATAAGTCAAATTCCCATTATAACAATAATGACCATCATAATGACATAATTTTATTCTCAAAAAATCAACCTGGCGTTGAAATAGAAAGATTGCTTCCACTAAAACAGGAAATAATGGTTTCAAAAAAGATCAGATATGTAGGGATAGAGGTTTTATTGGAACCTTGCTCTTTATCAGTTAAAAAAACTTTTGTTAACTTCTTTACAGAATAAACAAAAACAAAATGCTGATGATTGTGTTGTTTGACAGATAAAACTCATTTTTGCTTTTTTTTTCCTTTTCCTTGATGGGGAGTACTTTTGCTTCTTTAATGGGGTCTTTCAAGAGCCGTTCATGGCTAAAGTGAAAGGGTAGAGGCTCTACTGCTCAAGAACACTCCCAACCAATCATCCAAAGGAAAATGATAGACTCTAAAGCTGTTTAAAGGGGTTCTACATGGACCTATCAAAGCATGTATAGATGCTATGGCCCACATCTGCATGAAGGTGTAGCACTCCGTGTGGCTTAAGGTATCTTCAGATGGACGAATGAGTTTAAAAAATCCAATGGGCCTTAAAATATATTTTTGAGTTCATATCTCAAGTGACTATGAAAACCTGAGTTAGTCTAGATTATATTTTAAGTCAGGGAATAATCAACAGTATGTCTAAATGCAACTAAATGTTTAGGTGAGACAGCACACGCTATAAAGAGGAAAACAAATCAGATAGTCGAACCTAAGAGAGTGCAGAAACATGTGGTTTGATGACAACATTTTATGGGATGCCTGATAACTTCAACGAGTTACTCCCATGAAAGTTGTTTTACATTTATTTCCTCTATCTCAAGGACTACCCATACTCTCTCCTATTCTTTTTTTATTTTATAAGGAAATGACTGTAGTTAGAGCTCCATGCCTTCTAAGAAAAGCTACAGGTTCTGCTCAATCACCTTGGTAGCTCATTGACGTGGCACTTTGGCAAGGCACATCATGATTCAACCACCCATTGTGAATTGCACCAACAACCATAAATTGCAGTAACTTGCTCATGCATTAGGAATTTACAGATGAACAGTACTCCATAGCACTACTTTTAACTAACAGGCATGGCACTGTTTCTGGTTGGGCAATAGAATAGATCACCCCATATTGAGCAATCTAAATACAAAAGGTCTCTTTATGACAGGAATTGATTTCAGTTTAATAAAGTTTTTTCACCCAAAGTGACTGGTAGGTCTGATCCTTTCAAACTAGATGACCTTTAATATGGTATCAAGATCCTTTTTTCTGAAGGATTCATTTTTAAGGGAGGATCAATAGCAATACGAGTGTCAAATGTCTCCAACAGCTTCACCTGAGCCCCAGCAGAAGAAATAAGGTAAAAAAAAAGGTTTATGCCAAAAATTAAATATAGTTTATTATCCATAATTAGAAATAAGTCATCCTACCACATTTTATGATCAAGCTGGCCAAGTGAGTTCCATCAAGTACATAGGTCTCATCAAGAAGGACTTGAACTAAATCATAAACAAGATCAAATTGATGTTTATGGCACCATTTCATTAAGGAAGAAATGAAGAGCTCAAATGGCTTAAGATATGAGATTATATGTGATACAACATAACTACAATATAGTACATAATTACATATGACAAAAGGCTCATAGGATGAAGAATTACAATTGCTGTAGGGAACAAATTCTTCTTATATGAAAAGGAAATGATCTTTCAGATCTTTTTTTTTTTCAAAAAAAAAAACCTTAAGAAAGAATCTGATTTTTGGTATTGTAAAAATTTTGCAAAGCACATCTCAAAACACCAATCCTTAATCTGAAAGGATCTTAAATTTGCAACAGTAAATAACACAGAGAGATCTAAGCAGACCTATACAAGAAAGTTATAAGGTTATCAATTTTACTTGCAGAAAAATGATGCATATATATGAGATATTATCATTGAACAAAAACTTCCAAATTAACTCCCAGGAAAGCCTCACTACAATTATTAATAAATAAGAAAACAAAAAAGGAAAAATGTCGATCACATCTGCGATAAATTAACTCACCTCTTTGAGGTTGACCCATTCCCATGTTTCATTTTTTGTGTTCATATCATAAACAAGAGCATGTAGACCCTGACAGTGACAGGAAATGGTAAGGACAACTATATAACACTACCAAACAGCAATGACAAGGACAAGCACTAGACACTCAATAGGGAAACTAACCTCACGAGCATTATAATCTGTTATAACAGCCTCGTAGAAGTTATTATCTTCAGGCCACCTCGTCATGACCTTCCGCCCAATTAGTGGATCATATGCTGCAGCTTCAGCAGGTTCAGTTGATGCAAGAGCACCAGAAGAACTCCTGTTCATCCTTCCACTTGGACCTGCGGAAGGGTACTGCAAGGATTTGCATGGAAATGCATGAGGATCAACAAAGAGATGGCACATTATTTTACCAAAATAAAATATATTTATTCTATTCATTAACATACTGGTTTTGGCTTCTTGCCCTTGGCTCCCGCTGTGATTCCCCACTTTGCACCTGATGATGATGGCTGAAGGGAAGCGGCAACTGGTTGTGAGTGCAATGCTGGGGAAGGTGCACCCAAAGATTGGGAAGGTATTGAATGGGACGGCTTTTGCCTCTTGCGAGAAGCTGAAACAGAGGGACTCGGTGCTGGGTCATGAACAGGTTGAGCGTTACTAAGCAAACTAGATTGAAGTCCACTTGCCTGTCTCCACTCCCTGGTGAAATTTATTAAACAATTAATCTTAACAATAAGACCCAAAAAAGAAATTCTTCCTCATTTCAACTTGTGTATAACAATAAGGCTTTTAAGAATAGTTAATGATGTCTCGTTCATCAAAGGACCTTATTCTCCGAATGATGTCATCTGCATTAACCCTGCTTAACAATTCCCTATGTTCCTCATCAGATACTCTCAACTCTTTTCGCAGTTCAGTCATTAGACCTTCCTTCTCCTGTAGATACTACACATTAGTTTCAGCCAGAGGAAACAGAAGAAGAAATAGCAACAAGGCCAATCAATTAGAGTTGATGCATTGGCAAATACCCAAGTAATGGCATCAGATTGGGCCTTAAATGCCCGAAGAAGTGAACTGTATGCTTCTTGCTCAAGCTGATGTATTTCACTTTCCATATCGTTCTGAACCCTTGTGTATGGAAAAGCACCAACAGCAGCTCTTCCATTCCCAGTTACACGCCCTCCCCTTGCAGTCCTATTTTGATGTGATGGTGGAAGATCATCATCAGTACCTGCAGCCATGTGTCAACCAGGGTAGAGTCTATTCAAATAATGATAATTTTGGTGGGATGACATAAATAACTTAAATTAAAAGTTCACAAATGTGAAGAGCCAGGGATGAATATATCAAATACTTATGCAATTTAAGCTTGCCATATAATTTGGATTTCAGGAGATGTGTATTCTGAAGAATACACATCGCATATGGTTGCAGTTCGCAGGTGTTCAGGTAGTAAGTGGAATTGCTGAATTCTGACTGGTTGTATTGCTCTCTGAAGAAGGATAACAACTAATCTCTATATGCCAACACTTTTTTTAAAAACATTTTTTTTTTTTTTGGACTCATCAAGCCATAAATGCATGGTGACAAATCTGCCAATGTAGTCCTCAGTTTAGGGTCCACATATTGCAGCCTGAATGAAACTTTAATTTTGACCGACTTCAAAGAAAGGCTTCTCAATTTAAAACAAGTTTCGCTGGAAGAAACTAGACCTCCCACAGAAATTTCCTAGATAAATCCTTGAAGAGTTGCTTATAATTCAAAGTCATAGCTTGTCCCAAGTCCAATCTTATTATTAGCACAATTTGTCAAAAAAAAATTCCTTGACATAAGAATAAAGATGTGACAGCTAGCTTCCATAAGAATCAAAGTGATTCTGTCATGAAAGTATCATGCTATCACCATATGAATTGCATTATACAGTCATCCACCTACGGCTAGAATTTTATGCCTTGTAGAAAGGCAGACGCAAACCCCTCAAACTAAGTATATAGACCTGTTAAGTCCAGAACAACTTACTAATGCATTCAATTTCAATTGGATACCCACCAATGCAAGTGACACAAAGAAGCCAGCAGAGTAGGCTACTGATGAAAGCAGAAGATATTGATGACTTACTCAGCTAGTTGAAAGCATGTAATTGGTTCTAATCTACTAACAGCATTAGCAATTGGAGCAGCTAGGCTAGATAAGATCAAAATCTCAATTTTTGAGTGCATCCTGGTTTGAGAATGAGAGGAAAAGCTGCAAAGCAGCAAGATTGACCTTCCCAAATTTCTATAAAGAAGTGGTGTCAAGACAGCTTTTATTTCTTTGAAAGACAGAAGACAAAAGGAATTACCATTTCCTATGACAAGTTAACACAATAATATATGAGAAGCACAAAAGTTAATCATCCTAAAAGTAACATTAGTTTGCTGCAAATAACTAATGGTTGCACTTTGTTTACTCATATACCCATAATCATACCAATTTTATTGGGTCTACTTAGAAATTCTTCTTCACCAATCAATCATACTAAGTGCTACATTTGATTTCACTAATCATCATGATCCTTTGATACATATTCAAGTCCCTTTTCTGATCAGAGCTTCCTTGAAACTTCCTTAGACATGCCCATACCATTTCAATCAACTATCGAATTCTCCATTACTTGGTCCTCAACTAGTGTGATGTTGATGCTTCCTCTAAATGTAGCCATCCCCTAGCTTTTCCATCTTGTTTTGTCATACAACCACCTTAGCATTCCCATTACTACTGCAGTAATCATGCTATTCTTCTTGGTTCAGCATCATGAATCATACAAAACAGTGGCGGTTATTGCTATCATCTAACTTCTTCCCTTGAGCCAGAAAGGCATGTGAAAATGATATGGCACACATAAATCACTTATCCACTTCATCTATGTGCTACTGATAATATTAGATTGGTCTATATCTCTTCACAGTTTTTGTATAATCATACGAACGTATCAGAAAATATCAAATTGCAGCATCATTTAAACATCAATTTTGATTGTAACTAAGGTCAATTTATTTATATCTTTGTTTAAATTTGATTTCACATAATCTTGTTATAGCTGTAGCTTTAAATTATTATCCTAAACTAGACTTTTGAGTAAATCCAACCAGACTTACCCACCAAATCACAAAACCTGGTATTGGGTAACCTTGAGCAGATATTTCAAGCCCAACAGGCCAGACCCAGATTTGCTCAAACCTAGCCTGGCCTGATCACACAGACACATTTATTGCAAACAAACAAATAAATAAATAAACACTTTCCAGTTTGACACTACAAAGAGAAAGTGACTACTTGACTAAGTTGGAGCTAACATAGTTTCTAAGATCCAGGTAACTAGCAACTGCGCAAGGGATCACCTCGTATGTCATAATGCTCAAACGCTATAAAAATAAGACTAGAACTAAACTGTGTAAGCAAGCTAACTTCTATTAAGTCATAAATCAGGTCATCCTTAACATACTTGCTGCTGCATATATATTCTGCAAATTGCAAAATTAAGCTGAACCAATAAATAAAGTCGATGAAAAGATATCGTTGACTGCATGTGTATGAAAATTAATGATGTTTCTTAAAAAGTGTCCGTAGGTAATAAGGATGCAATAATAATAATAATAATGCACAATGAGCAATGAGTAAAATACAGAGCGCTCTTAGTTTTATCAATTAGATAATTCAACCGAGCTGACCATGTTTGGACAAATAACCCAATAACCATAGCTTCTATCGTAACAATAACTGTCACAGGTGTCGAGATAGCAGACTAGGCATGTCTCATGTCAAGTGGAAGTCATTGTTAGTAAATTTTAGGTACATCTAGCTAAAAGCTACCAACAGTCAACATTTCAACAAGTACTCAAACTTAGGACCACTCCTTAAAAAAGGTAGATGAAAAACACCGAGACAATTTTATTCCATGCAAGTTCACAAAAATCATGGTGCTAGAGATCAGTCTGCACAGATATATTGAACGGAAAGGAACCAGATTTCTAAGCCAGACATTTCTAAGGATATAATAGCATCCATATCTTTCCAACTTCTAATGCTGATGCCTGCATGCATTACTCAAATATTATCATGTTGGTGAATTATAATCAAAATTTTTCATATGTTCCCACGATAATTATTAATGTATAGTCCCCCAAAAAAAGAAAGACATTAAACAATTTGCATAATCAAAGAATCACGTGTGTCGAACAGATGGTATCGTCAAATAAGATGATCCTGCTCTTCCCTCGCAGCGAACTTAGAATTATGCAAGAATTATGGATAGAAAGATGCTATTTTTCTGAACGTCGTCAGACCAACATTCGTGAAGCCCTAATTCTTCTTGAAGTGAAGCTAACTCATTCAAAGTGGAGAAAGAAGCAGCTGGCTAACTGAAAGAGAAAAAGAAGCAAACTTTCTTGTAGAATTTTAAGAATTTCTAAAATCCTGGATCTAGGCACTAACAAAAGAAACTATAGACCCTAATTTTCTCCATCTTTCTCTGCTCACTAGCCAAGCTAATCCTGCAATACCTCACATCAAATTCGTTCCAAGATGATGATGTCATAATTTCAACCCTAAAACCACTTCAACACATCGGAAACGACTACTATACAGAGCAAAGACCAACGCTTCTCACCGCTGCTATCAGAAGGACCGTACTCCATGGTCGATCACTGCTCGAGAGGTAAAACCGGGGCCCGAAACCCTAGAAAGGATATTTTGCTTCAGCTGGAGAGAATATCCAGGGTGAGATATCCACCTCTTTTTGATGCAATCAACTACTAATCATAGCAAGAAAAAAACCCACTCCGAGCTTCGAGAAATTGGAATGCGGGCGAGAATTCGAAGCCCGAGAGGGAAATTCTCGGGCGCCTTGTAGAAATTTAGTGGAGGGAGAGGGAGGAGAAGAGAGGGAGGCGAAGTCGGGCTCAAAAGAGCGAGGAGAAGAAACGGACTTCAGACCCGCTATATTGCCGAATTTTTTGTCCTGAAAAATCGTCTTTTGAGTTCCGTCTCCCAGTGGACGGCTGGGTCGGTCTGAGTTTTTGACTGCTCTCTCTGAACGGAAGATATTAAGCTGGCCATGATTGGCCTACATTGCACGTGCCGAGTATCACGTCTGGTGACCGGATAAGTCATCGGAAAACGGACACCTGGCGGTCAGGGAAGCATTCCAGATAGATTGGATCGAATCAGTGGCGTCCAGCGCCCTAAACGGACGACAGTACGGATTCTTAAAATATTTTTTTGGTCATTTATTTTTTTCACAAAAAAGAAAAAAAGACAGGACAAGCTTAACGTAGGCAAAAGATTTTCCACGAATTTATTTGATTCTTCGATTTTTATTAAAGATAATTTCAAGTGAAATTATGGGGAAAAAAAGCCAGAACAATATTCAAACCCTCCACACTATTTATACATTGACTATTGAGGGCTATAAATATGAGAACAAAACTATTGTAGGCAAGAAAAGCTCTGGAACCATTTGTTATTATGAGCAAAAAAAAAAGAAAGAAAGATTAAAAAAAATAAAAATAATACATGGAGAAAATAGCATGTAAAAATTTAACATAGTTTGATTATATTAAATTATTTTTTTAGTAAAGATGATAAAAATTTTATCATGATAAAGTTAGTGACTTTTTCTTATACAAAAAAAAAAACCTACTTACATTTAACATAATTCATTTTTAGGCCCTTTAATAACATTTTAGGTTGCTTTAAGAGTATAGCTATATATGTTTATATAAAGAAGGAATCTATAATATTCAAGACAAATTAGTACTCATGTTCTCTTTATATATATAAATATGTCCATTTCAAGTTTTTAAATCTCAAGATAAAATCTAATAAAACTTAGGAACAGTTTTTATCATGTTGCCTTTCATCTAACAGATAATATATAAATCATCGTTCATTTAAGTTTGCATGATTTAATAGAGATTGTTAATTTTTAAATAAGATTATATATATATCATTTATTAAGTTAAGAATTGTACATCAAACATATAAGAAGCTGCATCTAAGTTTCATCCTAAGTACCATTGAGCTTTATGCTCATACCATGCTTAAACCATTCATGGCTATGATTGAAAGAGGGTTGAACCATTTTAATAGGTGAGTAGTTTAAAGTCTATTTGGATGCTAAAATGGTTAATGCAAAAAATATTATTTTCTAATACAAACGCTTAGAAAAATGATTATAATGGAGAAGCTACATGTATCAACAGCATCTTTGATTCTATTACTTAGTTTGCAAGGATGAGAAAAGGTTACCTTTTACCTATATTAATCATCCAAATTTTAAAAGTAAAGAACTTGGCAATCTCTTGCATTATATGCCGGGCTTAAAAATGAGCCTCTCATATAAGGATACTTTTGGTTTGTAAGTATTGAATGAAATAGAAATCAAATTCTACTCCTAAATGAATGAGTATGTAATTCTGATCACTGTACCTATATTTAGTTCACACACAAATTAGAACGAGAATGATATTCTAATTCTCAGTATTTGTGCTCAATTTGGGCAATAATAGAAATGAGAATTAATATATTTTTAGCATAAATGAAGGAGGTGATAAGTGTTGCAGGTAGTCTAAAATGTCTTTATCAACCTATGAGCTACTGTGTAGCCTTCTCCTTTGTAAAACAAAGGGAGAGGTTGAAGTTATGCTTATGGGTGCAATTGGAGATGAAGTAGAAGAAATTAGCGATATACTCGAAGGCCTTGATGGTAGAGAAGGATGAGGGCTAAAGTTTTTGTGCTAGGGATTTTAACAAAAAGTCCTTTACTTTTCAATTGCATGGCATTTTTGCCTCCTTAAACATGACATCTACCACCTTCTTAGGTGGGGGCAATACCAGCAGCAGTGACAAAAGTCATGAAGTTGCTTTAGTGTCCTTAATAAAAAGAGAAATGAAGAGAAAAAAATATAAAGGCAACGTTTGGCATGCCTCCGTCTAAGTTGGACTTCAAAAAATAAAAGTTTGATGGTAATGGGAGTGACTCCTAGAGAGGTTGGGCATAATACCAGTCCCTCAAAACGTAGGTTTGATACTCCAGATAGAATGATAATAGAAATGATTACTTCACGAACCAAATATGTAAAATAAGGAATGAAGAATCATCATTCTCATAATGTACTTAAATTCATGATTGCTTCCACTCTAATGAGTGAAAGTTACTTGGTGACACATATGTGCTTATCCTTGTGACATGTGTCGAGTTCATACATTGCATTAGCGAGGCCTATGCAAGCATTGATTTAGTGTGCAAGCTTTGGTGCAAGGTTCAAATCTAAACTATTTGAGATAAATTGTGAATCTCATAGCATAAAAAGACTACTCTAACATTTCAACCTATTTAACTTAATTAATTTATGGGATCTGACCTTTTCTTTGGCTCAAGTTAACTAAGAATCAAATGCCTAGGTCTCTTAGCCATTTTAATTAAAAAAACCAACTAAATTGACTTTAAATCAACTTAGAATCATTGTTCTAAGTTGATCAAATCACAAAAATAGTTACAGTTGGAGTGCATGTGTGTATATATAGATAATTTTATTTGCAACAACTCAAAAGAAAATTTTAACAAGGCCAATATAGTTATATTTTTTAAGTAAATCTATATGATATTTTGTTTGTTATTTAATTAGTTTCTTAATATGTTTTGAATCATCAAAAATAAAGGTCAAATGAGAAAGTTATGATTAATTTATTAAAGATGTGTCTATTTTAGCAAGGTTCCAGAAAATTATGATAATATCATAATTTTAGTTGACAATTTAATAATAAGTTTAGTTGGATTGTAATTCAAATTTTTATTTGTTAAAACATGTTAGATGAGTTAGAAGTTAGTTATGTGTTAGAAATTTATTTTTAAATTTTTATTAGATATTTATCTTTTTATTTTTTTTAAGAGATCAGTGTTCTATAAAACATAGAAAGTCCACTAGTTTAAAAGGTTTTACTGTATGAGTAAGCCCTAATTATAATTTTTTATATAAATTATTCATCAATAAAGATCTTAAAGTTTTTTTGTGATTTCTGCTTAGAATAGTTTATTCTCAATAATGGTGTGATTGTGAAGTTTTGCATGTGGTGATTGTTGCAGCAATAAAAGTTCAAACCATACTTCATGAAGGATCTTTGAAAATAAGAAATAAATAAGTTATTAAGGACACCAAAAAGTTTAAAAATTGTTTCCATATTGGTATATTTATATTGTGGATAACATTAGGTCATGGAGAGATGGTTTAGAAAGATTCTGATTTAATTCCAAAATTATTTATTGTAGGTAGGTGATCTTACCCTAATTAAAGAATTTTCATTAGAAATATATATTTATGATATTATAAAGGATTTTATTTTTTTTAAATTATTTTATATGCCTTTTATATGTAAATTGGATTTATGGTGCTACTAGAAAATTTTGTGTACTTGTTTATGTTGATCCAATTATTGATTTTGATGATTACTAAAAGACATGAGTATATTCATTTTGTTTCTAATAGATTTAACAAGTGTTTCAGGGATTAAAAATGTTTGATCAATCAAAAGAATAAAGAAATGTGTTTTGAATCAATATTTTAAAAGAAATTTTCAAAGTTCAGAGCCTGGAGTCGACACCCAAATAGCCAGGAGCCGATCCCAAGGCGTATCAGAAGGTTTCTGGGATTTTGGCACGGTTTGGAGTCGACACCCAAGGTTTCATAGCCGACTCCAACCTGAGATACAGAGAAGTGCATTCTGTTTCAGTTTATGGAGCCGACACATAGAATTCGGGAGCTGACACCTGAGATTTCGGGAGCCGACACCTGAGTTTCTGGAGCCGACTCTAACCTGAGAACAGAGAGCGTATTTTATGGACTTTTCTTGGAGCCGACACTTACAGTTTTCGGAGCCGACTCCCGAAAGCGACAAGCTGACACTTACCTTTCTCGGAGCCGACTCCCCATCAACTTTTTCTTTACTATTTTTGAACACCTGACTTGGAGCCGACACCTGAAAAGTTGGAGCCGACTCCAACCTGTCAGGAACGGATTTTTCATCGATTAGAACGTAATTCAACGATAAGATTTCTTTTCACTTAACCTCTAACGGCTATTTTCTTTGTGTGTAGAAGAATCCAAACATCTCCAATGGCTATATTTCTCACCTAAAACCTGGATTAAGAGATCTATAAAAAGGAAGGAACCATTCGTTTTTAAAATAATAAGAGAGAGAAAAATAGATTGAAAAAATCCGAGATATTTTGAGCAAGAAATCAAAGAGGGAAGAGTCAAAGCTCAAATCCATCATCCTCAGAAAGCTCAAAGAGAAATCCACAAGCTTCTCAAGTTCAAATCAAGTAGATTTCTAATATTTGAAGAGAGAAAGCAAAAGCCTCAAATCCTCATCTTCTCAACTGCAAGTTTCTGAAGAATCTGAGCTGAGGCCCTGATTCAATCTTTCAAAGGAGAAGAGGAAAAGAAGAAAAGAAGAAAAGCACACATTCAAAGATCTTCAAACAGGCTTTTCTGAACCTTGTTTATTACTTTGTTTATTTGCTCATTTAAGGAGCTGCTGTGTACTTAAACTCTATTCTCATTTATTGTTTGCTAGTTCAATCAAGGGATTGAATTAGTGGAGGTGATATACCTCGGTACAAGCTAAAGATAGCTTGTGGTTGGGTTTTGTGCTGGTGAGCCTGGAAAACCAATTGGGTTCATTGTAATCCTGGGGGAAAAAATAAGTTTTGAGTTGTGAGCTTATAAAACAACTCGGCTGTAATCAAGTAGATTATAGTGTGGACCCAAGTGATACTTGGGAGTGGACGTAGATGTTGGATACATCGAACCACTATAAAATCCTTTTGTTTGCCGTGTTTTGACTCCCTTTCTCTATCTCTTTATTTGTGCTTAATATTTATCCTGCACTTAATTTCTTTTATTCCAAAGCACATAGTTTTTAAAAGACCAAATTTTTTAAGAACCCAATTCACCCCCCCTCTTGGGTTGTCATCTGGGCCAACAATTGGTATTAGAGCTAGTGCTTATTGTTTATTTGATCACATGATCAAGAGCTAAAGATCCAAATGGCAGCTCAAGCTGGATCTTCATTTGCTGAAGGTCATTCTACTAATAGACCTCCTTTGTTTAATGGTTCAAATTATTTTATTGGAAAGCTAGAATGAAAATTTTTATTCAAGCTTTAGATTATGAACTTTAGAGTGTAATCACTAATGGACCAAGCACACCCACACACTTGGTAGATGGTTCAATAGTTTCTAAACCCGAAAGGGATTGGAATGAGAACGATAGAAAAATGGCTCAGCTTAATGCAAAAGCCATGAATGTTTTATATTGTGCTTTAGATGCTAATGAGTTCAATAGAATTTCTACATGTATTTCCGTAAAAGAAATTTGGGATAGATTAGAAGTTACCCATGAGGGTACTAACCAAGTTAAGGAATCTAAAATCAATATTCTAGTGCACAAGTATGAATTATTTAGCATGGAACAAAATGAAACCATCACATGCATGTACACTAGATTTACTGATATTGTAAATGGTCTAAAAAGTCTTGGCAAGACCTACACTAACTCTGAATTGGTTCGTAAAATTCTTAGGTCTCTTCCAAGGACATGGGAAGCAAATGTAACTGCAATCCAAGAAGCCAAGGACCTCAACACATTACCTTTGGAGGAGCTACTTGGATCATTGATGACCCATGAGTTGACCATGAAGCAACATCAAGAGGAGAAAGTCAAAAGGAAGAAAATAATTGCCCTTAAAGCTCCAGAAAAGGAGATAAGCAGCAGTGAGAAAGAAGAGGAAGAAGAGGAGACAGCTCTCCTCACTAGGAAATTTAAGAAATTTATGCAAAGAAGGAGACCCTTCCATAAGAAAAGATATGAAACAAAAATAGAAGGAGAAAAAGAAAAAGAGAAGGATAAGGACAAAGAAAAAGAGAGACCCCCTCATATGTTATGAATGTAAGAAACCGGGGCACTTTAGATATGATTGTCCTCAACTGAAAAAGGGGTACAAGAAGAAGAAAAAGACATATGTTGCAACATGGAGTGAAAGTGATGAATCCTCATCCGAGGAGGAACAAAAGGAAGTTGCAAACATTTACTTTATGGCAAACGACGACAATGAGGTAAGTTCTCAAATACCTTGTGATGATTTTACTTTTGAAGAATTATATGATGCATTTAATGAATTAGTTAGTGATTTTAAAGCTTTAAAAAAGAAGAATAAATCTTTAAAAAATGATAATTTAAATCTTGCCAAAGAGAAGGATAAACTAACTCATGAAGTTGAAAAACTAAAATCTGAAAATGAGAATTTGCTAAAAGATAAAGAGTTGATTTCTAATGAAAATGTTAATTTAAAGAGAGAAGTTGATAAATATAGAAATATAGTTGATAAATTTACATATAGCTATGAAAAACTTAATTTGCTATTGAGTAATCAAAGAGCTATATTTGATAAGGTTGGATTAGGTTATTGTTGACCCAATTGAGGATTTTGATGATTAACAAAACTATTTGAGTATAACATTTGAAGTTACTAATGATTTTGATTAAGTTTTTCAGATTATAAGTTGATTTGATAATCAAAATCAAGAGTCAAACCAAGTTCTGGTTCGAATCTAATGTCAAGGTAAGATTGCAGACATTAGAGTCGACTCCGAAAAATGGCACAGACTTAGAGTCGACTCCGGGACTGTTAGAGCCGACTCCAACAGAAAAGATAGAACGATGGTTTTTCAGGCCACGACTTAGAGTCGACTCCCGGACTGTTAGAGTCGACTCCAGAAGAATTTTGTGTCAACCCTAGAAAAGTCAGAGACGACTCCAGATCAAGCGGATTAAAGAATTTCGAGTTAGAGCCGACTCCAGAAAAGTTAGAGCCGACTCCAGAATGTCAGACGCGACTCCAGAACTGTCAGAACGACTCTAAACTTTATCTTTATCGTTTTTAATCCCAACGGCTATTGCTATTTATGGATCTAATCCTTCTTACACTTGTTTCTAACGGATAGTTTTAAACTATTTATGGATTAATCGGGATCTATAAGAAGAGGGTTTGCTGCATCCAAACAAGGAGAGACAAGAGAGACAAAAAGAAAAGAATAGAGAGAAATCTGTGAAATCCATCAAAAATCAATAGAGAAAAGAGGGAAAACTTGTAAGGAAAAATCATACTGATTCCCCAAAAGAAAAGAGAGAGATTCCAAGCTTTTGTTGTTCTATTTCGAAGAAATCTCAAGAGAAGAAAGAAGCCCTAGTTTTCTGATCTTCTGAGTCTCAAGTGCATCTTGAAGGAAGATCCATTCAAAGGAAGAGAAGGAAGAAGCCACCAAGATCTGCGAATCAGGCTTTGATTCCTATCCTCTTATTCTTGTTTCATTATTGTATATTTGCTCATTGGAGAAGCTGTTTATCTTGTAAAAACAAATATTGTTTGCTGGGTCAATCTGGTGATTGATTCAGTTGAGGCTGTTAGCCTTGTGCAAGCATTAGCTTGTGGTGATAGGTTTTGTGCTGGTGAGCCTTGAAAACCAGTTGGGTTCGTTGTGCATCCGAAAAAATAACAAGTTCGAGTTGTGAGCTTGCAAAACAACTCTGCTGTAATCATATTGATTATAGTGTGGACCCAAGAGGTACTTGGGAGTGGACGTAGGTGTAGGTACACCGAACCACTATAAAATCTCATGTATTTGCCGTGATTATCTCTTTATCTTTAACTCTCTATTTGTGCTTGTTCTGTTTTAATTTGTGTGAATCTAAGTTTTTATTTCCACTGGGGGTTATTTTTTAAAAGAGTTTAAATTTTTAAAAAACCCAATTCATCCCCCCTCTTGGGTTGCTATCTGGACCAACAGTTATAGACCTAATAAGAAACAAAAATATGTTAAAAACTTCTTTAGAAAAGAACAGGATAAGAATAATTTTTCATATTTTTGTTGTAACAAAAAGTGACATAAAGCTTATGAATGTAATTTTAGAAAACTTAATAAGAATTTAAGTATTAAAGGAAAGAAAATATGGGTTCCGAAAGGAACAATCTTTGTTGCTACTAACCATGAAGGACCCAAGAAAACTTGGGTACCTAAACAGAAAGTTTGATTACCTTGCAGGAGTGAGCCAAAAGATCAAAATGAAAGTGGTATCTTGGTAGCGGCTGCTCAAGGCACATGACGGGTGACAAGGAGCAATTCATCACCCTTGAAGATAAAAGAGGAGGAGTTGTCACATTTGGAGACAATGGTAAAGGCTAAATTATGGGATTTGGTAAAATTCAGATAACTCCCTTTATTTTTATAGAAAATGTTTTATATGTAGATGGATTAAAGCATAATTTAATTAGTATTAGCCAATTGTGTGATAAAGATTTCAAAGTTTCATTTGAAGCTTCTATATGCACTGTTTCTAATCTCATTGACAATAGCATTGTATTTGTTGGTAATAGAAATGACAATGTATACTTAATTGATTTAGATAATTTGTCTACTAATAATCATTGCTTAGTAGCTAACAATGCTAATGCTAATGAGATTGGATGGTTATGACATCGTAGAATAGGTCATGCAGGCACACACCTAATTTCAAAATTAATTAAAATGAATTTAGTTAAAGATCTTCCAAAACTAGATTTTGAAAATAACTGAATTTTTGATGCATGTCAATTAGGCAAACAAACTAGAAATTCTTTCAAATCAAAAAATGCAGTTTCCACTTCTAGGCCATTAGAGTTACTTCATATGGACCTTTTTGGACCTACTAGAACTACTAGTCTAGGAGGAAAGAAATATGGTCTTATGATAGTAGATGATTATTCTAGATACACTTGTGTGTTGTTTCTGACTCATAAGGATGAGACTTTCTCAATATTTCTGAAATTTTTTAAGAAAGTCACTAATGAGAAAAATAACACCATAGTGTCTCTTAGAAGTGATCATGGTACTGAATTGAAAATCACTTATTTGAAAATTTCTGCACAGAACATGACATTCATCATAACTTTTCTGCACCTAGGACACCACAATAAAATGAAGTTGTAGAAAGAAAAAATAGGACTTTAGAAGACATGGCACGTACCATGCTATGTGAAAGCCAACTCCCAAAGTACTTTTGGGTGGAAGCTATAAACACGGCATGTTACATTCTTAATAGAGCCCTAATTAGGCCAATCCTTAAGAAAACACCTTATGAATTATGGAATAATAGAAAACCAAAGATAGGTTATTTTCATGTATTTGGCTGTAAATATTTTATTCATAATAATGGAAAAGATAATCTTAAAAAATTTGATGCAAAATCTGATGAAGGCATATTCTTAGGATATTCAACAACTAGTAAAGCCTATAGAGTATTTAACAAGAAAAACTTAATTGTAGAAGAATCTATTCATGTAGTTTTTGATGAGTCTTTAGCATCAAGTTCAGAAAAATTTTGATGAGGAAGATACAAATATACTAAAAAGAGATATTGAAAAATTAAATATAGATGTATCTTCAGATCATGAACAAGAAGCTAAAGATAATGATTCACCTAGGATTGATGATATTGATACTAATCATAATGAAGTAGATCTTCCTAGAGATTGGAGATATGCCTATGATCATCCAAAGGAATTGATTATTCGTGATCCATCTCAAGGAGTAAGAACTAGGTCATCTATGAGGAATATCAATAATCATATTGCATTTGTATCTCAAATTGAACCTAAAACTGTTGAAGAAGCTGAAAAAGATAGTAATTGGATGCTAGCCATGCAAGAAGAATTAAATCAATTTACTAGGAATAATGTATGGTCCTTAGTTGATAGACCTAAAGGTCATTCAGTTATAGGATCTAAATGGGTATTTAGAAATAAATTGGATGAAAATGAAATAGTAATTAGAAATAAAGCTAGATTAGTTGCAAAAGGATATAATCAAGAAGAAGGAATTGATTTTGATGAAACTTTTGCACCTGTAGCTAGATTAGAAGCAATTAGATTACTACTTGCATTTGCATGTCATATGAATATAAATTTATTTCAAATGGATGTTAAAAGTGCATTTCTAAATGGTTTTATAAATGAGGAAGTATTTGTGGAACAACCACCTGGTTTTGAAGATCATGAATTTCCAAATCATGTTTTTAAATTGCACAAAGCACTATATGGTTTAAAACAAGCACCTAGAGCTTGGTATGATAGGTTAAGCAAATTTCTGATTGAAAATGATTTTATCAGAGGAAATGTAGACAAAACCTTATTTTTAAAAGAAAAGACAAAGACTTATTAGTAGTACAAATATATGTAGATGATATTGTATTCGGTGCTACTAACAATCTCTTGTATCAAGAATTTGCTAAGTTAATGCAGGGTGAATTCGAAATGAGCATGATGGGAGAACTCAACTTCTTCCTAGGACTTCAAATCAAGCAAAGTAAAGAGGGGATTTTCATCAACCAAACAAAGTACACAAAGGAACTTCTCAAGAAGTTCGGAATGGAATCAATCAAATCCCTTAGAACACCTATGAGTCCTTCATGCAAATTAGATAAAGATGAAGATGGTAAGAAGGTAGATCAAAAATACTATAGAGGTATGATCGGATCTCTACTTTACTTAACAGCAAGTAGACTAGATATCATGTTTGTTGTTTATCTATGTGCTAGATTTTAATCAGAACCTAAAGAATCTCACTTAATTGCTGTGAAAAGAATTTTAAGATATCTAAGTGGAACAAAGAATGTAGGATTATGGTATTCTAGAGACTCAACACTAAACTTAATTGCATATTCCGACTCTGACTATGCTGGATGTAAACTAGATAGAAAAAGTACAAGTGGTACATGTCAATTCTTATGAAGTAACTTAATATCTTGGTTTAGTAAAAAGCAAAATTCGGTTGCAATATCTACTGCTGAAGCAGAATATGTTGCAGCTGGAAGTTGCTGTGCTCAAATCCTTTGGATTAAGCGACAACTTGAAGATTATGGCATAACACTTGATAAAACTTCTATTATGTGTGATAATACAAGTGCAATCAATTTAACTAAGAATCCAATCCAACATTCAAGAACTAAACACATTGAAATTAGATATCATTTTATAAGAGAACATGTAGCTAATAATGAAATTTGTCTTGATTATGTTAGTATTGAAGAACAATTAGCTGACATATTTATAAAACCTTTGAGTGAAGAGAGATTTTGTTATCTTAGAGGTGAATTAGGGATTTGTGATCCTTTGGAATGACTTTGAAACCCTTAAGGAAAGACTATCTAGATTTCTATCAATTTCTTGAGATTCCTTTCATATTTTTAAGGACAATTTATCTAGTCATTTGAGCAATTTGATTCTCCATATTTCAAAGATTTTTTCAAAAATTTATTGATTTTATCTTGACAAGTTTCGGCTGTTTGAAACTCATTTATTTTTCTCTGAAATTGTTAGTGGAGTCGACACCTCAATTTGAGGAGTCGACACCTCTTCTGTGTCGCTCTCAGTTTCTGACCTTGGAGCCGACACCCGCTTAAGTGGAGCCGACACCCGCTCAGGCGCTAACAGCGTTAGCGACTTGGAGTCGACACCCGACTTTACGGGAGTCGACACATGGTGGTCCCAAATTGACTTTATTAGGGCAGAGTCGACACCTTCGCGATTTTTATCTTCTCCAAATCCTCTCCAAATCTTCACCAAACATTCTCCAAACTTCCCAAAGCCAAATACTCCCCAAATCAATCATTCCCTAAGATTTCTATGGCACCTAAGCGTAGGGGATCGGTCTTTGATGCTCTCGTTACTGCAAGAAAGCGTACGGCGAGGCGTTCCGTCCGTGAGCCCACTCCTAGTGACGATTCTTCATCAACTCCATCAGATAATCCTGGCCCCTCATCTCCACAGGTAGATACCTTAGCTGGGCAAGTTATTACCATGGGTAGGAAAGTTGATTTTGATTTCTTTGAAACCGAGGGTTTTGACATTGGCAGACATATTAAAGAGCTCGGTTGGGATAAAGTTTGCTCTTTGGATGTTCCTACTTATCCAGCTCTTGTCAAAGAATTTTATCTGAATTTATCTAGAGGAGACGGTGGAATTGTCAGTTCAGTAAGAGGAAAGAGAATTCATCTTACTTTTCAAATTTTAGAAAATCTGTTAAGTATTCCTGTCACTGGATTTGTTGCAAACATTCATAGTGAGAGATCAGCTGCTTTATCAAGAATGTTAGGAAGAGAAATAACTGAATTTGAAGAGGTTAGGGCAAACCAATTGCCACTTAAACTTAGGCTGTTACATAACATCTGCAGTAGGATTCTATTTCCCAAGACTGGCCATTTTGAGTATGTCTTTGAGCGAGACATTGTTGTCATGGACAGTATCTTGACAGGTCAGCCTATAAATCTTGTTGGGATGATGATATGGTATATGGCTGAGGCTGGGGGCAGGAAGAGATCTTCACTGCATTATGGAATGATCCTAACCTTGGTTTTTAAGAGTCAAGGAGTAGTTATTTCTAAAAATGAGCCTTCGAAGAACCTAAGGCACACTGACTACTACAGCTTAGCCACTGTGCACAGGATGGGTTTTGTGAAAGTAGATAGTAAATGGAGAGAAAAGGTCATACTGGCGACAGGGTTGCTGAGACTAATGTGCCTGGCCCTTCTGAGGCAGGACCATCTGTGAGACACAGCTCATCAGAGCCTAGTCAGGATGTACCTCTAGCTCCACCCGTTCCTTTTGCTTTTGTTCCGTCATCTGTTGATTTTTCAGATATTCAGTTAGAATAGCTTAGAAGTATTTTTGCCACTTACAAGGAAGAGATAAAATCTGAGTTAGATAGCCAGTTCATGAACTTGAGAGAGACACTCTATTCTTTGGATGAAAGAGTTAGAATAATTGAATCTACACTTGGAGCCTCCGCTGAATCCTTAAAGAACGATCTTAAGAACATTTTCGAAGAACTTAAAGATATTGGTGGAGACTCAGAGACTTATTCCAAATGTAATGCTGAGCTTCAGGATAAAATTACATCTACATGTACATTTGTTGATGAAAGACTGAAAGCTTTTGTCCAGACTCAGAGTGAAGGAATGGCAAGAATAGTAGAAGAATTGCAAAGACGTATTAGAACTAACTTTTGATTATCTTATAATGAAATTTCTTTGATATTATTGAAAGATGATGTTTAGTCTAGTTTGATGTTGATGTAATGAAGTTTCATTTTGTAAAATGATGTAATGCTTGACTTCTTGATGTAATGAACTTATTTGATACTTAATGAATGTCATTTGATCTTTGAAGCATCTATCAATTTTGTCATTTCACTTAAAACCTCTTAACCTTTTTGTTGATTACAAAAAAGGGAGAAATAGTCGTATATGCTTAATTAATTGTCATATATGCATTGAAAGGATGAATAGATGTTAAAATTGATATAACTGTTTAATTGGTATCAAACATTAAAAGTTTACTGTTAAAAAGTTTAATGTTAAAAGGAAAGAATAGATCTTAAATTGAGTATCATAGGGAGAGATTGTTGACCCAATTATTGATTTTGATGATTAATAAAAGACATGAGTATATTCATTTTGTTTCTAATAGATTTAACAAGTGTTTCAGGGATTAAAAATATTTGATCAATCAAAAGAATAAAGAAACATGTTTTGAATCAATATTTTAAAAGAAATTTTCAAAGTTTAGATCCTGGAGTCGACACCCAAATAGCCAGGAGCCGACCCCAAGGCGTATCAGAAGGTTTCTGGGATTTTGGCATGGTCTGGAGTCGACACCCAAGGTTTCGTAGCCAACTCCAACCTGAGATACAAAGAAGTGCATTCTGTTTCAATTTCTGAAGCTGACACATAGAATTCGGGAGCCGACACCTGAGATTTCGGGAGCCGATACCTGAGTTTCTGGAGCCGACTCTAATCTGAGATAGAAAGCATGTTTTATGGACTTTTCTAGAGCCGACACTTACAGTTTCCGGAGCCGACTCCCGAAAGCGACGAGCCGACACTTACCTTTCTCAGAGCCGACTCCCCAACAACTTTTTCTTTACTATTTTTGAACATCCGACTTGGAGCCGACACCTGAAAAGTTGGAGCCGACTTCAACCTGTCAGGAACGGATTTTTCATCTGTCAGAACGTACTTCAACGGTAAGATTTCTTTTCACCTAACCTCTAACGGCTATTTTCTTTGTGTGTAGAAGAATCCAAACATCTCCAACAGCTATATTTCCCACCTAAAACCTGGATTAAGAGATCTATAAAAAGGGGGGAACCGTCCATTTTTAAAATAATAACAGAGAGAAGAATAGATTGAAAAAATCCGAGATATCTTGAGCAAGAAATCAAAGAGGGAAGAGTCAAAGCTCAAATCCATCATCCTCAGAAAGCTCAAAGAGAAATCCATGAGCTTCTAAAGTTCAAATCAAAGAGATTTCCAACATTTGAAAAAAGAAAGCAAAAGCCCCAAATCCTCATCTTCTCAAATGCAAGTTTCTGAAGAATCTGAGCTGAGGCCCTGATTCAATCTTTCAAAGGAGAAGAGGAAAAGAAGAAAAGAAGAAAAGCACGCATTCAAAGATTTTCAAATAGGCTTTTCTGAACCTTGTTTATTACTTTGTTTATTTGCTCATTTGAGGAGCTGCTGTGTACTTAAACTCTATTCTCGTTTATTGTTTGCTAGTTCAATCAAGGGATTGAATTAGTGAAGGTGGTATACCTCGGTACGAGCTAAGGATAGCTTGTGGTTGTGTTTTGTACTGGTGAGCCCGAAAAATCAGCTAGGTTCGTTGTAATCCCGGGGAAACAACAAGTTTTGAGTTGTGAGCTTGTAAAATAACTCGGCTGTAATCAAGTAGATTATAGTGTGGACCCAAGTGATACTTGGAAGTGGACGTAGGTGTTGGATACACCGAACCACCATAAAATCCTTGTGTTTACCGTGTTTTGACTCTCTTGTTCCATCTCTTTATTTATGCTTAATATTTATCCTGCACTTAATTTCTTTTATTCCAAAGCACATAGTTTTTAAAAGACCAAATTTTTTAAGAACCCAATTCACCCCCCTCTTGGGTTGCCATCTGGGCCAATAGTTTATATAAAACTTTTGGTTCAAGTAAATTTTTTGTATACTACATGCTATATAGTGCTGCATTTAATGTAAGTAGATTTTATCATAAATATTATTTCATGTAAAATTTATAATTTGAATTTTATGACTTAAAGGTATTTTAAAATTAACTTAAATTTTTTTGAAAGTCATAGTTATTAAACATAATTATTTTAAGCATAGACATCGGTATATCTCAAATACATTTATTTGATGCATAAATAATTAAGTTATAAAATATGAGCCATATGTGCAAAATATAAATTGTTATAAGATGTATATATATGTTATGGACTCATAGCTAAACTACATAATGGTGTATGCAATCTATTGGGATTTGTACAAAGGCCAATGTTTATTTTAGAACCTCATAATGATCTATATCCATAGAAATTATATGCAGTAAATTAAGCCATCTCCATATAGATTATATGTGTCGAACTATTTAATGGGCCTTCATCATTGAAATTGAATGCGTCCATGACTACATGAACTATTGAGTTACAATTATAGATTTAGAAGCTTAATTAAAGTTATACCAATCAAAGTGATTTCTATTGGAGAAAAGTATACTAAGCATAATGTAAAAGAAAATAGATATTATTTTTTAAGCTTTACGTAACATTTATTACTACAGAAGTTTGAAAAATGTATGTATAAGTATAAAATTGTTAATAAATTTTTTATTAAAAATTCTACTATTTTACTGAATAACAAATGTGAATGTTTTAATACATAAGTTAAATTTTTTTGGTTATGCTTACTTGATTTCTATGATTATAGTTATTTGATTGCTTAATAAGCTATAGCTTTATAAATGTTCTTAAATATATTTATTTCAAAGGCTGAGACATTGGATGGATTAGGGTAAAAGTGAGCACATGGATTCAATTGAGGACATGGTGGATAAAGAGTTGATTTAGTTTTAGAGACTATTAGGTGGTATTATTAATGTCTATCAAGAGTTAATGTATAATTATGGTTTTTAGATATTTATATGAATTATCGAACAGTTGAAAAATAAATTGTTCTTATTAGTTACATTAAATCATTAATTAAATTTATTTTTGAATATAACATCTTATATGTCATGGAATTTAATTTTATGTATATACGAGTGCTTATCATGTTTTGTGATCCACTTATGGAATGGGGCATGACATAGGTAATGCCAATATGCAGACCTCATTATATCCTTTTTAACCCTTTTTTTTCTTGAAAAAAATAGTGATAACCTAGTTTCATGTTGGGCATGATGATTTTGTTGATCTTAATTATCTTTAGAAGCAGTTAAAATGATCAATTTATTAGCTAGGATAATCCAAAAGAAGGATTTGATGAGTATTCTACTTCTAGATCAAGGATGCGTTGCAAAAAGCATTTATGATTGAGTTTATATTTGAGTCAAATTCTGAGATTCTATTATTTTTATTTTTTAGTACAAGCTGGCAATCATATTAGTTTTGGATGAGTCAAGCCCGATATATCAAAGTATAAAATTTGAGAAAGCACCAACGGATACGAATCATCCGGCAGCCAGTACCAAGGTTCGGAATGATGAACGACCTGGGCAGCTATCCAATCAGCCGTTGAATTAATTTTTCGATAAATGTGTCAAATCTGAACTATCTAAGCCTAATGAAACATAGTTCAAATATCGCATATCACTTTGACTGTATGAGATGGGCCCCTTTTCAATCACTTCCTAGTGCACTTGTTTTCTTCCGTAGGGCATACATGCCCATCCAATTACTTCCCATCACTTGGTTTTTTGACCAAGGTTTCCAATCAGAACCTCTTCCACAATATACTAATAATACAAATAAATAAAAATAATAGATACAAAATATTATTTTTACCAAAAATAAAAATAATATGGCTGGCCGTTTTTCCGGGGTAGTATTATCTTCTGCACGATTTTCGAAAGCAATGATGTGACAACAAAACCCAAGGCCTCCAGCATCGGCCTCCAGCGCCGGCCTCAGCGTCGGTCTCCAGCGTCGGCCTTCAGTGTCTGTCTCCAGCATCGACCTCCATTGCCAGCCTCCAGCGCCAGCCTTCAGCGTCGGCCTCCAGTACCGGCCTCCAGCGTCGGCCTCCAGCAACAGCACCAAAGATCGGCACCCAGCGTCGCATCAAAGTTACACGCTAAAAATAGACGTCCAGCGTCGGCCTCTAGTGCCAGCCCCCAGCGTCGGCCCTCAGCGCCGACCTCCTGTGCTGGAACTCTGACTCCAGCCTCCTGCATTGGCTCCGGCCTCTGGTGTCGGCCTCCCCAGCATCGGCCCGCGGCATCTCCCACATACACAATGTAATCTCGTACAGCCCCCGTGATCTAAGCACCTCGCTCATCAAAATCACGGGCAAGTGTTAGCCTGATAGGCAGTTACCGCTGTAAGCGGCCCTTATCCAGCAACAGTCCAACGACTTGCCACTCGATGAAACATCGCAACGGGACGGATTCGACGGTTCCAACAGACCGAGGTAAATGGGATCCCCAACAGGTATAAAAAGAGGACCCAAGCTCCATGCAAAGGGGCTCTCTCTAGAACTTCCTCTAAAACAATTCTACAAAAAATCATATCCCTGTTCGGCGACTCACTAACTTGGGCATCGGAGGGTCCCTGCCGGAACCACCGGTCCGGGACTTTTTTGCAGATTCCAGAAGGAAGACGGTGGCCTCTCTGCGCACACGGTGATCCTAGCCTGTCCGACGTTCATCATATGTGATCTGACCGCAACAGATTGGCGCGCCAAGAAGGGGGGCCAGACCGGGTTGAAAATTCTTCCCGGAACCCCTCCAATTTTGCAAAGGAAGCGATGGTGACTATGCGAGCACAAGAGGCTTCCTCCAGTCAGGCAGCTGGGCGCATCCCACGAGCTGAGCATTCGGAGGCCAATCCCCATGCTCCGCCCCTTGCACCGGCAAGCCAACTCGACCGGCTTGATGTTCTAGCCCACCAGGTCCAGGATCTGACGACGATGGTCCGGGGGCTGCAAGAGCATTATTTGGCTGCTGTAACTCAACCCCCTGTGCTGGACGAAGGGGTGCGAGGAACAGTCCAGTCTCACCAAGGGGGGACCCCGCCTGAGGTCTCCCACCGCTCACCCCCCGAACCTCATCACCAAGGGACCTCGAAGCAACGACGGTCTCCCTCCCGCCGCTCCGGTCGTTCCCACCACCGATCGGAGGAAAAAGAGTCAAAGTGGGCACGTTCTTTGCGCCGGCGATCTTCTTCTTCCGATTCATCCCGAGGTGACACTCCCCGGAAAACCACCCGTTGGGCCGAGCAAAGGCTTGACGAGTACCATCGACGGTTGGACGAGCTCAGCCGCCGGATCGCCAATCCTTACACGGCGGAGTATGAGTGTCGCCCCCCGCTTTCTCGCCATATCATGAAGGAACCGGTCCCCCCCCCAGTTCCGTCTCCCTCAATTGGATCCATACGACGGAACGACGGACCCCCTGGACCATCTGGAAAGCTACAAAGTCCTCATGTAGGTCTAGGGAGCGACGGATTCCTTATTATGTGTCACCTTCCCGGCCACGCTCCGCAAGGCGGCACGCGCGTGGTACTCCCGTCTGCCCCCACGCAGCATCAACTCGTTTCGGCAACTTGAGCGATCCTTCCTGGCTCATTTTGATGCCTGTCGAAAGATCCCACGAGTTGCCGATAGCCTCTTTGCTGTCCAGCAGAAGAGTGGTGAGACCTTAAAGGATTTCGTCGCTCGATTTAAGGAAGCAGCGCTGGAGGTGTACAACCTGGAAGACTCCGTCGCCACCTTGGCCCTGAAGAGAGGACTTCGCCCGTCCAGATTCGCTTACTCCCTGGATAAGAAGCCTCCGCGCTCCTACGCCGAGCTTCTGAGCCGGGCACAGAAGTACATCCGCGCTAACGAAGCAGATTCTTCCAGGAGAGAAGTTGACAAGAACCCCGGTAATAAACCACCGCCTGCTGACCGCACTGGTACACAACCCCGGAAGCCCGAGCCTCCACGACGCTCAGATCGCCGGCCACAGGCGCTGATTCCTAAAGAGCAGTTCACTCCCCTCATGACTCCCATCTCTCACATCCTACTGGAGATCGAGGAGGAACCGTATTTTAAGCGACCGGCTCCCTTGAAGTCCGGGGGCCCCCGTAACAAGGAGTTTTACTGCCGGTACCACCGGGACTACGGCCGATACCGAAGACTGCCGCCATCTAAAAAAGGCCATCGAGGAGCTGGTTCAGCAAGGCCACCTGGGCAAGTTTGTTCGAAGGGGGAATCTCCCCGCGACGGCCCCACGGTGCCTCCAAGTCGCCCGCCTGGCATAGATAATGCTCCAACCGAGAAGACCATAGCCATGATTTCCTGGGGGCGGATAGTGGTTCGAAGAGGCAGCGAGAGGGAATAGACTCTGTAATTCCTTTCTTCGGAAAGGATCTAGATGGGGTAGTTAATAAACATGACGACAATGTCGTAGTATCCATGACTATAGCCAAACATCCTGTAAAAAGAATTTTAATTGATAGTGGGAGCTCGGTGGATGTCTTGAGCTATGAAGCGTTTGTTCGAATGAACTTGTCAAGATCTTTGCTCCGACCCGTTGCCGTGCCACTAATGGGCTTTACTGGAGATTCGGTAAGCGTTGAAGGCGAAATTGCTCTCCCGGTCACGGCTGGAACTCCTCCATGTCAGAGCACCGTGGTCATAAACTTCCTGGTGGTCCGGGTCCCGCTGGCTTATAACGCCATCTTGGGAAGACCGGGGCTGAATCTGCTGGATGCCGTGATCTCCACTAAGAGATTATTGGTAAGGTTCCCCACCAATGAAGGGATCGGAGAAATGAAGGGGGAGCAAAGCCCACTTCCACCTTGCTACCATCTGTCGCCCAGCCCGCTGAGCGTGGAGTCAGCAACAGCCTCTGAGTCGCTCGATCCTAGGGAGTTGGGAAGAAGGGGAGAACCGCAGAGCACCTTCTAACCCTCCCCTTGGGTGATGACCCAGCAAGGACTGTTCAGCTAGGGGCATTGCTCCCAGAGGAGGCACGCCATCAACTTCTTACTTTCCTGCGTGCTAACACCGACGTCTTCGCATGGTCGTCCTCAGACATGTCGGGCGTCCCTGAAGAAGTGATCACCCATCGACTTAACCTCAAGCCAGAGTGTCGGCCGGTCCGACAGAAAAAGAGGAACTTTGCTCCAGACAGACAGAAAGCTATTGACGAGGAGATCCGCAAGTTAATGGCTGCGGACCATATTCGAGAGGTCCACTACCCGGAATGGTTGGCTAATGTGGTGCTAGTCCGCAAGGCCAACGGAAGCTGGAGAATGTGTGTAGATTTCACTGACCTCAACAAGGCATGCCCCAAAGATAGCTTTCCCTTGCCTTGAATCGATCAACTGGTGGACGCGACATCCGGCCATGAGGTCCTTAGCTTCATGGATGCTTTCTCCGGATACAACCAGATCCGGATGAATCCGGTGGATGAAGAAGCTACCTCCTTCATAACTGAAAAGGGTCTATATTGCTACAAGGTGATGCCTTTCGGGTTAAAGAATGCGGGGGCCACTTACCAGAGGCTGATGAACAAGGTCTTTGAAGGCTCAGATAGGGCGTAATATGGAAGTATATGTGGATGACATGCTGACAAAAAGCGTTCATGCCAGCGACCACATCGCGGATCTAGCAGAAACTTTGACAACCTTCGTCGGTACCAGATGAAGCTGAACCCTCGCAAGTGTGCATTTGGGGTAACAGCTGGGAAGTTTTTGGGTTTCATGGTGACCCGGAGGGGGATTGAAGCAAACCCGGACAAAGTCCAAGCCATCTTGGACATGAGGCCTCCTGCCAACAAGAAGGAAGTACAACGTCTGACAGGAAGAATAGCCGCCCTAAGCCGCTTCCTATCCAAGTCCGCCGAAAGGTGTTTGCCTTTCTTCAAGGCGCTTCGCAGAATCAACAAGTTCGAGTGGACGAAAGAATGCCAGGAGGCGTTCGAAGGGTTAAAGAATTCTTATCTACCCCGCCGCTGCTAGCCAAGCCGACGGGTGGAGAAGAACTCCTTCTGTACCTCGCGGCCTCTCCTGAAGCTGTCAGCTCTGTGCTGGCCCGTGTGGACAATGATGGCACACAAAGGCCAGTATACTATACAGTAAGGTGCTTCATGATGCAGAGACTCGATACTCAAACATGGAAAAAATCATCTTTGCATTAATCGTGTCTGCCCAGCGTCTGCGGCCGTACTTCCAAGCCCACCCGATCGCGGTGATCACCGACCAGCCTCTAAAGACAGTTCTAGCTCGTCCGGATACTTCTGGCCGGCTGGCCAGGTGGGCCCTCAAGCTGGGGGAGTTTGATCTATCTTTCCGCCCTCGTTCGGCCATGAAGTCTCAAGTCTTGGCAGATTTTTTGGTCGAATGCACTTGGGGAACGGAGTCACCTAAAGAACTTCCGACGGACACTCAACCCCTTGGAACCGGTGATGATGAGTGGGTCCTTCACGTGGATGGGGCATCGAACTCTCAAGGGAGCGGAGCAGGCCTCATCTTGGCCAACTCGGATGGGGTGGTGACCGAGTGTGCACTTCGCTTCCTCTTTCCAGCCACTAATAATCAGGCGGAATATGAGGCTTTGTTATCCGGAGTAAGATTGGCTCGAGAGCTTGGGGTGAAACGCCTTAGAGCTTTTACCGACTCCCAACTGGTTGCCGGCCAGATTACAAAGGAGTACGAGGCAAAGGATCCCATCATGGCCCGCTACTTAGACGCGGTGCACTCAATGGTTTCCCCCTTCACTCACTTCAGCGTCAGCTACATTCCTCGACAAGAGAATGCTAGAGCCGACGCCTTATCCCATCTTGCCGCTCAGCTGATGGGATGTTGGGAAAGGCTTATGTGGAGCACTTAGAAGCCCCGAGTATTGATGTACCAAGAGAAACTTTACCAGTGGAGCAGGAGCCCTCCTGGATGGACGCCTATGTTCAATACTTTACTGAGGGCATCCTCCCAGAAGACCCTGCCGAAGCTAGGAAACTTAAAAGACGGGCCCCAAAGTTCTTCCTTATGGAGGGAAAGCTCTACCGAAGGTCATTCTCATACCCTATCCTCAGGTGTGTCGGTCCTACCGACGCCAATTATATTTTGCGAGAGATACACGAGGGGATATGCGGAAGCCATCTGGGGGGCAGGGCTCTTGCATATAAAGCTCTACGTCAGGGGTATTATTGGTTGACAATGAAAGAGGACGCATCTGAGCTCGTTAAAAGATGTGACAGCTGCCAGCGTCATGCCAACATCCAACATCAACCGGCGTCTCAGCTGACCCCTCTAGCTGCACCGTGGCCCTTCGCACAGTGGGGCATGGACATCCTGGGACCTTTCCCTCCTGCCTCCGGACAACGTAAGTTCCTAGTTGTGGCCGTCGATCATTTTACTAAATGGATCGAGGCGGAAGCTCTCGCTAAGATCACTGAAGCCAAAGTAAGGGCTTTCTTTTGGAAATCCGTGGTGTGCCGGTTCGGGTTACCACACACCCTAGTTACAGACAACGGCCGACAGTTTGATAACACGGCCTTCCGGAATTCTGCGAGGGCCTGGGCATCCGTCACCGATTCACCTCAGTAGGGCATCCCCAAACCAACGGCGCAGCCGAGGTGACCAATCGCATCATCCTCCAAGGGCTCAGGCTCGACTAGATAGCTGTAAAGGGCGCTGGGTGGAAGAACTTTCTAGTGTGCTGTGGGCCTACCACACGACGCCGCGAGCACCCACAGGGGAAACTCCTTTCAGCTTGGTCTTTGGGACCGAGGCGGTCATCCCCGTGGAAATAGGAGCTCCTAGTCCCCGGACGGAATTATACCACGAAGAAAGCAACTCAAACCAGCTAAGGGCTGATCTGGATTTGGTGGAAGAATTGCGAGATCAAGCGCAACTTCGTATGGCAGCGTTCCGTCAGCGAGTGGCCAAACACTACAACTCGGGTGCGACCCAAGACATTCCGGCCAGGAGACCTTGTCCTACGAAGAGCTGAAGTATCAAAGCCGACGGAAGGGGGCAAGCTAGCACCAAAATGGGAAGGACCATACCGTGTCAAGAGGTGCTCCACCATGGGGCGTATAAAGTCGAAGAGCTAGACGGGAAACCGCTCCCTCGAACTTGGAATGCCGACAACTTACGCCGGTACTATCAATAGAATTCTATCGTTATTAATTTGAATTTGTTTGATGCATGAATAATAAACATGTTCTTATTTTCGAATGAGTATGTTTAACCTAAGACCGCGCCCCCGCGTCGGCGATAAAGACCAACTCTGCGTTGGCACTCAAGACCGGCTCCCAGCGTCGGCACTAGAGACCGGATCCGTTCCGGCAGTCAAAGACCAACTCCGCGTTGGCACCTAAGACCAACTACGCGTTGGCACAAAAGACTGACGCCCAGCGTCGGCAACAAAGACCAACTACGCGTTGGCACAAAAGACCGGTGTCCAACGTCGGCAACAAAAGACCAACTACGCGTTGGCACAAAAGACCGGCGTCCAGCGTCGGCAACAAAGACCAACTCGCATTGGCACTCAAGATCGGCTCCCAGCGTCGGCACCAAAGACCGGATCCGTTCGGCAGTCAAAGACCAACTCCGCGTTGGCACCTAAGACCGGCGCCCCGCGTCGGCGATAAAGACCAACTCGCGTTGGCACTCAAGACCGGCTCCCAGCGTCGGCACCAGAGACGGATCCGCTCCGGTAGTCAAAGACCAACTCCGCGTTGGCACCTAAGACCGGCGCCCAGCGTCGGCAGCAAAGACCAACTACGCGTTGGCACAAAAGACCAACTACGCGTTGGCACAAAAGACTGACGCCCAGCGTCGACAAAAGACCAACTACGCGTTGGCACAAAAGACCGCGCCCAGCGTCGGCAACAAAAGACCAACTACGCATTGGCACAAAAGATCGATGCCCAGCGTCGGCAACAAAGACCAACTCTGCGTTGGCACTCAAGACCAGCTCCCAGCGTCGGCACCAGAGACCGGATCCGCTCCGGTAGTCAAAGACCAACTCCGCGTTGGCACCTAAGACCGGCGCCCCTGCGTCGGCGATAAAGGCGTTGGCACTCAAGACCGGCTCCCAGTCGGCACCAGAGACCGGATCCACTCCGGTAGTCAAAGACCAACTCCGCGTTGGCACCTAAGACCGGCGCCCAGCTTCGGCACAAAGACCAACTACGCGTTGGCACAAAAGACCAACTACGCATTGGCACAAAAGACCGACGCCCAACTCGGCAACAAAGACCAACTACGTGTTGGCACAAAAGACCGGCGTCCAGCGTCGGCAACAAAGACCAACTATGCGTTGGCGCAAAAGACCGACGCCTAGTGTCGGCAATAAAGACCAACTACGCGTTGGCACAAAAGACCGCGCCCAGCGTCGGCAATAAAGACCAACTACGCATTGGCACAAAAGACCGACGCCCAACGTCGGCAACAAAGACCAACTACGTGTTGGCACAAAAGATCGATGCCCAACGTCGGCAACAAAGACCAACTACGTGTTGGCACCAAAGACCGGCACTTAGCGTCGGCAGCAAAGACCAACTACGCGTTGGCACTAAGGACCAGCGCCCCGCGTTGGCAATAGCAACTGACACCCGCGTTACCACCGAATATTGGCCTTGTCAACACTTAGGACAGCGTCACGGCTCGCGGTCCTATTTAGCGTAACCTACTGTACATAATCCTATCGATTGGCGGTTCACAGCAGTTTGAACAAATGAAGTTAATCATAATCGAAGGAGCGAAAGAGATTAAAAATATTCATTGATAGTAAAGGTTACAAAATTGCCGACTCAGGTCAGGCACAACCGATACAAGGAGAAAAACCAAAAGCTGTTAATGACCATCCGAAGCCGGGGCGTCATCTCAGGGACATCGTCGGGCTTCAGCCCCTCGATATCCTCCAGGTCGTAAAGCTCCTGGATTTTATCTTTACAGTCTTGGAAGCCGGCGTCATAAGCTAGCGCCGCTGACTTGGCTACCTCATTGTCGAAGGCTTCGGATTTCTTATAATCTTCTACGGCATCGGCCCCCTTCTTTTCAGCCTCGATGGCCCTCCTCTGGGCCTCCGCCACTGTCGCCTCCAGATCCGCAATTTTAGTTACGTATTGGCGGGTGGCTTCCTTGGCCGCATTTGTCTCAGAACTCAGTTGAGTCTTTAAAACACATATCTCCAGTTCTGCCACCCTCAGCTTCTCCTCAGCCGCTCTTTGTTTTTCCTCTGCCACCTGAGCATTGTCCAGCTCATTGGCGGCACGGCGCTGAGCAACCTCCAGCGCATATTCAGCCTTTTCGGCTCTAAGCCGAGTAACCTCGATCTCACCCTTCAGGGTGGCCCGAGTATCTTCTAGAGCCATCGCCGCCTTCTCTGCTTTGACTTGGAGGGAGACCATCTCCTCCCGCGCTTGTTCAATGGCGGTGTCGCTCAGAGTCCAGAGGTTTTTAAGGGCGACAAGAGAATTCAAGGCCTGGAAAAAATATCCAGATATAAAGAAAGAAAAAGGGGGGAAGGAAAAGGACAATAATGATACAGAAACTCACCCAGAGATGCGCCACCGAGGCTTCACGAAAAAAGGCGACTCTCCCTTGACCTCGGAGGTATTCTTGCACCTCAACCACCGAGGCTTCCTCCATGATCCGTGCAGCCCAGCGGCCATGGTTTGCCAGCAATGACTGGAAGGAAGGATCGACGCCCCTCTCTTCCCTGGACGTCGGACCTACAGAGGCTGATTCCGCCTCTGAGCCTGCCGCCTCCGGCTCTTTCGCTGATGGAGGCGCTTCGGCTGTCGCCCCGCGGAGGGTAGGGCAGCGATTGGAGCCACCACTATTGCTGCCGAAGTTTTGTCCATCTCTTTGAACGTGGGAGACGGCGTCTCCCCCTCGGGAGATAGGTCGAGCAAGATAATTGGAGGTGCCGAAGCTGGAGATTCTCTCTCTGGTGGGCTCCGTTCCACCTCCTTGCCGGCCCCAGCCTTCACCGCGCTTGCCGCGATGGGTTCGTTGGCTTGGGTTCGAGCCGCCTCGCCTACGCGCAAGGATTCCCCTGTTTTGGCCCCCTGGGCCTCGGCCTCCTCAGCGTCGGCCCTTTTGGGGCCGCCCTTCTTCAAGACCTTGGCACGGAGGGGCTTCACGACTTTAGCTCCTCCGGTGTCGGCCTCCCCAGCGTCGGTCTCCCTAGCGCCAACCCTCCCAGTATCGGCCCTCCTGGGAACTTTAGCAGCGGCCCTCCCTTCGGCAGGAGACGCAGTCCCTGCAGCCTTCCTCTTCCTGGCGGCCACCTGTTTAAGCTTATGCAGCATCGGCGCCATCCCTACACAAGCAAAGGATAGTTAAAAAAAAAAAAAAAAAAGAGAGAAAGAGAAGCAGAGGAGAAAGGCGAGTAGTCTAGTGCTCACCCCTCGCGGGAATTAGACCGGCATGGTGAAGATTCTCCTCGGCTAAAAGCTTATTACACCGAGGAATGTCGGCAGTCAGAAGCTGCCCAAACGCCATCCGGTCTCGTGGAAGGATGGAGGGGTCCCTATTGGCGTCGATGTTGGGCATCCCCCAGCTTCCACGAACCCCGCTGATGTCCGCAAAGAAAAACTTGTCCTTCCACCCTTTAACGGAGGTAGGAAGGCATAGTTTAAGAATCTATTAGACCTAGGGGTAAAGGACCACCAACCCGACTGTTTGCGAAGGTATAGAAGCTGCGGAATAGGGAAATACTAGCCTCAATGCCTTGCAGGTGGCAGAGTACTAAAAAACCAACAATGGTTCGGATAGAGTTGGGAACTAGTTGGGAAGGAGTCAAGGAGTACCGG
The DNA here is from genome assembly GCA_900491605.1 of Calamus simplicifolius. NCBI lineage: Eukaryota > Viridiplantae > Streptophyta > Magnoliopsida > Arecales > Arecaceae > Calamus > Calamus simplicifolius. The sequence continues at coordinate 154,071 of UESW01001528.1, read as the reverse complement.
TCTAGAAGATTAAGAATGAAAGGATGGATCGGTAACCGGAGCCCGGCCTTAAAAAAGGCTCCGTACAAAGCAACCCTTCCGGAACGGGAAGAGGTTACCCTGTCGTTAGGGGTGGGGAAGAACAGATGAAGGTCTGAAGGGAAGCCATACCTGGCCCTTAAGTTTGCTATGTCTTGAGCAGACATGGAGGACGCAGTCCCTTCGGGGGACTCCTTGGCAACCCTAGAAGGACCGGCAGCCACCGACCGGTTCCGGACGGAAGTCCGCCCGCCGGCCGGACGAATCCCGGTTAGGGGACGATTGACTGGTCGTTGCTCCGGTGATTGGTTAGAAGAAGGGGTGGACCATTGGCTGGACAGGGAATCGGAAGTCTGGGAAGGATGGTGGGAACCCCCCCAGGAACCAGAAATAGAGCAAGAAGGAGAGGAAGCCATGGGAACTAACCTGAAAGAAAAACTCGAGCCAAGAACAGAGCACGGAGAGAATGAACAGAGACAGAAACGCTGGCACTCAAAAGGGGGCAACGGTGGAAGAAGTGGGGAAGATAGGAAGATAAGGGCTATTTATCCTCGTGACGCCATCTCGAAACACCCCACGATCGTCCGACCTGACCACGCGTTCGTCTTCAGTTGGGAGACGTTTCGACGACCTGCCGATACGATAAGCTCGAAAAGACCACCAATGAAAAGGGGGGCATTAACCTTATCGCAATGATACCATTCGCCTTTTCGTAGCACTGCCCGAGGAAAATCCTCCCTAATCCCAACAAAGGGAAAATAATGGCGCGAAAACCGGCCACCTAGAGGATATTCACACCCCTTTCGCGGGTAAGTAAATGCTCACCCATCTCAGGGGCGGGGGGGCATCTGATACGGCTGGCCGTTTCCCCGGGGTAGTATTATCTTCTGCACGGTTTTCGAAAGCAATGATGTGACAACAAAACCCAAGGCCTCCAGCGTCGGCCTCCAGCGCCGGCCTCCAGCGTCGGTCTCCAGCGTCGGCCTCCAGTGTTTGTCTCCAGCGTCGACCTCCATTGCTGGCCTCCAGCGCCGGCCTTCAGCGTCGGCCTCCAGTACCGGCCTCCAGCGTCGGCCTCCAGCAACAGCGCCAAAGACCGGCACCCAGCGTCGGCATCAAAGTTACACGCTAAAAACAGACGTCCAGCGTCGGCCTCTAGTGCCGGCCCCCAGCGTCGGCCCTCAGCGTCGACCTCCTGTGTGGAACTCTGACTCCGGCCTCCTGCATTGGCTCCGGCCTCCGGTGTCGGCCTCCCCAGCGTCGGCCCGCGGCATCTCCCACATACACAATGTAATCTCGTACAGCCCCCGTGATTTAAGCACCTCGCCCACCAAAATCACGGGCAAGTATTAGCCTGATAGGCAGTTACCGCTGTAAGCGGCCCTTATCCAGCAACAGTCCAACGACTTGCCACTCGATGAAACATGCAACGGGATGGATTCGACGGTTCCAACAAACCGAGGTAAACGGGATCCCTAACAGGTATAAAAAGAGGACCCGAGCTCCATGCAAAGGGGCTCTCTCTAGAACTTCCTCTAAAACAATTCTACAAAAAATCATATCCCTGTTCGGCGACTCACTAACTTGGGCATCGGAGGGTCCCCGCTGGAACCACCGGTCCGAAACTTTTTTGCAGATTCCAGAAGGAAGACGGTGGCCTCTCTGCGCACACGGTGATCCTAGCCTGTCCAACGTTCATCATATGTGAACTGACCGCAACAGGTGTGCGTCTATATATATATATATATATATATATGGGGATTTTTGCACCAAAATTATCAAAATTACGATGTTTTTAAGGGAGGTGAAAATTTTTAAACAAGCATGCATACCAAAAGGGCTGTTTTTCGGGGATTTTTTTAATAATATATTTTAATTATTTAAAAAAAATCATTTTCGACGTGCAATGTGCGGCGCCGAGCATTTCATTCTCGATCCCTCTGGCTCAGGCTCATAAGGCTCTCCAAACGATCACGCAACCAGTAGACCCTCAAGGGATCACCACATGGACGGTCCACGGCGCAATCATCCACACATTTCCAAAATAAAGTGACGCGGCCCCGGCCCCCGTCCACCCGAGAGACACTAGAAAAGGGAGCCGGCATGCTCCGTTTCTCGTTTCCCCCCCGTCCCTTCCGCCTCTCCTCCCCCATCTCCCTCCCCCCTCTCCTCCTCGCTTTCTCAAATCCAACCCTCTTCCATCTTCCGTCCCACTACCGGAGATCCCAATCACCGCCTTCCGTGCGCCGGAGCCACCAGATTTCGCCGGCTCATAGGCGGAGATCGCCTCTCCGTCGCCTTAGTTGTCTGGCTTTCGGCGCTGGAGAAGGGTTTACCGGCGTTGCTCCGATGGAAACTACGGAAGAGGCGCGGCATCCGGCGTCGGAATTGACTGCGGAGGGAAGCGGAGGCGGGAAGATGCACGAGGAAGGGGCTTCTCGGAAGCTCGAGGAGTTGAATTGGGACCACTCATTTGTCAGGGAGCTTCCGGGCGATCCAAGGACTGATGTGATTTCTAGAGAGGTAATTCCAATTCTTCATGAAATTCTCGGAAGGTAGGCGTAAGATGTTTATGTGATTCGATTCTCTGTAAAACTTATTTTACTGGGATAATTCTCTGAAGATTATTTAATCGCAAATTCTTTTTGATGACTTGAGGTACGATTCGAAAAGCAACTGGTCCATTTGTTATTATAAACGTAACAGACTTTGTTCTTTCCCATGTTCACCACGGTAGTGTCCTAGCTTGGAGATAAAAAAATGGCATTGTTGGAGTTATCTCAAGAAAGATACTTCAATCATCTGCGTTCACTGAAAATTGTGTTTTAAAAACAAATACAGCCTGTGATAATAAATTAGTGCGTTTGGAATTGTCATAATCGATGTGACATTGTTTCAACTTTCATCAAATCCTCAAAGCATGTTCAGGCTGACACTCATTTTGGATGGAGAAATTTGAAGGACGAGAAGCAGAGAAAATGAAAATTTCTTGTTTCGTTAGTACAAGATGTAGAGAACGAGAGAGAAGAGAGTACTGTTTGGATATGTAATGGAAGGGAGGATGAAAAAGAAGGAAAATGAGTGAACAAAAGCGAAGCAAAGAGAAGAGAAGGTGAAACCCGTCACCTTTCTTTGGTTGCACATGAGTTAAAAGAGAGGAAAACTTCACTACACGCCCTAAAAAAATCTCTCGATGTATTTAACATGAAAGCTCATGGTTCATCTCTGACAAACCATGACTTAACATTCCAAAACTAGCTCTAGGCTGTTACAGCCCTTATTTCTCCTTCATCTCATCCTGAAACACCCTTCTCAAAGATATGATTCTGCAAAATCAAAATTACAAATAAGACATTGCTCACACTCTTTACAAATCTCTGTCAAAGATAGAATGGGACATGGACATAAATCTATTCTCACCTTCCCCTTTCTCCCATTCCATCCTTGTTTTACTATCCAAACAAGGGATTCCAACTTCCTCTCCCTTTATCTTCCTTTCTCTTTTGTCCAAACCTCTCAAACAAAATTCAGAGAGAAAAGCAAGAGGTGTCTTATATGTAGTTATTAAGACTACCTTTCAAAGTGTAGCAAGGGATTGCAGTTATGGTTATTGTTGTTGATGACTCATAATTTCTCTGTAATGGTGAACATAATCATCATCATGATGTAACCTAGAATATCAAGAAATTAAGGATCACACTTGATCTTGTCTTATAGTTCTCCAGTGTGCCCTTCTTGCTGCTGATTTACCACTTAGAAACGCCCCAACCAAATTTGGTCACTCCTTTCAAGTTTCACCTTTACCAGCACAACTAAGTCTTTCTTCTACTAATTAAATGACACATGGTGCATATATAAGTAAGCATGATAACTTTAGATGTTTTTACATCTATCAACTGAACAATTCCTTTTTGGTGAAAGCTCTTTTACTTTAAACTGGATGTCTCTTATACCATTAAATGCCTGATTGTTAGGGCCACTAGCTTGGCTTAAAGCATGGAATTTTTGCTAAGTTCTGCTCTTTCCCATTTCAACAAGTTTGATTGGGCGCCTAATTTCAAGCCATGCTAAATCTTTGCTTTTTTTGAGTAGTTCTGTACCCATGAATAGAGTCGAACTTGAGTTGGAACTGAATAAAGCTTGAGTTAAACTTGATTCAGAATTGGCTTAAGCTCAATTGAAGGCCTTTTAGCCTGGAGGTGGATAGAGGCAAAGGGAGCCAAGTAAAAAGGTTGAGGGAGCTCAATGTTGATGAAGGAAAAGCAGGACAGCTCAGGTTTCATGCCAATGGAGGAGCAATGACCTTGATGAAGGGGGAGGGGGAGCTCAACATTGTCAAGGGAGTGGGCACGCCTTTGGATGGGACAGGATGGGGAAACTTGTTATCGAAGGAGCAATGGCCCACATAATCAAAAGAGAAACAAGGATTTTAGTGCTAGTGGAGGGTCTAAAGGGTTGTTGCAGCTAGCAGAGGAGCAAGGAGAAGCTTGAAGGTGGAGAGAGGTGGAGCAAGGAGATGTATAATGCATAATATTTGATGCGTTGTGTCATTTGAGCCTAATCAAACCTTACTTGATTATTCTGAGGTTTGCTTTGGCTTTGTTGGAAATTAGTTTTCTGACCCTAAATCCTAGAGTCAAGCTTGGCTCATTTTATAATCGATCCAAGTTTCATCTTATTTATAATCGAGCTGGACATGAGCTGTTTATAAGTGACGAACTAATTGTCATCCCTTCAGATGATGCTCCAGAGTCTGTTTCCATGCCAAGAAGCCCACAGTTTTTCAGCAGTTCAGGGAGCATTTCATGTGCAGTTGCATCATGGTGAAGCAACCATAGGCAACAAAAGCGTCAATATAGTTTTTGCAAGTCCTAAGTAGTGAAATGAAGTCCATCTTAACAGCTTGGCATATGCGATTTTTTTTTTTCAAATGATATTTTGACTCTTTTACAGAAAGATTAGACTTCTCAAACTGCTTGAACTGATTTTAAAACTTCGAATACACAGAACAATATTAAGCTTCACTTCTTTCAACTCACACAAGGAGGAAGAATTCTTGCTTATGACAAGGTTGTAATTCTCTAAAGGTGTTACGATGAAATTACAATTTATTTCACTTTCAGGTCCTACATGCTTGTTACACAAAAGTGTCCCCATCAGCTGAAGTAGAGAAGCCAGAGATTGTGGCATGGTCTGAATCAGTTGCCAAGGTGCTTGATTTGGATCCCAGAGAGTAAGTCATTCTGCACCTCATAACCGTTTACCTTTTTGGTTGTCTAATTAAAATGCAAACTGTGTTACTGGATCAACCATCCTGCTAGTCAAATTATCAGAGTTCATTTATTATCTGGATTTCTCTCTATGAGCAATCTGAATATTTTATTTTGAATAAAATTTCCATTGCTCTTTTTCTGGTGATAGATGTTACTAAAAGCTTATGCAGCCCCATCATTGTTATCATGTTGAATACAGTACTCTGGGCATAGTGTTAATCAAATGACTTGATGTCTATTATTCTTACTCCCTCTCATTGGATTCAGGTTTTAGCACTTCAGCATGCTTTGTAGGACTCAGAAGCCATTGAGGACTGAAAGTGGATGTTCTGTTTCTGCCAGCATCTTTTGACCTCATAATTCTTTTCTCATAAATGCATCGCTTGCTGATGTTCTATCAGAAAATGGTTGTTTGTTCATTGATTTGAAGTTTCCTGCACCAGTCACACCTTTCATTATACAATCATGCATGCATGCATGCATCCTTGCATACACACACGAAGGCTTAGAAATACATTTGGTGGAACCTCCCTATTTAGAGTTCTGTCCCATACTGACCTCATCCCAATGGAATAAGGCTTAAGCCATTTCAGTTTCTTGGTTAAACAAACTTTTCTTCTTGATCTCTATGGTACATCAATTGTATTGGGGACAGTTCCTTAATCCATGGTGGACTTATGCTGTATGTTTTATGATCTTGTATAAATTTTTGAATATATTGGTCACTTGAATATATTTGCTTCTCTAATATCATAATACATGAACCTATAGTTAATGGGGTATATCTGATAGACAATGAAGCCAATTGTGAAAGATGAGTGGGGGAAGAATATATGATTTTTATCTAGTATCTCAAATTCACCTTGCCATATTGTCTTCTGTGCTTGATATTTTATATCTTTGGTTACTAGTGGAAGTTCATTGATTCTGCTGGCTGGATTCATGCTGGATCCGCCATCACATCAAGTAGCAGGAAGGATGAATTGAACATATTCTCACATTTATTTGATTTTTCAGGTTTGAAAGGCCAGATTTCCCGCTAATTTTCTCTGGAGCACTGCCTTTGGTGGGAGGGTAAGTTTTGGATCATATTTTCACTACAAATCCTCTCCTTTTTGCTCAATACCTTTGATGATATTTTATTAAAAAATGAATATTTTTATATCATCTGCAGGTTGCCATATGCACAATGTTATGGTGGACATCAATTTGGCGTATGGGCTGGTCAGCTGGGGGATGGCCGTGCCATAACTTTAGGAGAGCTTGTAAATTCCCATGGTCAAAGATGGGAGTTGCAGCTCAAGGGTGCTGGCAAGACTCCATACAGTCGATTTGCGGATGGTCTTGCAGTTCTACGTAGTAGCATCCGGGAATTCTTGTGCAGTGAGGCAATGAATGGGCTGGGAATTCCTACTACCCGAGCACTTTGTCTAGTCACGACTGGCAAAGATGTCGTTAGGGACATGTTTTATGAGTATGCTCTCTAATTAGATAAGTTATAAATTCTTTGCAGGGAGCTGTTTTATATAATGTCTATATGTGTGCATGTGCATGCATACCTTTACCTGTCTATATAATGATGTCCGTCTAATTATGAGTGTATAGAGGGAAGGAGTTATATAATATTCTTGATTCTTTGCTATTCTTTGATGTTGGAATTGATTTGTTCCTTATTCGAGTTGTGTTATGGTTCTATTTGTAAGAGTTACGATTATATTTTTTCTAAATTTCTGTGATAGTGAGCAGTTTTGAAATTATGGACATCCTAAAATTATTCCTTTTGTCAATATTTGTTTCTGAAATACCCTAAATTGCATTATGCAATTGCAAATCCTCTACCTGGGCCCTCTATCTCGATCTAGCACCTTCCTAGTAATCGCTCTTCAACCTGCACCTAAAAACTCTCTCTCTCTCTCTCTCTCTCTCACACACACACACACACACACACACACATGCACGCATGCATGTGCCCACATATGCATGCACACGCTCACACATGTGCACACACTCATAAGACTGAAGCTTATCTCTCTCTCTCTCTCTCTCTGCTCCTGTCGCCTACCATTCCTCCCTCACCATTGGCCTGCTTAATACTTTCTGTTTTGTTATATCTCTGTAATCTCCTTTTAAATACTTTGTCCATCATGTTTCCTGTCAACAACCTTTGGTTGTAGTGCATTAACTTAGGATACTTTAAATGCTCCATTTTTCCATAAAACTTCCCAACAAAAACTCCTTGCACATGAGCATTGTCCTCTTATACTTAACATGGTGCATCTTACTTTTACCCATCTCTCCCTGCCTCACCCTTTTGTTTTTCATCATTTTTTTTAGTATTCTGGGCTGACATTTTTTGTTCATGTTATTTTGTAATATTTTAATATGTATTTTACTCAGTTATTTGTTTTGTTTTTGTTACTTCCAATCTATCTATATAGTTTTCCATTTTTTTTCATATTGTTGTCTTACCATACCATAAAATTTTCAATGTCTTTTGTTACTTTTTTTTAGTGTTTATTAAGAAAATTAATAGAGAGGTATAGGGAAAAAAAACTTTCATATGGTCTTTATTGATTTAGAGAAGGCATATGATAGACAGATAGAGTACCTAGAGAAATAATATGGTGGGTTTTAGAGAAAAAGGAGTTACTAAAAGGTACATAGAATTGATAAAAGATATGCATGATAGAGCAATAACTATTGTTAAAACAATAATAGGAGAAACTAGTGAATTTTTAATTACTATAGGTTTACATCAAGGATCTATCTTAAGTCCGTATCTTTTTGTATTAGTTATAGATGAATTAACCAAATATATTCAAAATGATATCCCATGGTGTATGTTATTTGCTGATGATATAGTGTTGATTGATGAAACTAAATATGGAGTAAATGATAAGTTAGAGATTTGGAGAGAGGCTTTAGAATCTAAAGGTTTTAAGATTAGTATAACTAAAACTGAATACGTGAAATATAATTTTAGTGGGAGTAGAAATACAAATGAAGAAACAGTGAAGATTGCAAGCCAAGAGATATCAAGGAGTGAAAAACTTAGGTATTTGGGATCAATTATTCAGCAAGAAGGTGAAATAGGTGAAGATGTAAATCATAGAGTTAAAGCAGGATGGATTAAGTGGAGTGCTTCAGAAGTATTGTATGATCGATGCATCCCATTAAAATTGAAAGAAAAATTTTATAAAACCGCTATTAGGCCAGCTATGCTATATGGAACAGAGTGTTGGGCAATATCGAAATAACTTGTGAATAAATTAAATATAACAGAAATGCGTATGTTAAGATGGATATGTTGTAAAACTTTAAAAGATAGAATTAGAAATAAACATATAAGAGAAATGATAGGAGTAGCCCTAATTGAAGATAAAATGAGAGAAAATTGATTGCAATGGTTTGGACATATGCAACGTAAACCTTTAGATGCTCTAGTTAGAAAGAGTGATCTTTTAACAATCCATGGTAAGGATAGAGGTAGAGGTAGACCTAAACTAACATGGACAGAAATAATTAAAAAAAATATAACTATTTATAATTTGAATGTCGACTTGGTACTAAATAGAGCAGAGTGGAGAAAGCATATTCATGTAACTGACCTCATGTAATTGGGAAAAGGCTTAGATGAGTTGAGTTGAGTATATTTTAGAAGTTTATACTTTTCTCTGTGTGAGTTGTTCTACTTTGATCTTATATTTTGTAATTTTATTACTTTTGTTCTCTAATTTTTTTATACTTTTATTTTCTATTTTTTGTTCAAATATGATCTTTATTCAATTTGTGAAATCATTTTATTTCTTTTTATTTTCAATTTGAATTTAATATAATTTTTCATATTCTTTCCCTTAATCATGCATCACACATACTTGTTTACTAACACTTTAAATAATTAAGTAGGTTTAGATTTGAGTCCTATTGAAGGACTTAGAAAGGTCCGAGACTTCCGAAGGGCTCACAACTTGAAGTTAAAATAACTTTCAGCATTACAATTAAAATATTTTATGGTTGCTTGATGATATGAGATTATTGAAGCCAAGCATTATAAAAAGACCCATCTTGTATGAGTTTACATGATGGCACTACAGGCACTACCCTACAAGTGGGTAATATATATTAATCTTGTTTATTATTTGGTTTGTTTTTGATGATTAGGATTTGCTTTGTTTCAGTTAAGATTTAATTGTGTCATGTACTATGTAAAACCCTCAGATAGCAAGGCTAAAAATATTAGAGTTGGTTATTGATGGATTAATAAAGGAAATCTTCTCTCCTAAGAAAAGTCCAATAGTGTCTACTGTCTGGCTTGATTGTGTAATTGCATTAAGGCTTTGTTCAAGAACTTGGTGTGACAGTTTCCTATTAAATGTTAGAAGAGAACCAATTCAGTAGTTGCTAAAGTTTTGGTTATTTTTGCTTTACAGATGACAAGCTGCAGTTATTCAGTTCTTGTTATAGCAGCTGAAGGTCATCTTTGACTTGGTTGACAAGCATGCCCACATCATGATATCTGACAAGTGTTTCTGGTGGATCTGTTAATGACATGAGGATGACTATATGATTTTAGATGCCTACGTACATGGATTCACTTATGCAGATATGCGCCTGACTCGTGTGTCAGCTGCTTTCTTGCCTACCAATAATTGAAAGAGATGATCTCTTTGGGTTATTGAAAGATTTTGCATCAATTTTCATGCTGCCTCTCTTTATTCGTTCCACATCACTTTCCCTCTCCAATCTACAGAGTCCATGATTAATTCTTAAATAGAGATCACTACCAAGCTGTTTATGCACTAAGACTATAAGATGAGTCCAAGTGTCCAGCTACTGGCCATCTCTTCATTATACATGTTGCAAAATTGAATGAGATGTGGAATGCTTGAATTCTTATTACTATCAAATATTGTGCAGTTATAGAAGGAACAGGGCCTCTAAAAATAACTATTAATTATTTATATAACTCATTTTTTGATATAGAAGGAAAAGGGCCTTGAAATCATGTTTCAAATGGACATGTTTTTACATGTCATGGAAAGTCTTTCTTAAAGTCTAGTGCAGTTCTCTGCAGCATAAACTTCAAACTCAGTGATCTTATTATAAATAAATGCGCTCATTCTTCTCTGGTTTCACTCCTGGTGTAGTGGCAATCCAAAAGAGGAACCAGGTGCAATTGTTTGCCGTGTTGCACAATCCTTTCTGCGTTTTGGCTCATACCAGATTCATGCCTCGAGGGGCAAAGAGGACCTTGGCATTGTTCGTATTTTAGCAGATTACACAATCCGACATCATTTCCCCCATCTTGAGAATATGAGCAAGAGTGAAAGCCTATCTTTTGAGACTGGTCAGGGAGACTCTTCACATATTGATTTGACATCTAACAAGTATGCTGGTAATATTATTTGTGTCTCTTTGTTTTTGGTTATCATGTTTCAATATCCTACATGCAACATGCATGCTAATTGATGCAAAGGAAATTTTGGAAGAAAATTAATCTATATTTATTTTTCTGTGGTTTTATCAGCTTGGTCAGTTGAGGTTGCTGAGCGTACTGCTTCCTTAATTGCCAGCTGGCAGGGGGTTGGCTTCACCCATGGTGTGATGAACACTGACAACATGAGCATCTTAGGCCTAACTATTGATTATGGGCCTTTTGGCTTTTTGGATGCATTTGATCCCAGTTATACTCCAAATACCACAGACCTTCCTGGAAGAAGATATTGTTTTGCAAACCAACCTGACATTGGCTTGTGGAATATTGCACAGTTCACCACAACTTTATCTGCTGCCAACCTGATCAGCAAAGAAGAGGCAGACTATGCTAGGGAAAGGTATTCTCCTTCTTCTGTTTGATCATGGGTACTTTGGGGTTGACTTTATTATTATTGATGCTTTTTTTTCCCCACTGCTACAGGTATGGGACCAAATTCATGGATGAGTATCAATCTATAATGACCAGAAACTTGGTTTAGTTAAGTACAATAGACAGTTAATCAGCAAACTTCTCAGCAACATGGCTACTGATAAAGTTGACTACACAAATTTCTTCCGGTTACTTTCAAATATCAAAGCAGATCCTAGCATTTCAGACAACAAGCTTCTTGCTCCTCTTAAGGCTGTGTTACTAGACATTGGCAAGGAGAGAAAGGATGCGTGGATTAGTTGGTTGCAGACCTATATTCAGGAGGTATTGCTGTTGTGATTTGAAATACCTTCCTTTCCCTTGTCTTCTAGTCTTTTGTTAGAAGTTAAGGTTTTCCCCTCTACATTGTGTGATTTTGCATTTATTGAAGCCGGCCTACTTGATGTGAACTATCCACTGTTTGTTTTGTCTTTTTGTTAAAAACTTGCTTAGAAGTATTGTAATGATGAAAATGTAGAGTATGAAGGATAATATTACAAGGATTTTGTTAGAGGAAGCTGTTAGTTGCATTAGTAGAGGATAAATTGATGGACAACAAATTGAGATTGAAATTTACTAATAAAATAAATCATAATAATAACCTTAACTTATCACTTATCCTATTTATCTGGGATCGACTTATATGAAATTCTTCTTATTTATGGCCATCTTAATGTTATTTGGATTTTCTCCAAATCTTTTAACATTGTGACCCAACTTGGTTAGGTACTAGGTCAATATAGTATGGTATCATACCATGTCAACAAATGATACAAAATAAGGTACCGATCAGGTACTTGGTTTGTTAGTTTAGGATTTAGCCCATATTTTAAGTGAGAAAGGAGGAGGCTAACATCCTATTGGTGGTTGGCAACATGGCGGAGAAGGTGGTAGTAGATGTGGAGAGAAAACCAATATCGAATCAGTGACTAGGTGGACAAGCATGGCAAAGAGGTGCAAAAGCAGGGAAGCTAGGCACCTCTTCATCATCCTTGGAATGGTCAATTTGAGGGCTTCAATGGCGAAGGAGGAAGAACCTCCATGGGCAGATTAAGAAAGGTTTAAGGGAGAGAGTGAGTGAATTAAGGGGGGAGAGAGAGAGAGAGAGAACAAATCAAATGAGCATTTGGGGAGGACCGAGGGGTTTAAGTAAGAGGATCGATTTAGTTTAGAACCAGCAAATGCAGAACCAAGCTGAAAAAGCAGTTTCGTTCAATTTTGACCGATTTTGCGTTAATTCTGAGCGAATATTAGGAACCTCCTAGTTCCACATTGGCTTGGCTTGGTCTGCTCCGAATTGATAAGGGTGACAATTGGGTATGTTTAGACTGGTATTGAGCGGGCCTAAAAATTCTGTAAATCTGTAAGTTTAAACCCAATTTGTCTATTAAACTGGCCAAAAATTCTGATCCAAACAAACTTATAATGATTGAATCAAGTTAAATAGGTTAAACTTAGGTTCATCGTCTTAGTATCGAATCCTATGTTGATACCACACTAGTACAATATCTATATTCTCGATATGTGGTTGAGTCTTATTTCAGTATTAGTATAGTATAATACCTTCAGTATTGGGTGAGATGCATTGGTATGTCATACCATGGGTTCAGTGGGTCAACCATTGCCACCCCTATGAATCGAGCAGTTTAGAAGACCTTGCTTCCATCCATGTTGCATTATCTCTTCCTCTTCGCTCACTATATATCTTGACAATGATTGAAATACCTCTTTTTAATGGTGATCAGTCAAATCTTCATTGTAGATACCTATGCCATCTTTCTTGATTCTCCATCGCATCATTCTGGGTTTTTGTAACTTCTACAGCTTCTATAGTATACCCATTTTCACTCTTTACTTTCTATGTCTGCCACATATCCCTCAAAGTTCCAATTTTGTTACTTTTTTGATTTGTTTTCTCGGATGCTTTTATAATATTCTGAGCCATACAACATCATATACGTTGTTGATTTATGTCACTCAAAAACACAAAAGAGCAAAGGGGAAATGAAGAGACAGAGATAGAGGACTTGGGTTCATGAGCAAGTGCAATGAAGCCATAGGACCTATGTAGGACAAGTTCCTCAGATTTGTTTGTAAATTTATGGAAGTGGAGGGAATGCCTAAGGAAACCTGGATGAAATTTGTGAGATTTTTATATATATATAAATTGTTTTCGCAGATGTTGTAGCACTTAATAGGATAGGAATGAATGATGAATATTTGTACCATATATATGCAAAGAGATCCTGTGGCTGACCATTGGACATTTGAAACACAGACATTCAACTGGAATCCTCTAGTCCTCCATGCCATCTTGTGTTGTGAACAGGTTGGATTTGGTTCGGATCCAAGTAAGATCTGGAATCAAACTTTGTAAGATTCGTGAGTTTGGATGCAGTTTCAGATTTTCCTGGTCAGATTTGACTTGGATTTGGATCCACGATGGAACATTTAATAACTCTATAATATATTATATATATATATATAATTTTTATTTATCCTTTTAACCTAAACAATGTGATAATGATGAAACTTCTAGTTCAATCCAGCTGATTGGCTGGCTAATGACATCAGCTATAGGCTGATGGTTTTCCTTAGAAGCCATTAAGCTTGTGTTGCTAGGATGCGCAAAGAGTTTTTTATTTAAGAAACTAGGGGATTTTCCCTTGCTCTGCAACCAAAGAAACAAAAGAAACTTCTAGGTAAATAACTAGACTGGTCATATCTAATATTTTTTTCGTTCTGTTATGATTCTAAGTGGTTTCACATGATAGGAATCAGCTATCATGATTTGTTAACTTTTTCTACAAGGAGGGGGAAAAAAAAAGAGAAACTCACCGCATGCAAAATGTGAATTGAAGTACATATATCAATTTATCATTATGCATGAAATTTCTATCAATGCATGATGCACATCTATATCTGTGCACAAACTCTTAAAAGTATTACTGGCTAATCCATTGGGCTATGTGGTTGGACATGGGTCACATCCAAATCCTACACAGTGTGTAGTTGATCACAGATTATCAGATTATTGAGTTATATTATTGAATTGCTGAGTATGATTTGCGTCTCTAACATATCTGGTCCATATATGCAGCATATTAACAGGGTGCACCTCGAGAAAGGAAGTACTTTTTCTTAGAAGGAAAAATCTCATATTTGACATGATCTTTTTCTTCAATTCCAGTTTAATCGGAGATAAAAGGAAGCACCTATCAAATGTAATTTGTTCTTTACTTTTAATTTTAAAAGAAAACAAGGCGAAAAGTAAAAATAGAAAAGGCTGCCTAGAGAGCAGAAAAGACGGAAATTCCATTTTCTCGAACAGACTCCGCACCACTCTAGCCTTTGTGGATTTGTGTATTGCACAACAGGAACGCTAGTAACTTGTAAAGCTGGCCTCAGGATGTCAGGAGATTTCTTGGTGGTTTTAACTTTTAATTTCCATTATTTCCCTTCTATCTTCGATATAAATTTAAAATTATGAACTAGTCTTTTCTCTAAGGTTTCTTGTACAAATTTGTACCAATGGTATAGTTCAGAGGTTTGGTTCAGTATATGAGCAGAATTGGTCCAAACCAAGCAGAACCATCTCATGCCACTCAGTTGTGGGCTGTATACTGGTCGGGCATAAGAGGATGCTTTGTTGGTACAGTGTGCTATCTGCACTAGTTAGGTTCCGATACAGACCATATGGTGACTAGTATTGGTAAAATGAGCCTTGCTTCTCTGTTATTATATGATTTGTTTCAGTTCCAGCAAGATGCTGTGGTGTGGAAAATATGCCATTCATCTTAAATGGAATGATATAGACTTCTTATCAGAAGAGATAACAAAATTACGTGAGACATTGATGCTAGGAATCTGCATTGTTGAATTTGCTTCAGTCTGTTGTTGTTTTGCCTTGATATAATCTGTAAGAGCATTCAAAAACTTAATTTTAGGTTAGACCTGTTAGACATTAATTTATACAGTTAGAATTGACAAGAAATCATGATTTCAGTCTTCTCTCATTGATAGTTTCTTTTATATTATTTATTGTGAAGCTGGTCTCTGGTGGCATTCCTGATGAGCAAAGGAAAGTTGCAATGAACTCTGTAAATCCAAAGTACATTCTTCGGAATTATCTATGCCAAAGTGCCATTGATGCTGCTGAGCAAGGTGATTATGCGGAGGTTCGCAGGTTGTTGAAGGTTATGGAACATCCATTTGATGAACAACCAGAAATGGAGAAGTATGCACGTTTGCCACCTGCATGGGCCTATAGGCCAGGTGTGTGCATGCTATCTTGCTCATCCTGATGATTGCTGCTTGCTTCCCGGTTGTAAGCTGTGGTACCATTGTATATACGCTGTTCTGCTTTGGTAACCAAATATGGAGGGGAAAGTCACAGCTGTTTCTTTGTAATGCCTCCAGATTGATAAATTGATTTATTCTACTAGATATTGAATAAGGTACTTATGACAAACTTTGCATTTTATGTGAGACAAGATTCAAAGAAAAGCATCGTCTTACAGATTTGCATCGGATAGTGAGATGGACTGCTTGTCTTTTATCTACTTCCATTCTCATGTGCACATGATATGTAAGCCAGAAACAACTCAACTCAAAACTCATCTTGCCTTTTCTCAACTACATGCAAGCCAGAAACACCTTACAAATATTGTAGTAGTATTCATGGAATGTGAATTACCCCCATTAGGCCTGCCCCAGAACTGAGGAATGAAACAAAAAATCACTTTAATTGATCACAATTTTTGAGAAAAATAGGGAAAATTATGAATATTTTGTGGCTTATTGGAAGATGTTTGTGAGAAAATAATATGCCTGCTGCCAAATATGGCTTATTGAAGTCTCCTTCCTTTGCGCACAAGTGCTTACTCGCTTTCAGTTCTCTGTTCTAAACATGATCACCTGGATCTTCATATCGGCATAACCAGCTTAGAAATAGCGGTCTAAGATGTCAAACAAACGTGCGCGCAGTTTTTTGTTTTTTCTTTTTGGACCATTGCTTTCACATCTATGCAGTCAGCCAACTAGCTGATGTTGATTAGATTTAGATAATCATACGTTGGAACTTGTTCTACCTGATGGATGGCCCAGCATGCACTGTACAGTGCCGCAGAAATTCAACTATTAAACTCAATAAGTCAACTATGGTATGGTACGGCAAGGATTACCATAGCTTGTCATTTGGCAGTTAATGGTTAGTGCGGATATTAGGACAATGTCGGATAAAGCAGTCTGTGCACGATATACGGTCATTCATTAGCAACTTCATTGTATTGAGTGAGAGCACCAAGCTTTCACGCGGTTATTGTTTTCCTTCAAACAAACTTGTTGCCATACCTACCCATTTCTTTACATATTTAATAGGCACGTTTGACCCTGGCAACAAATACAAATTCATGTCTTGTTATTCTCGAGGAACGGGAGATTTTACCCTGGCAGCAAATTCATGTCTTGTTATTCTTGAGGAACTGGAGAGTAGAGGTGAGTTTTTTTACCTTGCATCCTTGACCATTCCATTTACACCAGGAAATTCGATGGCCTACGAGTCAACCACGAGAGCAGCGTGATTGGCCGAAGGCCATGCGGAACCCATTGGCATCCAGATCGAAAAATGGTATGTAAACAAGACAAAAGTATGGAACCATTGGAGCTGAAAGACTCCACTGCAAACAAATTCATTATATGAACACACCTGTAAACCCCTTCCCACCCGAGGACACGATAGATAAAGATGGATCATTAATCAACAAAACCCCTCCTCATCCAACGTCACCATATATGTAAGGGGATTTACTCATCAAACCAACAGCTAGAGCAACAGCACAATTTTCCATTAGGTTATTTCTGTTGTTGCAAGTGCAATTATGATGTTAAAATCAGGACTAAACCCCAATCAGAAATGCATAGTTTCACTGTGCAAATTTAGACAATAATCCACTTACCCAAATTAAGAGCCTTTGAAGGGGGATGTTAGCAGCAGCCCAAAGGTTTCCACAACGCAAAACTAGCCATTTAACTATGGGTGTCACAATTTCAAGTATTCAAACAAATAACCACCAGTTCACAGAAGAGAACTCGATTACTGATTAACAAATACAATGCAACGAAATAACCTGGACGCCAACAAATATTGTGCTGCCTTAAAGCAATCAACATCATTTCGGAATGAACCTCACCAAAAGGAAGGCAAAAACCGAATGACCCTGACCTTTCCGAGGCAGCAAAAAGGAGAAGGCAGAATCTTGCTCAAAATTCCCCACTCTTCAATTTTTTCCACCAGCAACAAGAACAAATCATAAATGGCATCAGGGGCAACCGTGAGGCAGTCCTTTGCACGTCCACTATAAAAATAGCTTATAAACACAAGCAATAATCTCAGCTTGATTTTCAAGTGCACTTCAGAAACCAGCCCATCCAGCTGGTTGGCTGGTCTCTACTTTCTTTGTTCCCCCACTACTGAATCTCTGAGAAGTATTTGCTTGAGCAGAGGTCCTCGAAACCTGTGAACCAATGGTGCTGCTGCAAGACTTTCCAGATTGAACCCCCACACATCGCTGGAGGGCCCTGCCACTGATTGCTTGGTCAGATTTTGGTGACCATTGGTTGTACGAGGAGCTCTAGATGGAGCTTTTGGCTCATCAGGAAATGCCTGCCATGGCTTGGGCTCTGGGCTGGGTGATGGAGAACTGTTTGCAAGCATCCCTTGCTGGAGTTCCCACACAGTTCCTTCAATCTTACCCTTTGGCTGCCACACACAAACAAACAAGTACCATGTAGAGTTAGGTTTGCATCAAGTATATGGGTGGATAAGTTTCACATGAAAGCTGTTAAACAAAAGATTGCATCTGATAGGAAGCAACAGACCAGAGTTCCAGACTGCATGCTTCCAGGAGAGACATGGCTCCTTGAGCTATCCTTACTTGGTGGCGATGGGGTTGCTGCTGCAAGGGCACATTTCAGCTCCTGGATCTCCTGCCGCTGAGAGCGGCAAATGGCTGACAACTTTTCATATTTGGATGTAATTTCAACTTTCTCCAAGTTAGCTTGCTTCAACTGTCCCTTCAGCCTATCCACTTCTGATTCAAGCTCTTTTCTCCCTGATCCACTGTTATTATTATTACTAGCAGCAGTATTTCTGGAGTCAATCTTCCTGGTATCAAACTCAGCCACGAAGGTGTCAAATGCCTCATTATGAAAGGTCTGCATGGTCTCAGGATATCCTGCTTTTGTTTTCTGAGAACTCTGTTGCGGCTCCTCTTGGAAAAAGCTTATTTCAAAGCCTTTTATGGGCCCCTCTTCAAACTTCTTGAGAGGGTTTGCTGCCACACTTTTTCCAGGATGAACATGTTCTCTTGGCGGGCTGGTCTTGCCTTCCAGACTATTCTGATTGTTCTTGGATATCTGCTGTTTGATCGGTTCTTTATCAAAAATGGATCCTTTGTTTTCTGTAACCTGTGGATCGTGTGCATGCTGGCTAGACCAAAATGAACCCCCAACAGCTTTTGAACTACCCTGGGAGGGTCTAGATTGTGACACCTTTTCAGATTGCAGTGAGATATTTTGCACCTGTTCCCTTGATGAAGGTGGTGGAGGAGGGCTCCTTCGAGGCATCAAAGATGTCTTCTTTGGAAGTCCTGCAGAACCCATGTTCAATAAATTTAAAAACATGACACCTCAAAAAAAAGAAGAAATCTTATATTGAAAAATGAAAGCAATATTAAGAAATGCCAAAATTTTATGTTGAAATGTTGCGTTCATGTTAAATCCAAATTCAGAAACTAATAAACATATTAATTCTGGGATATAGGTTCCAGGTGTCAGACAACAAACCAAGACCAACAACCAGAATGATATCTTTCTGCATTTATGTTGTGCGACCAGATCGGTGATTCTTAGTTTATACTAACCTTCATCATGCATGCTTGAAGTAGGCCGACGCATGCTGATGGTAGATGATGATCCATCAGGTAAGTGTGTCTGCAGCTCCACGGGCAATTGTTCATTAACACAAAACCACACCTGAAATGTGAAAAGTTGGGCATCAGTGAGATGAGATCTAAAGTCCCTTCAGATCCTAAGCCTACTGCATATGCAACATTCTAAGACTAACCTAGTTTCATGGAGATGAATGGCCAATCAAGCAAAGCCCTTGCCTGCGTGATGTCTGGTCTGGCATTTGGAGAGGCCTCAAGCATGTCTTTAATCAGGTTGGTTATGACAGAACTGTATTTCGGTAACTCTGGAATGCGATAGTTTCCGTTCAGAATCTGGAGCTTTGATTCACCATCAAATGCGGATTTGAGGTAGCAGATTCTGTACAAAAGGCATCCAAGAGCCTGAAAAATGTGAATGCAATAACTTCCTTTTAGTTTCTATAAAGTTGACCCCTCTTATATGTAAAGAAAAATCATAGACGAGTATTTCAGTGAATTCCTGAAAACATCAGAGCAGCAAATCAACATTTTCTTATCACGGATTGATTGCATTAAAGCAAATAATATGGACTCATGCTACCTTTTTTTAATGCATTGAATGAAATTAAAACTTAAAACAAAAGAATCTTTGAGGATGGCTCAAAGTGAGGCAAGCACTCAATACGCTGTAGATACAGGTCCAAAAGATAGGGTTTCGTTGCGTACCCAAATGTCCACCTTTTCACTGATAATTTCTCTTCGAAAAAGGTCCCACATCTGGATCAAGTAACAAGAATTTCATTGTCATTCTCTCTAATAATTATTGGAGGCATGAATCTTGTTAAATTGCAAAAAGTGAAGTGGTTCTCTAGCGAAACCTCAGGGGCTCTATATGCAGGTGTTGTATACTTTCTGATATTGTCTTCTTCAATACCCATCTCTTCGGGCCTGTCAAAACGCTTATGATTGGTCGAAGTGCTACCAAAGTCGCATAATTTCCAAGCTCCATCAGATCCAAGCAGCACATTTTCAGCTTTCAGGTCTCTGCAAGATCAAGAAGCAGGATGACCAAAGAATGACAAGTTCAAGTGAAAGAAAAAAAAGTTAAAAATTGCAAAGATTTTTTTTTTTTTTTCCTTTTCCACGCAGATGTTATCTCTATAACGCATGATGTACATTATAATGAAAAAGAGATCAAAGTTAGATATCAGACATTTCAGGAAAATAAAAGACAGAAGGATTTGCTTCAGTTAAATCTATCATAAATATAGAATAATTAAGAAGCATAACTTTCTTTTGTAAATTTCATATTGCAACAATTTAATATTTTGCAAAGCTAATGCATTTGTTCTGACCACATATCACTAGAACGTGGATCAAAATTCTTGAATTTTAGATTCAGTTAAACAGTAAAGGAAGCTATACAGCATGACTCTGCTGGAACTAATATAAATCACCTGAACACTTCAAGAGAAGTACCTGTGAGCAATAGGTGGTGACTGGGAATGCATGGCAAACACTGCATTGCAAACATCTCTGAAGATCGACAGGACCTGCTTCTCCTCAAAGTACGCAGACCCTCTGTTCTCGAGCACAGCAACCAATGACTTCTCGCAGAACTCCATCACAATCAAAACCTCCTTCGTACGACCCATGTCCAATATGGTGTGGTCCACAAGTGAGACAACATTCGGGTGCCCTTTAAGCAACCTCATCACCGAGATCTCTTTCATTGCAAGATCCAGTGACTCCCCATCATTGCAGATCATTTGCTTCAAAGCATATTGCTTTGATGCATGCAGAACATCACGAGCGAGATAGACACAAGAAAATCCCCCTTCCGCCATGGCATTTCGAACATGGACCTTTACATTGCCAACGTCGATGGTACGGCCTTCCAAGCTGGTCGTTTCTTTTGCCATAAAAGGCTTGAATCTCCACATGACTGAATCCTAATTATTTCGGCTGAAGACAACAAGTTATTGATTCACAAGTGAAGTATAGATCCTCGTCGATATATCTTCAATAAATCCTACACTCTGCATAAAAGAAATTCAAAAATCTGGATCGCATACATCATCTAAAAAAAAAAAAGAAACCTCGACGCCAGGAGCTTAACCCCAATACTCAAACGAACTTTTTTGAACCAAAAACTCAGGTTTCCGCATTACCATTAGTACCTAAATCTGGTTATTCAGATATCTAGAGATCTCAGCATCCTTGATAAAGATCTAGGGCATCAGACGACTAGATGTTCTTAATTGATCAAGATCCCAACCTAATGACTATAATTCTTGCCCTGGATTGGAACTTTGGTTCTTTGCTGATTCTGGTATAATTACAAAAGCAGGGAATATAAACCGTCATTGAAATCTATTTACGGATAAAAATATTCAAAGAACAAGAGGCCGCGAATCATTTCCCTATCAATCTATCCTGACCCCAGCATGCACCCTAGATCCATTGAAAATGCTACAAATCAATCAGATCGCGCAAAAAAACTCGGAATCTCAGCGAAAGAACGCGAACCTTCGCTAAAAAGCTCCTATCAGAATCGAAATAAAACCCTAAAGAAGCGGAGATGGACGCACCTTTCAGATCGGAGGCGACAAGAGCTTCGATTCTTCCGGCCGAAACGAGATCGGAGGCATTCCCGTGCGATCCCAAGAAGAGCTTTTCCGCATCCAGATTCCTTCCCCAACTTGGGAGAGAAGGGTCGAGGGAGGAGAGATGGGTAAGATGGTTCGAAGAAGATTCGATCGATCGTGCCGGCAACCAATAAGGAGGAATATTTATAGCCTACAGCTAGGCGACGAGAGGCCTGCACGCAAAGACGCGTGGTAGGACGTCTCGAGCCTGAGGTATGATCTCTCTTTCCGTGTGTCCGGCAACATCTCTAGCGTCCGATGGGTGGGCCCTTCATTTAGGATTAATCAGGATCGTCCAACGAGCGGACAGCTGGAATGGGTAAGGGACGGCAGCGAAGGTTTTGGGGCCCAATCTAGTGATCCGCGATAATTTAGGCCCGGCCCAGTACTAGAGCAACTAAATTTGCAAAGGTGTTGGATACTGGAAAGGAAAGTCTGTGTATACCGTACCCGATGTAGCAAGGCTTACGTGGGCTGCACCGACTCTTCTGATTGGTCCATGTAAAGCCTACATGGATGACGTGCCGGACGGTATGGCCCTGCTGTGATGTAACGTTCTGAACATGACGGTCATTTAAAGCGCTTTGATTTTTTTTAAAATTAGCGTGCAGACGAAAATGCCCTTTCCCTCCATTCTATCGCCATTTTACGTTGGATTTAATCTGTGCAAGAAAAACTCTTTCTTCCCCCTCGCTCTAGCTTTCGGCACGATCCTAAGCCCTCGCTCTGACTTTCCGGTCGAAAGAAAATATTTCAACTTCGAGGCTGGAATACCTGGCTACTACAAAAACTCCTAGAAGAAATGTTGTCCGCAGCACAAAGTAAAAGTCCTTTTTCCCACTTCTTTGTAATGCTCCTTTATTACACCAACTATTTTTTCTCGTTAGAGGTAGTTAATGCGTGACCAAACCGTTTAATGCGCGGGTAACTTCCTTAGAACAAAATAGTTATGACATTCTGTTTTGTAAGCACGAATGTCATAATCTTTTAACTAGGGTGTTATACCTCATGAACTGCAGTGTTGTCAGAGTGTTTCGGCCTATATTCTCCATTCCTGTCCATATAGCTCTAGTGTCGTCATGCTCAGCCGAAAATCCTTCGCGACACCGCAGTTCAAACATTACGACACCCTAGCGACAACGCTACGACACCCATGCTTATAACTTGACAACACTCAAGGAGGAATTCGGCCTAAAAATATTGGTGACACCGCAGTTGAAACGTTATGACACCCTAGCGTTAACGCTAAGACACCCATGCTTATAACCTTCGCGTTCTTCGTATGTTACTTTCCGGGGTGTCGTAGCGTTTCTATGGGGTGTCTTTAAATGCTAAAGGGTGTGTCGTGCTTAAAACTGACCCTGGAGAGCAGGACCGCGACACCCAAGTTTTGTTCACCCAAAAAAGATCTACGACGCCGTAGGTGAAATATTAAGACACTCAAGCATCAATACTACGACACCCAGTATGGAGAACAATCCCCGCGACACCCCGCTTTAACAGTGACGTCATCGGTGTCATCGCCTTAAAGCTAGGGTGTCGTCAGATGAGAACTGGGGTGTCGTAAACATCCTGAGTCGGTGATGTCGTCGTTCGCGACACCCCAGTTGAAACCTGACGACACCCTAGCACCAATTCTACGACACCCGTGCTTATAACCGACCACGTAGAAAAAGGCCCGCGAGACTCAAGTTACAAACCTAAGACACCCGTTCACGCTTAGGAGAAAACTTTAGCACATCCCAGGATGAAATCGGAAAACAGTTACGACATCCAAGCTCCCTTATCCTTCGGTCTGGCAGCAAACACAAAAGTTACTAAAATTTCCTTTTATTCATCACACAAATAAAGACAAGAAGAAAAGAGAAGAAAAATGTACAGGAGCTCTCACTGGGGCTTTTCATTTTCTCCGGGCGCTGCCGAGCTCCCCCCACGCTGCGGGGCTAACTCGGCGATCTGGCACTGGAGGGATGCTACTTGCCCCTCCAGCTAGCAGTTGGCCCGACGCAGGACCTCGATCTCTCTCATTGAAACGGCTAGGTATTGCTCGGCCGCCCTGTGGAGTCGCTCGCTGTTTGCGAGCGACGACGCAAAGACCTCCGCATCAACGGTTACCATTGTGTGGTAGCTCCCATGGGTGCCAGTAGATCGCACCTCGCCTCTAGAAGTCATCTCAGTATCCAAAAAGTTTGAAAGATCAGTTGAAAAGGTGATTAACGATCGCATTCCCCCATCCATATTTAAGGTACTCCTAGCGGGTGTTTCCATTGCCCGAGCTATCAGCTCCGGCGCCCCTATCGTGGAAACTCGCCATGTGCCACCATCTCGGTGGGCGATCGAAGGAAACGAATGGGTTTTGAACTAGGGTGTTGTGGGTTTCAACAAGATAAGAGCGAATGGCAGCAACCAGGAGGAATTCGCCCCCCTCGTGAACAGAAACCATTAATGAAGAATGAAGAGAGTGTGGGGAAGCCAAATACTGCGACACCCAATTACTAATGTTTCGATATCCATGCTTAAAACTGACCACGGAGAGAATACCCATGACACTCCTGGTGGAATTCGGCCGAAAATCCTTCGCGACACCCCAGTTGAAATCTCACGACACTCTAGCTTTAAGGAGATGACACCCGTGCTTAAAACTGACCACGGAGAGAATTCCCACGACACCCCTGGTGGAATTCGGCCAAAAATCATTCGCGACACCCCATTTGAAATATCATGACACCCTAGCTTTAAGGAGATGACACCCGTGCTTAAAACTGACCATGTAGAGAATTCCTGCGACACCCCCTGATGGAATTTGACCGAAAATCATTCGCGACACCCCATTTGAAATCTCACAACACCATAGCTTTAAGGCGATGATACCCGTGCTTAAAACGGACCACGGAGAGAATCCCCGTGACACCACCTGGTGGAATTCAGCCGAAAATCATTCGCAACACCCCAGTTGAAATCTCATGATACCCTAGCTTGAAGGAGACAACACCCGTGCTTAAAACAGACCATGGAGAGAATCCTCGCGACACCCCATGGTGGAATTTGGCCGAAAATCATTCGAGACATCCCATTTGAAATCTCACGACACCCTAGCTTTAAGGCGACGACACCCGTGCTTAAACGGACCATGGAGAGAATTTTCGCGACACCCCCTGGTCGAATTCGGCCGAAAATCATTCGCGACACCCCAGTTGAAATCTCATGACACCCTAGCTTTTGGGCAACGACACTCGTGCTTATAAATGACCACTGAGAGAATCCCCGCGACACCCCCTGGTGGAATTCGGCCGAAAATCATTCGCGACACCCCAGTTGAAATCTCACGACACCCTAGCTTGAAGGCGACGACACCCGTGCTTAAAACGGACCACGGAGAGAATCCCCGTGACACCCCTGGTGGAATTCGGCCGAAAATCATTCGAGATACCCCAGTTGAAATCTCACGATACCCTAGCTTTAAGGCGATGACACCCGTGCTTAAAATGGACCATGGAGAGAATTTCCGCGTGTTGGCCCAGATGACAACCCAAGAGGGGGGTGAATTGGGTTCTTTAAAAATTTAACCTCTTAAAAAATTGTTTGCTTAAGATGAATGAAAGTAAATGCAATGCAAATATAAAGCACAATCAATGAGATAGAGATAGAGACAATAGAAGCACGCAAACACAAAGATTTTATAGTGGTTCGGTGTATCCAACACCTACGTCCACTCCCAAGATCCACTTGGGTCCACACTATAATCTCCTCGATTACAGCCGAGTTGTTTTACAAGCTCACAACCCAAACTTGTTGTTTTACCCGGGATCACAACGAACCCAGCCGTTTTTTGGGCTCACCAGCACACAACCCTAAACTCAAGCTATTCTAGCTTGACCCGAGGTATACAACCTCCACTAGTTCAATCCCCTTGATTGAACTAGGCACAAACAAAAAGAATATAGTTTTTCAAAGATACACAGCTCCTCAATGAGCAAATATTCAAGAATAAGTAAACAAGTTTAGAAAAGCCTGATTTGAAGTTGTTTGGCTTTGAGCTTTTCTTCTTTTCTTCTTTTCCCTTTGGAATGATGAATCAAGCCTCAGCTTTAATCCTCACAGTTGTTGCAGTTGAGAAGATTGGAAATGGAAGAAACGGAGCTTTTTCTTCAATTTGGGAAATCCACCGATTTTTGATTTGAGACGCCTTGGATTCCTCTTTGAGCTTTTTGGAGTGGAAGGATTTGAGTTTGAAGGATTTTCTCTTGGATTTCAGGCTCAGGGTTTCTCGGATTTTGATTTGAAATATTTCTCTTTTCCGTTCTCTTTTTTTCTCTTTTTCAAACGGGTGTTTTTCCCTTTTTATAGATTTTCTTCAATCCATTTTTGGGATGAAACTAGCCGTTGGAGTGTACCTGGAAACAAAATATATCCGTTAGAAATTAGGTAAAATGAAATATTACCGTTAGAGCTGATCTGGCATTTTAAATTTCCGTCCCAGTCAGGTTGGAGTCGGCTCCAACTTTTCAGGTGTCGGCTCCAGATCGTTTTACCAAAAATAGAAATTTTCGAGTTCGTTGAGGAGTCGGCTCCGAAAAAGTAAGTGTCGGCTCGCCATCGTCAGGTGTCGGCTCCCGAAAACTGTAGGTGTCGACTCCAGGATGCTCAAAAAATAACGTTCTGTCCCCGCATCGGAGTCGGCTCCAGACACTGTAAGTGTCGACTCCGAAACTCTAGGTGTCGGCTCCGAAACTCTAGGTGTCGGCTCCGGATGTATCAAAAATCAGATTAAAATTGAATTGGCCATGGGGTCGGCTCCAGACTTTCTAGGTGTCGACTCCAAGCTCTGAAACTTTGAAATCTCTGATTTGTATTTGATTCAAAATTCATTTCTTAATTCCTTTAAATTGATCAAATAAATTTAAGTCCTGAAACACTTATAAAATCCATTAGTAATCAAATAAATATACTCAATTCCTTTATTAATCATCAAAATCAATAAATGGATCAACAATCTCCCCCTTTTTGATGATTATAAAAACATTGAGTATATGCATAGAATTCTTAAATTAAAAAATTATCAAGGAAGTGATCTTCACGAGTAAGCTCCCCCTGAATAAGGTAGCTCCCCCTATGAAGTTCAAATTATTCTTCCTCTTACTTTACATATTTGGTACTTAAGATTTCTTTATGCATAGTCAAATCAATTTGATTATTAATCACATTAAATAACTCAATATCATATTAATCAATTGACTTCATTAATGTTTTCATATTAATCAATTAAATAACTTGATTTTTCATATTAAACAATTAATGCAACATAACTTTCTCCCCTTTAATGCAATTAACAATATAACTTTCTCCCTCTTAATGCATATACAACCATAATTCTCTCCCCCTTTTTTGTAATCAACAAAAAGGTAAAGAATATTTCACATTGCATCAAAAGATAATTTTCATTGCATCAAAAGATAATTTTCATTGCATCAAAAGTCAAGTATTACATCAAAATATTCATCATCAAAATATACCTTCATTACATCACACATAAACTTCATTACATCAAAATGTAAATTACATTTCATCAAAATTAAACATTCATTACATCAAAAGTTCTTCCTCACTATTCTTGTTAAATGATCTACAATATTTTTCATTCCATCACATTGAAGCTTAACATAGTCTTTAAGTCTCTCATCAACAAATGTGCAAGCTGTTAAGATTTTATCTTGAAGCTCGGCGTTGCACCTTGAATAAGTTTCACTATCTCCACAAATCTCTTTAAGTTCTTCAAAGATATTCTTCAAATCACCACTTAAAGATTCTGCAGAGGAGTTGAGAGTTGATTCAATCTTTGCAATCCGATCATCAAGTGAATAAAGTGATTCTTTTATATTCATGAATTGACTGTCAAACTCATCCTTCTGAGCAGCAAACAAACTTTTTAATTGCTCCATTTGAAGGTCTGAGAATCCAGCTGAAGAAGTGGATGGTTGATCATTAACATGTGCAGGTGCAGGAGCAGGAGCAGGAATGGGACTCCTAGGCTGTGGAGAAGGAACCCTAACTGATGGTCCAGCCTCGCAAGGCTCAGAAACTCTCGGCACAGGGGCTCTCTCATCAAGGTGTCCTTTCCTATCCCACTGTCCATTCACTTTAGCAAAACCCATCCGATGCAATGTTGCCAAACTATAGTAGTCGGTGTGCCTCAGGTTCTTAGATGGTTCATTCTCTTGAATTACAACCCCTTGGCTCCTAAAACCATAGTAAGCACCATGCCATACGGTAGGGATGATCTTCTCTTCCCTCCAGCTTCCGCCATATAAAAATCATCATAGCTGCAAGGTTGATTGGCTGTCCAGTCAAACACTATCCATAACAACAATGTCTCGCTCCGAGACATACTCAAACCGACCGGTCTTCGGAAAAAATTCTACTGCAAATGTTGTGTAATAATCTCAATTCCAAAGGTAATTGATTAGCTCTTATCTCCTCAAACTCTGTCACTTCCCTTCCTAACATCCTTGAAAGAGCCGCTGACCTATCACTGTGCATGTCAGCTGCTAAACCGGTAATTGGGATGCTAAGGAGGTTTCCAAGCTTTTGAAAGGTAAGGTGAATCCTCTTATTTCTTACTGAGCTAACTAAACCGCCATCACCTCTAGCCAAATTAAAATAAAATTCTTTTACTAAGGCTGGATAAGTGGGAACATCTAGAGAGCAGAGCTTATCCCAGCCCATTTCCTTTAATTGCCTACCGATTGAGAACCCTCGGTTTCAAACAGATCAAAATCAATCTTTCTCCCCATTGTGATAACCCTCCCGGCTAAGGTATCTACCTGAGTGGAAGAGGTGTTGGGGTTGTCTGAATCCGTGGACGAATCACTGCTTGGAGTCGGCTCACGAGCGGGACGACGCGCGGACCGTTTTCCCGTGGTCACCGGCGCTCCAATCACTGATTCCCTCCTTTTGGGTGCCATTAGATCTTTGGAAAGATTCGATTTGGATGGAATTTGAGGTGGGAAGTTTTGGAAGAGTTTGGTTAGGATTTGAGAAGTTATGAAATGATGAGGTGTCGACTCTGCCCTAATAAATCAATTTTGGAATCCCAGGTGTCGACTCCCGCAAAGTCGGGTGTCGACTCCAAATCGCTAACACAGTCAGCGCTCGAACTGGAGTCGGCTCCACTTATACGGGTGTCGGCTCCAAGGTCAGGGACCGAGAGCGACACAGTCAGAGGTGTCGACTCCTCATTCTGAGGTGTCGACTCCAAAGACAGTTTCAGAAAAAAATATTGAGATTCAAATGACTGAAACTTGTCAAAAAGAGTTCAATAAAAATTTCA